>OZ024894.1:19192085-19592085 GCA_964017195.1 Siderastrea radians
GTACTTAATGTTATCAAGTTTCAATTGCATCCCCGCCTTGGCCACAGAGGTCACGTCCGCGGAGTCATACCGTCAAAAGTATGTAGCTTTTACCCCGGCTTCTGGCTACAGCATGCTACTGATGCTAAAGTCGATTCGCTGTACCATTCAGTCTTCCGGCACTGATTTGAAGCTTTTATAACCAGGAATTCAATTATACTCCTGCGTTCATTTGTAGCGAAATGACTTTGTGGCGAAACAACCCGGCGGTTACTGTTCAACTGGAATCCCGTTCAAGCTTACACTGTTACAATGTCGTCACCATTAAGTTTTACTGTACAAACACATTACCATTCCCCATGCTATAGGATAAAAAAAGGCACAACTTTCAAAGTAGAATTATGTTAATGACGATCGCTGTATTACGATGAATTTGATACCAGTTGCGTTGGGCTACTACGTACAAAGTAAACACGACTGTTGCTTAAAATTAATAATCGCACGTATAGTCGTACACCGTTGCGTTGACCTTAAAAGCGTTGCTCTTAAAGTGTTTTACTCAAGCGTTATGAAAAGTTGTCAACGCATTGTGAAACATTACAAAAGCATTCCTCAAAATTTTGGAACATTCGTTGCGTTTCAAGAATTCGTGTAGAAACGTTCAAATGCGTTGAGGATCATTATCAAAGCGTTGTAATGCATTCACAACGCGTTGAAAATTCGTTGAAACGCATTTCAACGCAATTTTCGTTTAGCCTGGTTTTCCCAGATAGGGTCACATATAGCTGATGCACTCAATGAAGCCCCCGAATCCCATTTCCCCTGTTGCATGAACAACTTCTCGGTAGCATCGAAACTTCAACGTACTAAGTTCTGTACATTGCATTGTTTACACTGACACCAAAGAAAGGACAACATATAAAGCTTTGATAGAATACTGAGTCGAGTTCGCATGGAGGGGAATGTTAAAGCAATTCCCTAGGTTCCCAGGATCCCATTGCTTTGAATATTGAATAAATCAAACAAAATTGCCCACGGAGTTGATGTACTAGTAAGCTTATGAGAAACATGACAACAGGGCAATAGCAACAACATTCTAGAACGTCTCTTATAAACAAGTGCAGTGATTCAGATAGCTAGGAAAACGTATATCAATAATGCATTATACAAACCATGAGTTAACTGCAATTTGACCATCCTTGTCCGCTTCTTGGTTCTCTATGGTTTTGCGGTCGTCGTTGACTTCAGCAAGCAGTTCATCTTCATAAGGAGTGATCTGGCTTAAGACTACTTCAATATCGCCATCCTCTTGCTCTACAATATCTTCTTCTTTAGCACTGCTCGATTCTAGACATTGCATTTCCTTTTCCAAATCCTCACTTTCTAACAAGAAATGACTGAAGCTTTCTCTGATGTAGGTTCTTCGTGTCAACAAAATGATGTCACATATTTTGCAAGAAACTCAACCCAGGCCTCTCACCATTTTTAAAGCAAAGTAGGCCAACTTCCAACGCTTGCAATATCATCAATTAAGGCTCTTAGCTGCTCAAGCTTTGGAATCGTATATCTTAAAAGATAAGCTCTTAAGAGTATGTACATTGTAAACTTTGTAGTGAAAACAAGACACGTTTAGTTTTTCTCATGATTAGCATGCCTGATTTGCTTAACCAAAACGCACATCACCTTCCTTTCGATCTGTCTTTTTCATTTGCAAAAAATCACCATGAAGAAAGACCTGTTTTCAAGTGCAATAATAATATTGCAGTTGGGTATGAAACTAACATTATTTTCAAATGCTGTCTAATGGGAAAGCAGCTAAACAATGTAACTTTGGGTTAATAGAGACGCATTAACAAGGGATGGGTCTATTAGCTGGTCACTAATACCCAGTTTAGTAACTACTCTGACTTGCCTTCACGTTTCAAAGTTGTCATTGTACAAGTTAATGCGAATGTGCATCCACATTCGGTGATTTATTTAAGCTCTTCCATACCCCTTGCCTTGCACACTTCCGTCGTATCAATAGCTTATTGAGATTTTTCATAAGTAGTATGGCATGCTGGAATTTTAAGAGTGACTTTCAGTAAACATCGAGCATTCGGCGGCAGAAGTTAAAAAATCAATTTCTCTCATATTTTGCACAGATATGGGTATATAAAAAAAATTCTTTCCCCAGAAGTGCTTTATTTTCGAAAAAAAACAAGGAAATTGCATGCCTATCTTTTTCTCTGCGCTTTAGTTTACCAGTGCGATGCAAGTTTATAGTACTGATTTTCAAGTTTAATTTCCTGTGATTTAGACCTCCCGAACCCGACAATCGATTTCCTCATTTTTTCCGAAAATAAAGCACTTCTGGCGAAAACGAACCACATCAGGTTTCTAGCTTTACCAATACCTAATTATATGCAAAACACGAAAGAAATCGATTTTTCAACAAGTGTCAGAATCTGGCAAAGCAAAATTTTTGCTGCCCTCAGGCAAGAATCGAATCTTTAATTCCTGTTGCTTCAGTGGTGGTCCTGTGATGAATATCAAAACTGATTTAATCCCAATTTCTGCACAACGTAAAAAAGCTTACTCATCAATTTTGCCAAAGCCGTGATTGGCAGATAAGCAAACAAACTTGCAGTCAGATTTGTGCCCATATTATTGCATCTTTTCCTTAACCTTGTCAGTGGTATCAACCAAGCATGCACCCGTGATTAAAATGAAGTGGTTGTCTTGCAGATGTTTGGTTCCTGCCTTCAGTGTGTGAGATTGGAAGTTATGTCTACATTATGGAATGCAAAGTCGTGTATTCCCACACGAATTTTTTGATATTATTTAGGTATGATCTTTTATACATTTGATATGCATTGTCATACCAGTGGCATACATAAGGTATACCTCTTTTATACCCCAAAACAATACCTTGAACATATCTCAAGAGGTATGTTTTTGAGTTTCTTTACTCTCAAATTTCGACATAGATATTGTACCTTAAACATATCAAATACATATCCTACTAAATATGTCCAAGATATAATGCAATAGTACCAGAAACATATCAAGGGCATACCCGTTACATACCCTGAAACATACCTGCTACATACCTTCATCAGGTATGTTTTTGGTATTAATTTTAGTTAAACATTTCATTGAAGCTACAAATATCATATCTTAAACATACCAGTAACATACTATAAGACATACCTCTTATATATCACACTGAAACATACCTCCAACATACCTACTTAATTGCAAACAATTAATGGGTGCCACATTAAAAACATACCAAATTCATATCTTGAATATGACCCTAAATTATAACCATACCAATATCATACAAAAGGCATACCTTTTGCATACCATGAAAATTCCTTCAACATGTAGCAGCTCTCGGTTTTCACCTGCCCCTGATAACAAGTAATTGATGCAGCTGCTATGGTGGGCCAATGAAATCAGAAACCTAAGAGAGCTGCTACACTGCATGACACAAACAAATTAACATAATTATATTGTGTCAGCCACGTTAAGTTTAAAATCTGACACCTTTAAATAATAATTATACTCTCAAAACAAAATATTGGCAACAACAATAATAATAATTGTACTGCATTTTTATTGAATATGTGCATGAACTCTCCATGAATAATATTAAAGCATTTTTAAAATATTAAAAAGTATTAAGTGGCGTCGATATATCATTCTGTGAGTCCAATTGATCAATAAACTTCACTCAGCTGCAAGTCATCCTCATTGTCCTCCTCTCCATCCTCCTTGACCTTGGCATCATCACCATCGTCTGGATCATCATCATCATAGTCGTCGTCATTGTCATCATCATCATCATCATCACCCCCTTTCTCGCGTGTTCCTTGGACTGAAGCTCACCATCTCTTTCACAAAAGCAGAATCCCAAACTTCCTAACGTTTCCAACTGGGGTTTTAAGAAACAGACCAGACAGACCAGACCGGATGATCAAATCATTAGTTTATAACTAGCCTTATTCGGTTAATAACTTTAATAAAGAACCAGGTGCAACGGTTTAGTGAGAAATTTAGTAACAAGATTCTCTGTGAGCTTCTGTGATTTCCGAAGGCCCGTAAGTGCGCGACAGCCATTTTTATTGCTTTTTACAGATTATCGAGCTTGGATTTTTGGATCAGCACGTCTCAGGCTTGTATTTTCGGAGACCCAGTCTTGGGCTCAGATTTTACAAACCGATAGAAGTCTCAGGCTTGCATTTTAAAACATGGGTCTCAGCGAGTCTCGGATTTTACCATTCGTCACCCCTCATAGGGCGCTTGCGTCCAATGGAAGGCACATCTTTGAAGTTTCACATTAGGGATAACTTTTTTCAGGGCTGACCAGATGGCTTTCTCAAAGTCCAAGGTGATCTGCCATACTGCTGGGGCTGACGGAAGGATCTTCAGTACTCAGCACTCTTCAGTAGTCTCCCTTCTTTCGTCCCAACATCAAAACAAACAAGAGAAGTATTTGTTTGGCATGGTCGTCCTTTTTGATGGATGCATTCACGGTCAGCCGCTGGGTAAAGGGGTGCAAGATTTTGATCTGGCAAGGTACTCTAACTGTTAGTTGGTGGCGAACATTAAGTCTCTCAGTCCTCATTCTGCAAGGTCGGCATGCAGGAACCTGTCGGGAATGTTTTCTGCATCCAGCTCGTTCAAGTCCAAGTCTACTGGAACTTTTGGCCTCAGTCGCCGGCGATGGCAGTTAGCTGCTCTGGCTATGTACTCTGGCTGTGGTAAGCACAGACATGGAACATCTTGCATTTCATCCAAGAGCACTGTTTCAACGATTGTTGAGGGTGGTCTGAAGACATTAGCAACTACCTTTGCCTTGACCTTCGCAGTGATGCTGGTCACTAGTGCTGTCCCAGGGTGGTTGTGCTCACTCTACCACACTGGCTTTACATGGGTTGATCTGTTAAAGAAAAAGGCAGAGAAATTACATTACTCTATGCTTCAGGAAATTAGTCTTTCTGATTGAATTTATTTAATTGACTTCAACAGTGAATAAAACTTTATTTACCTTAAGCCTTCTGGTGCACTCCCAGGCAGTGGTGTTTACTGGACGATATTTGATCCCGTAGCTGTAACCTAGGTTGTCTACTAGTTTCGGCTTCCCCTTCAACATAGAGTCGCTGATCACCTGGAAAGTTACTGAAAATGAAGTTGACAAGTCAGTGTCAGTAGGTGGCGATTGAGGATTCATCTACAGCAGGATCTGTGACAGGTTCAGGGACTTTAAGGGAGCTTGACAAGTCTGTGGAAGGTGGCAAGTCGAACTGTATACTGGATGGAGGGTTGGGTGGGCAGGTACATTGTCACTTCCATTACTGTTCCTAGCAAGGTGGCAACATCTGCTGACTGAAAAAAAACTCCTTAGAATCGCTTACGATTACGAATGTAAACCCTTCCCTATTTCTCAACAAAAAAAATTACAGTTACCTTCATTCCTTGGGTTCTCAAAGTTTGGCAACTCAACAGAAGTGGCACAGCCGGTTCACATTGCCTTGGAATGTCATTCCCACAGTGGACAGCGTTCCTATAGACATTGTGAGCAATTCCTGTATTGCATTTGCGATGCCACTGCTTGTTACAGCCATCACACAGGAGGGCTTCTTGTCATGACGTTACGATTTGTTTGCATCCAATGTACAGATGGGCTATTATTAATATTTTCCCTGACTGAAAGTCTCTATCTGTTGTTTGGAGTGTTTAACTGAACAGATGATGAGAAAAAAATTGTAGGCTTTTTATAGGTAGCCCCTGACTCAAAACAGATTGGAGTTCTGGCCATTTGATTGGGAAATGCTTGTTTTGTCTACTTTCCTTTGCTAAAATAAACTAAATTAAAACTGTCAAGACAAAGAAAAATCACACGTACCTCACATGGGACACTAATTAGCTGTTACTGTTAAGAAAGTCACAAGTATAAACAATAGATTTGCTAGTAACAAAGCGGGAAAAAATCACACTTACCTTGGGCGAGCCACTAATAACCTGTCATTGTTAGGAAAGTCGCAAGTATAAACAACTTACTTTTAGGACTTGTTTTCATGACAGGATGGTAGACCATTTAATCACATGCGTCATACGCACCAATAGACGTGTTGTGCACGCTTCATTAAGTGTTATTTGATTTGGTTTGTAAGGGAATCAACTTAAACTTAGTCTGTTGCTAGTTATGTTGTTACATATGGAAAACTGTTGAAAAACACGGAAACATACGAAAAAGCTATTGCACTTTAACACCTCCTCTGTGGGACCAAATAGCTTTAGGTGATTAGTGTATGCTTTTCGTTTAAAAATCTCCTTTATTAAGTTATTAAAAAGTGTCTCCAGTTGGTGTCAAGCACGTACGATCACTCTTTTTTAACTTAAGTGCGCTGACATTTACTTTGATCTTAAACCATTTTGACTGTATGTTATAATTCTTAGTGTTTAAGGCGATACTTTTTTGTTCTATTGTTTTCTCTCTGTTTCAATGTTAAAGCACGGGCATTTTGATAGAGAAACAACACAACACTTTTAAATATGAAACAAGACATGTTTGAGCATCCCTGATGCCATCCTTAGTGGAATGAAAATGCTGAAACAAGGCTATATAAATGTAACAGTTATTAGAATTGTCAATGAAAATACAAGAAAGAATAACAAGAACGAAAAAGTGTGATTAAGTGAAGACTAAACATCCAGTTCTAGTTCACGTGTTTAACCTGATGATTTAACCTTGGCTTGTCACTGTTGTGTTGTTTCTTAAAATAATCATTTGTTTTCTGCTACCAAGTGTGCAGGTTATCATCACTAGAGCGATCTTCTACTCAGTATTCAGCAGATGAGGTAACTATTAAGTCGAATTTCATCATGTTTAAGATTTTTTTCTACTTAAATACTTTGCGGAACGATCTAATTATCTCGTGGAACAGACTGACTATACTTTGGAATGAAGTGACTTGGAATGAAATAACCATGGAACAAAAAGACTGGATACCCTGTCACTGCACTTTGTCGATAGATGAACCTCTTGCTAGCTGCCATGCTTTGTTTTTTCTTCATTCATGACGATAAGCACAATTATACAGCTTGATCCACTGTCTGTTTTTCCAATAACCAAATGCCAATGTTGGCAGAGACTAATTGTGTGTTCAGCTGATAGCCGCGTACTGTAATGACTTGCCATGTGTTGATCGATCGATTGATCGTTCGATAGATAGATTATTAAAATTACATCGCAGCCACCAGGCTGAATTACGTAATTATTTACAAGTCAATAAAAAAGATCTATAAAACTACGATAATATTAATATACATAATCTAATTTTAAAAGGATAATAATAACAATGTTTCTAACCATAAAATATAAATATTGAAAAAAAGAACTACTATATACATGACCATTAAAATATATCACTATAGTGCAAAGCTTTAAAATCGTATAAAATGTAGTAGGCGTCTACAACGTTGCCTGTGCCGCGCAAAACGGTATGAACGATTTGAGATACCTTTTGGTGTTGATCTGAGGAAGCTGGTATTTTCTAGCTGTTCTAAAATTGTAGCCGGACGTATTAGGTTCCGGTAAAAGGTGGCGAAGTTTGTGTTGACTATCTTCCTCTATTGAGCTAAACAGCTTCATACACAGTTCCTCTCTCCTCGCACAAAGGGTTGTTAGCCGTGCGCTCTCTAAGGCTTCATTATAGTGTAGATCTGGGAAGATGATTCTCAGGGCACGTTTTTGGATCCTCTCGATATCATCGGACGAATACTGTGGTAGGCTTGAGTGGAAAGTCTGGCAAGCGTATTCTAAGATGGACCTTATACATGTGCAATAAAACTGGATTAAGGATTTCACATCTAGATCAGCGCGCTTAAGCAGCCTTAATAAATAAAGACGCTTGGAAGCTTTTAATACTATGTTGTTAACATGCGCATTCCATTTGAGATTGTCAGTTACTGTTACACCTAGTATTTTTGCTGAGGTTACAAGCTCAACAAATTGCTCATATGCTATCACAAGGTCTGTATCACTCTTTTGCTTTGAAAAATTTATCCTTAATTCTTTACACTTGGTGGCATTTAGCTGAAACATGTTGTTACTCGACCAATCCGCTACCTGCTGGACCATGTCCTGTAGTTTGCTGATGCCGTCCCTAGGGACAACCTCGCAGAGAGTGTTGTCGTCAGCAAATTTCCACATTCTACTGGAGATGGGACCAGCTATACTCGGGTCATTGATCATCAAAAGGAAAAGCCACGGCCCGATCTTGGTCCCCTGTGGAATCCCGGCGGGAACTTGGAGAAAGGCTGAACAACACTCCTTGTTGATTTTTACCCTTTGGGATCGACCACGTAGGAAATCTGCTATCCAATTAACAACAGAGGCTTAATCCTGTAGGTGAAAAGCTTTGCAATAAGGAGATTGTGGTCGACAAGGTCGAAGGCTTTCCTGAAGTCGAGTAAAGCCACCCTCACAGTAGGACCTGTTCTGTCAGTAGCAGCTAGCCAATGGTGTACCATGGATATGAGAGCGAAGGTGGTACACGATCCTGGAATGAGACCAAATTGTAGAGGGTCAGTTGACTTCAGCAAGATGGCTTTAGTTCGCGCTCGATGACAAAATCCTCCACAACTTTTGACAGAGTAGAAGTCGAGAAGATAGGTCTTAAATCTCTATTAAAATTGCTGATTATTGGAGGTTTGGGGACAGGGGGTACGTCGGCTATCTTCGGTACCCGGGGGACTTTACAGTCTCGGAAGGAATGATTGAGGATGTCAGTGATCGCTGGTGCAAGTATTTCAGCATATTCCTTCAACACCCAGTTTGGAAGATTATCCGGTCCACTGGCTCTAGTGATACTTACTGATCTGTCTAAGCTTCTGCGTTACTGCTGTGTCTGTGACTTCAATAGGCTCATCATCATCGGTAGGGACACAGACATCATCTGCTACGGCCGAATGATTATGCATAACACTGACAAATGCTTCGTTTATTTTAGATGCTAGTTCTTCGTCGCTATAGCCAGGGTCTTCATTAAGAATTGAACGAAGATCCGGACAAGAAACCCTGCCATTGCCGCACAGTTGCTTAACTTCCGGCCACCAATCGCGAGGCTTGTTGTCTTGAAGGTGACGCACTTTGTTGCTGTAATAGGTTTTACGGCAACACTTTCTTTCGTGGTTAACTTTGTTCCTAAAACCGCGTAAAGGGATTTATTGCCTGATGTGAAAGCCTTTTGTCTTTTGGCAATAAGGCGTTTAAGTTGGTCGGTAATCCATGGACGATCAGCTGCATGGACTTTCATGGACCGTTCCGGCATGATAGTGTTAATCCCGTAGTTTACAACGTCAGTCAGGATGGCTAACTTCTCCTCGCTAGAATTATAAGGTGCCAACATGTCTTCCCATGGGACCTTCAGTAGAAAGTGACCGAGACATGCAATGTTGCTAGGTCGTTTGTCTCTGGCTTTAATAGTGTACATCTCCTCGCACTCACTAAAAGCTTGCAGAAATGCGCTTGTGATTAGCATTCTGCCAATTAAATCTTTCTATGGATTGTGCAGGGAAAAATCTCAGCACAAATGCCACGTCATGAATAACACAAGTATGCTCTACTGCAGTGATGAAAATTATGCAAATTTAGAAGCATGTTCTTGATGTCCTGAATACAGAGTACAGCCTGTGTACTGCTGGAAATGAAATTAAACAGTTCCTTTGTCATACCAGACTTGTGAAACAATATAGGGAATTTGAATGCCTGTTTGTGAACTCCCTTCAGCAGCTCTGGGTCACGTGCAAGAACTTGATGATGATCTCCACGGAGGTATCTACAAGAAACCAGAAGGATTCGCTCCTGAATAAAGAATAAGGTGCGGGACATTGAATGCAAGCTTTTGCAATCATTCCACCTCCACGTTCTTAGAGATGACTGACAATATGGACAGGACAGATCGCAATCTGTTTGGACCAAAGGATTAGTTCTAATAACTGGTGGAATCATGTAGGCTTCTGGAGCATTACACATGTGCTCGCCACCAGAAGGATGAAAGACATTACTAAAGCCCCCGTTTCCCACCCTGTGATGTAAAAGAGGCAATACAATTTTGGATGAAGTCTAGCCACGTTTTCGGAATATCAGATGGACTAACTACTGGCAAAGGAATTTTCAAAAGAACTAGACAAATGTTGAGCGCCATTTTTGTGCAACTGAGGAATTTTTGTGCAACTGAAAACAAAACAAACCAGCGGACAATGTGTCTGTTATTTATGCGTTATGTAATGGCATCAAACCAATGATACATCGAACCAACGATCCATCGAACCAATGCACCAATAAACCAACTATCAATCAAATTATCGAACGAATGATCCATCGAGCCAATGAACTATGGATCCAGCAATTCTTCGAGCCATCAGACCAATGAATGATCCATTGATCCTTCAAGCCATCGGACCAAAGATCTATGGAACCTACGATCTATCTAACAAACCAATGCCTACGTTGAAGCAAATGGCCAGTCCCCTAGAAGCATGTGTAGTGATAATCATAATAAACATTTACCAACTGACTTCACTGGTGACTTTTGCATTGGGGTGAAGATCAGTCTGCCACTGATCATAGTAATCATTACAGAGTGACGTCACTGGTGACTTGGTGTGTGGTGCACCAGCCTAAGTTTAGCTGTTCCTTCGCCATTTTGGATTTATGTTCGAGGAAATCTGCTGTTTATAATTCCTTGCAGGCACTGGTTCCCAGACCTCCAAACCAAACAAACAACATGGTAGTCTCACAGCCCATAGGTTCAATGAAAAGATGACAGCATTGACCAGCTTAATTTGACATTAGCCTAAAACGATTTCAATTAACTACCAACAAGAAAATGTTAAGAAAATTAAGTAATGTAGTAAAGTTAGTAAATACTACTCACCAAAGATGAATATCTATTTATCTTAAGTTCCTCAAAACGTCAACCAAGTGTCAACATGGCAGTCATGATTTACTTTTCATAGCTTTTATGCCTTTCTCCCCTCCCCAGTCTAGGGACTTACAAACTAGTGGGCTGCATACCCACGCTATTCCAGATAGAATAAAATGGCTAAGGGCAAAGACCCAAAGCCGATTTAATCATTAAAACTTTCTTGAATTAATTACAAAAACAATTGGCTCTAGAAAGGGGGATTCCCCCCATCATTCCACCACATGAAACAAAATAAGAAAGCTCTGAAACCATAACAATAATGGCCCGTTATTACAGGGCAGGGTGAACAGCCGCCCTGCCAATCTGTTCCCCCTACCCTGTCTACCAAAATACAAATTATTACAAGCTAAGAATAACATGAACTGCTGCCCTTGCCAATCAGGTCAGAAATTCATAGCACACAGGGGGATTCCCCAACATTTAACCCATTGACTCCTGAGGAAATTTACGTGCGACCACCCCCAATTTCCTGAACATTTTTCAGCATTCAGTCGAAATAAACGACTTGGAAAAATCAACACAATGCGCAGTAGATGAAGACAAATTCTCAGCTTTTGTTGTTAAGTTTTATTTCCCCATGGATAGTTAGTGAGTTATTTTTTAATTACAAGGATTTGTCAGGATCGAAAATATATTGTCAAATTTAGCTCCAAAACAAGATTTAAGGAATTTTTTCAACCGCGCGCCATTTGCAGTCAAATTCGCAAAGACAGTAAGCTTTGCAGTTGTCATTCTCATGAGAAAAGCCGTGTCCATTCCCGATATATTGCACAATTGGGCGATTCCAGAAAATATCCGTACCATACCACAGACGGCTTCCATATTTTAACCCCCCTTACCTTCAGAATTTCCAAAATGCGTTATCCCCCCATGCCCTCGGATTTCCATAATCGTAAACCCCCCCTCCCGTTCGGATTTTCCATTTTTTCGTCAGACCCTTAAGGCCACTAATTTGCCCAATTTCGGTTCTTTTACGGAAAAATATTTCTAATTTCTCTACTTCTTTTCCGTACAAGTACAACTGGTTATGGGGAAGGGAGTCATCCTGACTATGAAAGTTCTGGAATGAAAATTTTAAAAAAATTAAACGTTTTCTCCTTACCGCTGTTCAACAGACTCAACCTTAGTTAACTTTACATTGCCCCAAACTGGTAAAGAACATTAAAATAAGAATATCGTGTGATGAACGTGTGTCCTTGCGGAAGATATTACGATCGAGTATATTTTGTTTCCGCCATCTTGAATTTGAGCCATCGGGGTCAGCAGTCACTCCCAATCTCAAAATCTGCACAGATCCGACAGGCGCCGTCGCAGGCGCCCCTTAGAAAGGGACTGGCACGAGTTTTCGACGTTCATACAACGGGAGTACAAGAAATGTACAAGCGGTAAGAAACAGATTTTTCATATTTTATTAATCGATCAGACAAGAAATTAATCAACGTAGGGCCTCTGGAGCTTAAAATACATCCTATATTTTGTCGGTTTTCCTAATGAAAACGAACACATGCCTGTCGATCGATGCTTGACTTGTATTCTGCTTCCGCGGCGCGGTCGTCTGCAATGTCGCCAGTTCGTGCTCTATTTACAAACTGATTTAAAACGTCCATAAAAAAGCACTTTCAAGGAATACATTCTTGTCTGTCTCCTGTGTAAATCCCAGATCTAAACGCCCCCATGCCTTCAGAATTCCACTCGTAAGTATCCCCCCATGCCCTCGGATTTCCAGTTCTAAGAACCCCCCCTTGCCCTAGGAATTCCGAAAAGCCGTCCGTGGTATGGTACGGATATTTTCTGGAATCGCCCATTATTATTCATCAGAACTTTTAGTCCAACCACTTTTTCAACACCAAAGGGAAAATAGAGAAGTTTAACTTAGTAGAAAATCTGCAAAACGCTCAGAAATGCAGGCCCTTGGTACAAAAAGCAAACACGTGCTCAGAGACACGTATTCCTATGCTGTTCCTTTACCGTTCAAAATACTCCCACCGGGAATCACAGCATAATTCCATAAAATTTTTAAACAGATTCCATTCATTTGACATTACAAAGAAAGCCATTTTTCATTTATTTCTATAGCAGCGAAATTTTAACATGAAACGAAGGAAAATTTGAAACGATCACTGCCACAAAAGGATCAGGTTTCAGGGTCAAAATGGAAGCTTATGCGAATAACTGTTGGCATGTTTAGATCTATTTTCGTTGTGAGAATTGAACAAATATGCTTGTAGAAATAAAAAGAATCTTCAGGAAAGAAAATTTTATGCAAACTGAAGAAAAAAGTCACGAATCGAAGAGGGAAAGCATGCTTTTAAAAAACAGATGGCGCAACAGAAATAAGCGCGTCTGCTTTCGATTCGTACACAAAAAATACAGCTCAAGAAGCACAGTCATTTCTGATCTGATGGTTAAATTTAATAGTTTGCTGAACCAGTGAGTTAAACAGCACATCATAGGAAATACAATTTACACTGAAAGAGGTTCATTACCTGGTCTAATTGTTCAAAGGAAAGATTCACAAGTCTTGATTTCTGCTCGCAAAATTTGACTCCACGCGGTCTTCAAGTCTTGTCAAATCGGCTAAACTTTTCATCGCTTTGTACTAGGAAACTATCCACTTCAAAGCATCCTAAACATTCACTGATCTAAAGCAAAATTTTTGCCTTTCATATTGAGACTGAGAGGTTTTTTTTCCTGTTTAGGGCGAAAAAGAACTGTAAATTGCACTACCTCTCCGTGCGTAAACAACATGCTGCACCACATTTCTTCATCGCAAATCGAGGGACGAAAAAAAGTCTTTCTCGTACCCCGAAAGAGCTCCAAAAATATGCGCAAAAGACATATTCTGATTGGTTTATTTGTCCCCTTTAACAATAGAACAATAGGGAACCAAAATCCTTAAGGAGGGGAGGGTAGAGGCTTTTTCAAACACATGGTTTTACGGGGGCGGTTTCGGGCGCTTCAGGGAATTCAGGGGTTGTCACGCACGGGCGGTTTCGGGCACTTCAGGTGTCAATGGGTTAAGATATGAAATAAATTTAAATGGTCTAGAGTAAGGAGAACAGCTGCCCTTGCCAATCTGTTCCCCCAACCCTGACTACAAACTCCATGAGCAAACTATAGAAAGGTAGAAAGTACAAGATAGCTGCAAACTGTTACCATGGAGCATGGGGAACTGCTGCCCTTGCTAATCAGTCCCACCACCCTTCAGTGACCTGCACCTGGCTTCCCCCGCAAGTCATGTATGCAGTAATAAGCTAAGACATACCGTAAGTGAAGGTATCCTAATATACTTAAGGAAGGCATTGGACTTCCAACGACCCAAAGCTCTGATCTGAGCGTCAGACATTCCCTGGTCTGCAGCATCTTTGTCATGAAAAACAATGCGTAGCGTGCGCCTGTTTAGTGCCTCTAACTTGTCGCGGTTCCTGGAACTGCAAAAGTGCCACACTGTTAAACAGTATAGAAAGTGAGGCAAAATAAACGCCTTGTAAAGCTTTAACATTGCACTGGTTCTAATGAGCTTACGAAATCTAACCATTGTCATGCGGGTATAAAGTGGCGATAATAGTCAGTCCGAAGGCAGGGAGAGCGAAGAGAACCATACACACAAGGAATGAAAACTCAGCAACAATCACAACTGTATTCCAATATGGCGACTTGATTGCAAGCTTCTGCCATGTGATTTGCGCACGCATACGTTTCGTTACAACAATAACAAAACCTAGAAAGTTCAAAGTTCAATTCAAGTCTATTCGACATCCTCCGGGGGGGGGGGCGTGGATGCATCTCGTCCACTCTGAGATGCACCTCAAAGCCTCAGTAGTCGCAGCTCGTCTTGGTCTGGTTGACACTGCAGTAGGTTGCTGTTCAGAACCGTCGTGTGATGCAATCCTAGGAACAGTGGTAGTTGTGATTTTAAGTGGGTACAGTTTAGTGACTGGTCGGTTGGTGTAACCGGTACTTGTGCGAATGTGCGCTGCTCGGACAAGGCCATCACGTCCTCTGATCAGATTCTCTATAACAGCTAGCTTCCAGGTTGACCTAGGACCTTCGTTATGGACCAACACGACGTCTCCTGTCTTGACTGACTGCTCATTGGTCCCAGTTGTACTGTGGAATTCACGAAGAGATGTGAGGTACTCGTGCCTCCATCTGTTCCAGAAATGTTCGAGGATACGGGCTTGCATTGTAATCTGTTGCCTCATGTCAGATGCACTTCCATAGTCAGGATCGGATGGATCATTGTCAGCAATGGGGTAAGGCAATGAAGTGATTCTTCTCCCGCACAGAAGATGGGAGGGTGTCAATGGTTCTTCGTCTGCAGAATCACTCGACACATAAGTGATAGGGCGATCATTTAGAATGGCTTCAACTTCAACGGTGAGTGTTTGGAGTTCTGTCAGTGTGACAGATGCCTTGCCAAGTGTCTTCCTTTATGGCCTTCTTCATCAGTCCGATGAGTCGTTCCCAGAAGCTTCCGTACCAGGAAGCTCGTTTAGGGATAA
Organism: Siderastrea radians; assembly: GCA_964017195.1. Classification (NCBI taxonomy): domain Eukaryota; kingdom Metazoa; phylum Cnidaria; class Anthozoa; order Scleractinia; family Rhizangiidae; genus Siderastrea; species Siderastrea radians. The sequence continues at coordinate 19,207,552 of OZ024894.1, forward strand.
ACTTCCACTCCACACCTTGTCGGCTGAAGTGTTCCTTTAGTGAAGGAGATTGGAATAGGTCATTGAGAGTTTCTGCAGAGGCGAGGCTGGTGGAGGCATCATTGGATATCGTATGGCATGGAAGAGATCTGCGGCTCGAGAATCGCCGGAAGGATTGAAGAAAACTTTCCTCTGAGAGATCACTTACTACTTCCAAATGTACTGCCCTGATTACAGCACAGGTGAAGAGACAAATGTAGCTCTTGGTAACGCCATTTTCTGATCGCACATAAAGGGATCCTGTAAAGTCTACTCCAGTTGCTGAGAAGGGTGTCGTTTCTTGGACTCTCAATTTGGGTAGGGGTGCAGGATCTGGAGCTCTGAAGGCTGTTCCTTCCACCTTGCGACAGGACACACAGGGACTAAGAAGTTTCCTTACATACTGGCCTATTGCAGTTATCCAGAAGCTCTGGCGTAGCAAAGCCACTACCGCATTGACACCAGAGTGGAGTTGCTTTCTGTGGTCTTCGTAGACGATCAGTGCTGTGAAGGGATGGTTGGGCGGAAGCAAGTAGGGAAATTTTGCTGAGTCTGCAAGCGGAGCATTATGGATCCTCCCCCCGCAACGAAGAAAGCCGTTGGCATCAAGAAACAAGCAAAGCTGTCTCACTAAGGTTAAGCGAGTACTTGACTTGGACCATAGGTTAGAAATCTTGTCTGCATAGATTTGCGCCTGGGAGTTCTGGATCCATTTGCGTTGGGCATCCTGTCTCTCCTGTACAGATAGTGGACCCACTGTTTTGTTGCATTGTTCTGCAAGTTCTTCACAAACCGTAGAACGTATACTGTTGCAGCTAGCAAGCTGGAAAGACTGCTAAATCTTGATACATCAATCAGATTGTGGATGCCTGGCTGCTTCTCTTCTGGATCTGTCTGAGTAGTACCATTGGTCATGGTCACTGCATTGCTGGCTGCGGTGGCAGGGTCTTCCGCATCAGTGATTTCAGAGAGTTGCAGGTGAAGAATCCCTGAGCAAGTCTAAGATGGCCATTGCTCGATTAATGGTAGCCACTGGGCACCATGTGGCCAGAGAGAGGAGCTGTGAAACTGTGTGTGTCCCACGAGTAAGCATATCAGCAGGGTTGTCGTGAGTTGGGCAATGACTCCAGACAGTAACATTGAACAACTTCTTTATTTCTTCTGTGCGGTTTGCTATAAACTGCTTTAGGAGTTTCGTGCTGAGTAACCAATGAAGGACTATCTCACTGTCAGACCACAACTTGACTGTAAGGCTGGGAAATCTTGACTTGAGGGCTCCCGATACAAAGTGGGCTAGTCTTGCACAGATCAACGCCGCCATGAGTAACTGAGGAAGTGTCAGTTTCTTTAAAGGGGCAAGACGAGACTTCGACATGACAAGTGAGGAAAGGTTGCCATTAGAGATGTAGGCGACTGCTCCATATGCCTTGGGGCTGGCATCAGCAAATACATGCAGGTAGATGGGTTGTCTCGCTCTGTATTTGTGGGAAGAAGTACCTCTGTAAGACTAGCTTGCTAGCTTCTTGAATATCTCGGGCAATATCGTTCCATTTGGTTTCGAGTTCAGCAGGAAGTGGTTCGTCCCATTCAAGTTTCTGCTACCACAGGTCTTGGATCAGGAGTTTGGCTTTAACAGTTACAGGAGATAAGAGTCCCAAAGGATCGTAAGTCCTTGAGGAGAGTTGCAGCACATCACGTTTGGAGATTGGTTGACTTTGACGTGGAGCTATTTCCTTAGGAGCAAGATACAGCGTATCAGGGGATGGGTCCCAACGTAAACCAAGAATGTTTACAACAGTGTTTGTGTCGGCTGTTTGATCCTTCTCAGTTTGTGCATGAAGTAATGGGCTATTCGATGCCCAGGAGCGCAAGTTGAAGTTGGCTGCAGTCATGATTGATCTTGACTCTTGGTAGTAGTACAAGATTTCGGTTTCTTGGTCACGTCCTGAAATGACATTGTCCACATACATATTGTCCTTCGTGTCCTCGGCCACAGGTAAGGTGTAGTGTTCCAAGTGGCGATGCAGTGTAACATTCAACATGAAGGGGGAACTCGCTGAACCAAACAGGACTGTTTTGAAACGAAAGACTTGAAATTCACTTTCTGGATTCGTGGGGTCTGACAACCAAAAAAATCTGGTAAAGTCTCTGTCACCTTCGTCGAGACCAACATGTAGGAAGGCCTTCTCTATATCAGTGGACAGGCCATAAGTGAAGGTACGAAATCTGATGATGATGGAGCACATATCACTTAAGAAGGGGAGGCCAACCACGAGACAGTCGTTCAAACTTGGAGAGTTGCTTGAGGAACGGTAGCTGCAATTGAAAACGACTCTGATGGGTGTGGTGGTCGATTCTTTCTTGACTGCGTGATGTGGAAGGTAGTGTGCTCTGTCCAGGCTGGTCACATTGTCAACCCTTTCAATAAAGCCACGTTTCTCATGCTCTTCGATTATTTCACCATAGGATTTGAGCAGGTAGGGTGTTTGAGCAAGGCGACGTACTACAGCACGTGTACGGCGAGCGCAGTTACCATAGTTGGATGGCAGCGGTGGAGAATCTTCTTTCCATGGGAATTTGGCACTGTAACTGTCATCGGGCATTCTTATGATTGATGAACTCTGGAAGTGTTGTGGGAAGGGGTCATGTTCATCCTTCTGTGTAGGTGGTGAGATGCCCAGAGACTCCAAGGACCAGAAGTGCTCAAGATTACGTTCTACCTCCCTGGTGGAAGACAGTGTTTGTAGCAGGTTGATGGCAGTGTCGGTGTACGCGTGATCCACAGAGTTAGTTTGTAGTGGTCCAGAGACAAGGTAGCCCAGCTGGGATGCTACAACAGTTGGGCCTGGACCACGGATGACAGTGTCATTCACTAAATCCCAATAGTGATCTGCGCCAATGAGGAGCGAGATTGCAAAGTTCTCGTCTGAAGTAACAGGGTGAGCAAGTTTAAGACCTCTTAGGTGGGGTATGGTTTGGATCTGCTGACGGAACTGGTTCTGAAGTGGTGTGGCAATCTGTTCAATCACAAGGACACGTGGTATTTGATCTCCACAAGCAGTGGCTATTGATATTGGCAATAGGTAACTGCCTGTTTGATGATGAGTGTGCACTGAAGGCTGACAAGGCAATGGACTCTGTCTCTGTGTAACGTATTCCCAGTGATTCGCAGGGTCTGGGTGATAAAGGAATGCTGTGCACCTTCGTCAAAGGGGATGTTAGCCTCACAGTGAGTGAGGTTGTGGGCAACCGTTGCTACGGCGGTTTTCAAGAGTGAGATTTGACCATGGTTGACTGGAATCGGAGCAAGAGAGGCATATACTTGAGAGGGTAGTTTTCCTGTAGGGGTTTGAGAGCTGCAAGCAAGAGTAACAGGGTCACTTGTAGCCTGCGGGTTGTTCGGGGGAGCAGTGGTACCCAAACAGAGACTTGTATGATGCTTCCTTCCCCTTACATTTATGGCAAAGACTGGCAAACAGAAGACTTGTGGTTTCCAAGACAGTTGAAGCAGTGTCCAAGACTCATAACCTTTGCCCATCTCTCCCGGACATCCGTGACTACTTTACAGTTGTAGGAGGGGTGGATACCCTTGCAGTACAGACATTTCTTGGGTTCTGGCTTGTTCTGTTTCCCGGGGTGGGGCTGTTTTCCTTCTGCTTGAGCTATGAAAGAACCAGTAACTGTAGGAGAGCCTCCATAGGGGGTGTCTTAAACCTGCTTCAAGAATTCGAATTTCCTTTACGATAGCCTCTCTCAGTTCCTAGAATTTCCATTCAGGGTTGTCATGTTCACGGGCCAAGTTCCTTCTCAACTCATGTGTTAGTTTTCCCAGAATAATTGGGACAAGAAGGTCTCCATAGGTTTCATGTGATCTTCCAAGTGATTTAAGACCCCTGACGTGGTTCTCCATAGTGTCATAAAACAACTGTAGGCTTGTTAACTGATTGGTGGGGCTTGAAATGTCTAGGAGAGCTTGCATATGGCTGCCCAAAACGTTCCTTAAGAAGTTTAACAGCCTGCTCATAATTGTTGTTGCTAAGTGGAAAGCCAGCCATAGCTCTTGCCGCATCCCACAGTAGTTGGGCTTTCAAATAGCTGAACTTCTGCACTCCCCCCAGATTAGTGTTGGAATGAACCAATGTATCAAACGAGTCCCAGAACGTGAACCAGTGGAGGGGGTTGCCTGAGAAGGTAGGTAAATTTAACTTGGGAAGATGGCTAGTGCGGTTAGCATTCACTTGTGGGGCCAGTGGCGGTGACTGCGTGTTCAGGGGTGCTTGAGGGGTTTGGCAGAGGCACCTCCTTGAATCCCTGAAGAGCTAGGGTCTGTAGTTAGTTAGGATGGCACGAGTGGGGTTTCATTTTCAACCATTTGCGGGGGTTCCTGGTGTGTAGTGGGAGAAGAAGACTGTGTAGAATGTTTATCAGACACTGTCACTTGAATAAATCTACTTATCTGGTTAGATGTCTCTCCTATTTCGTCTTGAATCTCCTCGGTTTCAAAAATACCTGTTCGAGGTCAAGTCCCTTAAGGATGGATTTCTTCCGTGTAAGCTGTTCAATGATGCTATTCGGCGAGACCACATCCATTTCATTGGGTTTCTCCTTCTTCATAAGATCCCTTGCCTTGTTCAGGGTCTTCGTTAAAGGCCCAGTTTCACCCATTTGTCTTTGCGGGCATTTATTATTGTTTTGAAATGACAAGCTCGTTTCTGATTGGCTGTTACCAGATCGTGGGTTTCCCTGAATTTCTTGTGTCACGGCAACTTATGTCGAAGCGGTAACTTATGTTGAAGGTCGCGCTAGTTTTTGTGAAGTCAAAATCTTGGTGATCTTCGTGGTGTCGATCATGGCGAGCTATCATCAGGAAGACGAACTTGTTAATTTTTATGGTTCAGGAATGGCAGACATGAACGAGGAGGATGAAGAAATGATAGACATCACTACCGAGGTGAGATGTTTTGAAGTTTCAATACGAAGCACACGCACTACTAAAACTAGTTTCTCTTTAAAATATATTCCTTTCATTTCAGGAAACAGGAAACACAGAAAGTGCAAGGATTAGCTGTTCATGTTCAGGACAGTGCGCACGAAAGCGTGGAAGAGGAGCATGTCCTTGTAGAGAAGCGAACCACAATTGCGCGGAAGCTTGTAAATGCAGCAGATCGAAGTGTAAGAATCAGGTAATGATAAATCTTATGACGATCAAAACGAATAATTCTTCGACTCCTATGAAATACCGTTCATTTTATTAACTATATAGGTGACAGAGACCGTGGTCGCTCGAAGAAGCCAGGAAAATGTTATTCCTGATGGCGCCAATCCCTTCGAGGCAGACGTAGAGCAATCTGCTACAGTGGTTCAGGTCAACCCTCATAGGGATTTTTTTTTGTCTCTCTCTTTGATCACATTTTAGTTTGGATGGATTGTTCTTGAGCATGATGTTTTTTTTAAAGTCCGTTTTATCTGTAGCTTAGTTTTACAAATCCCAGTAGCACTTTACAGGAACAGAATACATGAAGTAAAATAGTTTTTACCTGACGTTTTTATGGTTTTATGTAATCATGGCGCATGTACACTGTATCTTCATGTGTTTTGACATGTTGTCATTCTGAAAGTAATTTGCATCCAGAGAAAATATAAAATTATTTTATATTCGTAATAATTTCGAAAAAAAAAGTAAGAAAAGAAAATCAGGACTGTATATTTGATCAGGGGTACAGGTTGACACATTTTCATAGTCTATGTTTATTTGAAATTATTTACTTTTACTTATAGGAATTCATTCAAGCACTAGATGAGTCTGCCAAAGATGGACTGTTAGTTAGATTATTGAGTATGGGCAGGGGCAGTTTGGATTTTGCTAAACAACTGGTTGCGGAGAACTTACCTGAGGAACCTTCACCCCCGAGTGACATACCATGGTGTCAATGTCGTGTCTGTGTTCCAATGGAAACTGAACAAGAAAATGTTTGCTGTAAGAAGCGACAATGCATCACTTCTTATAGAGCCTTCAACAATATTTGCCTGGACAGAGATATTCTTGAGGTGTGCATCAAAGCACGATGTGACATTAGGGCAGACGAATTTAATTTTTCAATGGAGAGTTTCCGCAAAGCAGCTTATCGCCAGTTTGCTCTATGGAAGTATGGCAAGTTGGGTAGGGGAAACAGGCGTGTCATGCCCTCCTGTGCAGTTAGGTTGATTCGACAGGCCTACGCTTCTGCAGATGGCAGATACATGGGATTTAGAAACAGCTAAGCCACAAAAAAACTGTCAATCAGCCATACGGTATCCGAATTACCTTTAGTTTCAATGTGTTCCAGAAAATATCCATCCCCTCCCAGGGAAGGTTTTTTTGGTTTGGATCCCCCCACCGCTTTGGAAATTCCAGTTAGGCCCCATACATTCCTTATAAAATTTTGGTCGTTGAGACCCCCCACACCCTCAGAATTTCCAATGACCCTGAGGTGGGTATGGATATTTTCTGGAACTGCACAATATGCTCAACACCTGTTGCCGCTGCAGCGCTGCACTGGTATCGCAGAGGTCAGGGTTCGAATCCCGGCAAGCCTGATTTTTTCAGGCTTTCTTTTCGCAGCTGCATAAGTTGCATTAATAACTGCGAGGATCTTCTTTACATTTAATCCAATTTTTGCTTACAATGTATTATATTTGACTGCATGCTGACATAATAATGGACTGTCATTTTTCAAACTGATTTTTTATCGAAGCGAGAGGGTCCCTTCATTAATTCCTCAGTAGGCTGGGGTTCCTTCATTCCAAGGGTGGGGGAAATTTGCTGTGGATCAAAGCTGTTCCTATCTGAAGGCCTAGTGAAACTACCCTCATACACAGAGCGCCTTTGCAACATTTTGGACACAAGGAACGCAGAATAACTGTATTGTTTTTCTTTCTTGACAACTTCCGCATGAAATTTCTGCGACCTTTTAGAATACTTTCGGTGGCCCTGCTCTTTCCCCTCGTTAGTAAGCTTTGGTTTTCGAGATAGGTGCATGTTGTGGTCGATGGCTGCCAGCATCACCCGCATGATGAAGTGTGGATACCTAGTTGTTGTAAGTGAATCAGATAAGGCAACAAGTTGCCATCAATGATATCAGTACACATAAAAGGATTACACTATGATTCTTTTTTTTACCATGCCATAGAAAATACAGCCAATCAGAATACAGGAACGCCATTGTATATTTGACAGTATTCTACCCAACCTTCCCATCGTGCTTCGGATCCTATTCTCGACAAAATTTAGTAAGCATATTTTCTATGGCATGGTATAAAAAAGCTACACAACACTTTCTCATGGTTTGCTATTGAACATCCCACTTGTCACTTCTATTTTCTTTGTATACGCACTTGCCTAACGGCTCATATGTATACTGAGAAAAGAGAAGTGACTCGTGGGATATTCCATAGTATACCACTCTAAAGCATTGCATAACTAGTATATATCTTAGAGACTGTTGAGGTAGCTTTGATGTTTTTCTGTTTGTCAAATCAAAAATATTTCCACTGATCTTGTTTATTTTTGGTTAAGTAAAAAGAGTGTCTTGTTCTTTCTATATTAGCTTTAAAAGCTGCCTTGAATTGAATCCAGCCAGTATAAGAGTTGATCAAACAAAATATGTGAATTAATTCAGTACTTACTCAAATGCCATTCGTTTGGGAGCATACTTTGTCATCATGCTGTTGTATGATTTTAATACACTGGTGTGTCTGCAAAAGCAAACAAAAAAAGTTGGATTCAATTCATCACTCAGTAAGATTTGTACCGACAGGCATCATGAGCAGGAGATGTGTTAAAAAAGCCCAAGCAGACAAAGATCTCCTCACAGCTGTTTACCCAAAGCCTGGCCCTAAATGAAACCACGGCATACCTGACAAGAATCTTAGACTGGTTATGTTTTTTATCAATAATTTCACTCCCTCCCAAAACCTCATGTTTCAGAAAATAATTTACAAAGACATTGCCTAAATTTCACATAGAAATGAAGTGAACTCAGCCATTTGGGATCAAGAACAATCTTGCAAAGTGCAGCCATAGCTTTCGAATTCTTCTCAAGATACTTCTTAGCACTTTCATCACCTAGGGGATCATGCTTGCACTGTCCTGTATCCCATGTATGCTCTCCACAGACATGATGCAGCACATCAACCCATGATTCCTTTTGGCAATTAAGAAAAATATTATATTAAAATAACGCAATAAGTTACACAATAATTTGGTCACTTCTTTGCAGTTTATGTTTTGCTGTTTTCAATTTTTTTTTCTGAAAACTATCTTGTTCCTCTACCGTAAACAATCTCTACCATCTGTATTAAACACCTTTTGATTTCTCTTTAAAGTAATACTAGAGTTTAGAAGAAGGACAGAGAGCATTACCTTTAGCTGTTCCTCGCTTCCATTGCAATCTTGGCTGCAAAACCAGAAGTGATTTACAATGCAATCGGTCCATTCCTGGAGGTCACTGCAACCTTTTATTTTGCAGCCTAATGTAACAAACAAGTGAAATGTCTTTTTTTTCTGAAAATGTTCATTATTAAACACTGTATTTCAAATATGGATACTTAATGGCTATGCCCTAAAGTACAATGATTATTGGTCCATTTTAGTGTAGTTAACTTACCTGATGAAGGGCTTTGTTTAGTTTCTTGGCTTTGTGCCAAATATCCAGTGAATGGAACAGCTCCATGAGTTGAGGGAATTTTTCTAAGTAGATTAATAACAGGGATAAATTAACAGCACCTCACCACATTTACATAGTAATAACACACAATGACAATCGTATTGTAAATCGTGCCTTGTAATATTAACATGCTGACTGTTCAACAATTAATATACAGTGGAATCCCGATTTATCAAACCCTTGTAACTAACTAGTAACTCCACCACCAGGAAGTCTACTGACAAATCCATCACCTCAAAACAACTAAAGAGAATCGCCTTACCATGTATTATTTGTTCTGTAAACATGGTTAGAGTAGTGGCAGGTTCATTAGTATGGAGACTCCCTGGTGGCAAGCTGACAAGTAACCCTTGGTAGTGTTAGCAAGACATAACTAATTGATGGAATAAAATAAAATCAACGAGTAATCGATGGCATCCACGAGTTATCGATAGATAACTCATCGACAATTGCCAATATTCAATGACTCATCAGTTGTTAACGTATCAATTACTCATTACACATCAATATCAGTGATCATTGATTAGTTACCTCTGGTATTAGATACAATAATATTGCAGTTAGATTTACATACCTTTCAAGTCCCTCACAAGTTTGATGATTGAAGGAGAAGCATCAGTCGTTAGCTCATCAAAAGGAAAGACAGTGGCCATTCTCTCTAACAGCCTTCTCAGTGCCTCGTTTTCCATCGTAGCCGAATTGCCTCCTGTCTCTCGCTTGTCAACAACTTCGAAATCTACCACCACAGTAGTGAAGTGCTCCATGATTGTATAAACACAATATCGAGCACTGTGGCCGGGGGAGTCGTTTCAGCCATCGCCACACAGGCACACACCCTCAAAATCTTTGAAGGCTCTTTTGACAAGCTCGTTCATCTCACCCTACACCTCCTCAATTACTGGTGCAGCACAGTGTTTCTGGAGCCGCACGAAAGTGTTTTTGCTTACTATATTGAGGCCTAAGGCTTTGCAAAACAAACCAAATTTCTCATAGTTGTTACCAGAGACAAGAATTGCAGCAGGCAACAAAGAATCATTTAAATACACAGGCTGGCATTTTTTATCTCTTAACACCTCAGAGGACACCCACTTCTTGCCATGACCATTGACACATCATGATGTAGCCTCTACATTTCCACCAACCTTGTTGCTGCTGTGAGTGAGTACAGCATGGCAAGGAAGGCCATTCACTTCAAAACAACACTTGGAACCAGCCAATTCCAACAATTTTTCAAGGGACACAATGTACCTACTCCTTTCATGGAGCATGGCAAAATTTCTTAACTCTTTACCAGTTTGTCAGGTCATTGAAAGAGCTTTGCTAAGCAACGAGTATATTTCGCTTGTTTTCCTCCACCTGTTTTGAGTGCTCTGCATCTGCATCATTGCCTACGCCTTGAAGAATGGTACCTTCCATGCCCTGAGAACAACCAGCTTCTATAATGCCCTCCTGTACAGGCACAGGTAAACTTTCTGGGATCAGGTCTGAGTCATCCACATCTTGGACCATGGTCAGTGTCCGCTCATCATCTAAACTTATACTCATTTCTTCACATAGAAGCTTTGTTTGATCATCATAACTGCAAAAAAAAGTTACGAAAAATTGTACCTTCAGGTGCATTCTTTTTTCGACTGTGTTTGCACCCCAAAATTGATCTCAGTAGCAATCATTATAACAATTTTTAATTTATCAATTTAAACGAAATATCCTGAAAAAGGCTGTCAGAGATTGCAAAGATCTGTTGAATTAATACCACCTTATTTTTACATGGTAAAAAGATATTATTTTTCACTTACAATAGTTGACATATAAAAGTCTAATTTTCAAATGTTGGTAAATAACACAGCCCATGCACTACATAGAACATGAAAATAAAAAGGCTTAGCAAAATAACAAATTTAATTTTTCCCATGACACTCAGTAATGAGCATTGAACAGATCATACCATCAACAGATTCAATAACTCCAACAAAATCACTTTCATCATCACTGTCTTCAGAGTCACTGATTCGTCTGAATTGTTCGATGACAGAGCCCACCCTAATAAAGAACATGGTAAATCAAGAATTAGATAGAACTAAAATAAAAAGAAAACCAAATTTGAGTCTGAAGAACTTTTATGAAAACTTTTGTTATAGGTGTAGCTTATATAGGAGCTTTACAACAATAATAATATGATAATGTGTATAAGGTTTGATTTGACTAATACAAGTATCACTAAAGAGAGAAGTATTTGCTGATCAAGTCATAAAAAGCCAAAAAAAAAGCATGCATTTGCCTCGGACATACAGATTTTTAGAGCTGCTGGTCCAAAAGGCGAGCTTAATTTCAGTTTGTTTTTCAAACCCTGCAATACCCGTTTGTGAAATTGTGGTCTTAAGTAAAAAAAAAACAAAACTGTTAGGGTCATCTGCTGAATTGTCTCAGCCGACAGACACAACGTCGTCAACATCACCTTCGTCTTTTTCTTCTTCGGGCTCAAAGACTGAGAATGGATCACCATCAAGTGCATTGAAAGAGCTGTTTGATGACAGCAATCTCATGCTTTGAACAGCTGGTATCACACTTGAGTTGACTGACATTACACCTGTCACATCAACATCCCTACAGAAAATACAACATTCATCATTCACTGTTACGACAATATAATATTTCAAATGTCCAACAGGTCTGGAAAATATTAACAAATCTGCAGCTCATGGTTCCGCTTGATTTTTTTTTTACATTTTATGGTCTATAAGAGTGTATACCATGGGAGTCCTGTGGTCAATTTGTTTTAAACCATAACAAAGAATTTTCCTAGGTAATTAGAACTAGTTTTTCACTTGAACCTGTCAAATGTGTGGGTATTTTGTGTCCCAAAATTTGACTAACATGTTGCATCATTATCATGGTCTATACTCTTATTGACCATAGCTCTCAACCAATGAGCGCACGAGAAATCTCTCGCTTATTGCATAAAAGTAATATTTTCTCGTAAACTATAGAGATAAAGCTAATGCTTCATACAACGGTGTGTGACATTCACATAGCACTCCGGTTAGCCTGTTTATGGTTAGCTTTCAATAGTGGTAATGGTAACACAATATAAAATTATATTCTCTTAGTCTGCATTCTGTAAATGTCAGACACAAGTTTATACAAAAGCACTATTTATAGTACAATTTGTAGGTCTCCTGATGACAACTGTAGGTTATTTATCCATTCACACAATAAACTTTATACTAGTAAATCTTAAGTATCTAAAAAAGACTAGCTTACGAGTTTGAAAAGCTTGCAGACAAATGAAATGGCTGTCGATCAAGCATACAACGAGCTGGTGTAGAACACAAAGGAATCAAATCTGCAAGAAACGCATAATATTCTAAGTAAATGAATATAAATAATAGAAAGCACATAAGCCATTTCAAAACTTTGTCATTTCTAGATATTAGACTATGAATGCGAGACAATGATAAAAGGACATTCACGAAATAAATATAACGATTCATCACAGTGCTGGGATATACAAATAAAACAATGGCTGCATGAGTTGCAAATCCTTGTTAGACATGATCTGTCAAACTCTGCGCTTACCTGGATCTTGTGATGTTGAAACCTGAAATGAACGATCACTTCTGGATTCAGGATTCCTAACAACTCTGAAAGAAAAATAGCGAACATAAATTGAAATAAGGTTCAGTCTCAACGCTAAATATTAGAAATATTTGCTCGAGCCTATCACTTGCTCAAACAAAAGAACGAATGTCAAGTATAAAGAAATGACAGAAATCTCACCTTCGATGCAAAAGAAATTCTGCAAACTCACTGTTTGTAAGCTTTCCATGGCTTTCCTTTCGCTGTCGCCAAAGATTAAATACAGATTCGCGAAGACCAATGTACTTTACCGACCCAAGTAAACGAGGTCTTCCAACACAAGTGCTTCGTTCGCTATCCGCCATTGCCAATGACAACATAAACAACTACATGCTAGTCTAAACGATCGAAATGAGCAACTAATCGGGAACACAAGCCGAAATAACAATAAAAAGATAAACTACAATAACAGAGCCACTTATTTATACAATTTTGACAATGCAGAATAGGTAAATAACCAAGGATTGAAACGGATTTCTAAGCGATTCTTCATGTCGATAATTTTCAACTGAGAGAAATCAATTAGAGAGGCATGGGGCGTGCAATGCATTGAGGGTGAAACTGGGCCATTAAATGAGCTCAATATCCCGCACAAGAAGAGATGAGTTTCGGTAGAGTTTCCATCATCCTAAGTCGTACAATCCTGGTCCCGGCACCAAAAATGTCATGCGGGTAGTAGCCAGTCTGAAGGCAGGGAGAGCGAAGAGAACCGTACACACAAGGAATGAAAACTCAACAACAATCACAACTGTATTCCAATATGGCAACCCGATTACAAGCTTCTGCCATGTGACTTGCACGCGCATACATTTCGTTGCAACGACCGCGTAGCAGACTGAGTTACAACAATAACAAAACCTAACAAGTTCAAAGTTCAATTCAAGTCTATTCGACAGCCATAACTTTTAGCTGATTATTGACTTTATTACAAACTAGACACACATGCTTATCAAAATTAAGCTGGTTATCAATAGTCATCCCAAGAAGGTCCAGTGACTCCTCCACAGGGAAGGAGAACCGATGATCAGTTGTCCCAAGGACCATGGCGTGGTGTTTATCCGGGTTGACGATCATACCATTCTCATTGTCATTCATCAGTCCGATGAGTCGGAGGCGTAATCTTCCATCACAGCATGAAAGGCAATGCAAGGGCCGAAATGTTCATGCTGTGATGGAAGATTACGCCTCCGACTCATCGGACAGTAGCACTGGAACTGTCAGCACTATAACAGCTGAACTATACCGTGATGTCAACTGTGAAAACAAAGCACCGACTTATCTACCGCGAACGTATATTCTGGCCCGGCATGAATAAGGAAGTGAAGGAGTGATTCCAACCCTGTCAAACATGCAGAGAATTCGAGCAGATCCACTGTAACGAGACGCTCAGGAGCCATGAGATTCCTGAGAGACCTTGAGCGTGTACACACCTTCCCCCCAGGCTGGGCAAGATTCCTTTCTCATAATATGAACTTGTGTGTAGAAATGGCAATTTTTCATGGCTGTGCCCAGATTCTCAGATTGGATTGGTTTGTTTTTAGTTTGGTCCCTGTGCTTCACAGGCTTCTTCTCTTCACCATTTCGCTGAGTTTGGGTGAATAGGGTTGGTGTCTGAGAAGGGACTTGATATAGTTTGGCTGCAATAAGATGCATTTCATTGCTTACTTTTTCTTCTCACTGTTCATACCAGAAAACCCGTATGACCACTCTCTAAGGCCAGTGCTTTTAATAGGTGATGATAAAAGATATGCATGTTTAAGGCCACTTTCAAAGTTTTCTTTAACTTCTGCCACCTTAAGCAGCCCCTTAGAATAATGGTGCATCCTCATTTGGCTTAGAACATTTGAAGAACAACTCTTTGGCGGTAGCAGAAAGCGTATACTGCAAATGTACCTTGCCATTGTCCTCAACATAGATCTTCTTAAACACGTCACTAAGCGATTTCACATTGTAGTCAGCTAATGCTTTGCACTGCCTTGACGTTTGTTCCATATCGATCTTCCCATCTCTTTTTTCACATAATAGAAGTATTCTATCTGAGAGGCCATTCTTGGCCCTGGCGAATTGTCACTATACATTGTCCAGGAGTTGGTCAAGAGTCATGAAAGCACGTGTTGCTGGTTGGCACCCCACTCTTTTTGCTCTGTTTCTGTTCAACACATACTAAAAGTCCCCGTCATAATAACTTACACAATCTCTCCAGAGGTGGGCTTTGTGTTGGATGTCAGTTTGTTTAGGGATGAGCATGCTTTGGCCACACACAAAATGGAGGTCGTAGATCCTGTCAGTTAATGGTTTAAAAGGCCACTTGTTGACGTCTTGTCAATTACGACATTCCATTCAATTTTGTTTTCCAGTTTGCTTACAATGGGTTCCATACATCCTCTCTGGCAGGCTGGCATTTTACTGGTGCCTAGTGGTATGCAATGACAACAAAGAGATTACCGTTTTCCTCATATGAACTGAATGTCTTTACTTTTGTTAGTCCAATCAGCGCACTGGTTGATGCGAGTGTGCTACACAACAACATTTCGCTGGTAGTGCCAATACTGTTTGTGAATGCAGAGAGTCATTCGTGAATCTTATCAGGGGAAATATCTACCATTGGTATGCTAACCTGGCTGAGTTGATGTTTGAGGTCGCTGACTGACTTGATATCACTCTGTGTCCATTCTTAAAGAACACAAACGCACCAAAATGGAGATTGTCTTCGACAACTAGACCTAGACTGACTAGACCTGAAAGATGCATGGAAAGGACAGATACTGGCGGGAAATTTCTCTTGAATGTGAGGCTTGTCTGTGCACAGTTCTGATTGGTGCAACCGCGGAACAAAGATGCAGCAGGAATGGAGGAGGGATGCCTGGTCAATTCGTACATCCAACAATAACAACAACAACAACAACCATTTTATTTTGCCAAATTAAATAGAAAAAATTACACTATAAACTAAATTAACTAAAATAGGCAAAAACACTACCCAGAATAGAAATAAACTAAACGAGCTGAGTAATTACAAAAAAATTAAATTGCTTTGACTAGGTTGTACATAAAAGAAGACAAAAGTAAAATAAGACAAGTAATAAGTAATTAAGTACAATGTAAAAAAAATTAAGTACAATGTGACTAAATATGTATAAATAGTATTTAGATAAAAAAAGTAGAAAAAAAGGGACATGGGAAAAAAAAGGAAGGAGAGGAAGAAAGAAAAGAAAACAGTACCAGTTAATGTTTGAACCAAAATTTGTTTATATTAGTTTAATATGAGCGAAAAGAAAATTAAAATACTAAGCCAGCATTAACCATAAGTACTTAAATAATGCTTATTCATAGTTTGCTTAAATGAATGTAGAGATAGACTTTTTAGTTCTTCATCCAAGTTATTCCAGATGGAAGGACCAGAAAAGTGTAAATTAAGTTTACCATAATTAGTTCTAACACGATTGATATAGTAGGTCGATTTTGATGCCAGCCTAGTATTATAATTGTGTTTAGATGATATACTTAAGAAAAAATTGCCGAAGGCTTTAGGTAGTAAGTTATGATGATACTGAAACATAAAAAGGGCATTATGAATACTAACCAGACCCATTAATTTAATTAGGCCTAACTGTGAAAATAAAGGGCAGGAATGTGCATTTCGTTTGAAAAATGTAATTATTCGTACTGCCTTTTTTTTGCAAAATTACAATAGGTTTAAGAGTTGTAGTGTAGGTGTTACCCCAAACAATTAAGCCATAGGTAAGAAAGGGATACAGTAGCGAATAATATAACTGAGTAGGGATGTTATTAGTAACAAAATGTCTTAGCTTAGGTAAGATGCCAATAACTCTTGAAATTTTTTTGCTCACTTCATGTGCATGCTTTTTCCAATTTAAATGACAATCAATAATAAGACCTAATTATTTGACATAGGTCATTTGTTCCACAGGCCTACCTGAAATTTTCAAACTAACTGGTTGAGGTTTTCTTTGTGGAGGGTGAAAAATTACAAAATTAGTTTCGTCAATATTTAAAGATAACCTATTTGATTGTAGCCATTGATTAACTTCATCTAATTCTTCATTAATTTTTAACTCAAGGCTTTTTAAGTTCTGATCTTGCAAGAAAATGTTGCTATCATCTCCAAATAGATGGAAATCTAGTACATTGAAACATTTATGCAGATCATTCACATATAACAAAAATAACAAAGGCCCCAATACTGAGCCCTGTGGTACTTCACATAGAATTTGCTGCATGCCTGACTCCATTTGACCTAGTGAGACAAACTGACTCCTATTCGATAAATAGGAAGAGAACCATTTATGTGCAATACCCCTAATACCATAGTATTCCAGTTTATCAAGTAAGATATGACGGTCCACAGTGTCAAAGGCCTTACACAAATCTATGAAAACACCACATGAATAGTTCTTGTTGTCTATAGCTTTTTGGATTTTATCTAACATAAGTATAAGAGCATCAACTGTAGAATGATTTGAGCGAAAACCAAACTGCTGGTCGAAGAAAGTACAAGATTTCTCAAATTACTTAATTAATCTGTTATACATTAGTCTCTCAAGAATCTTATTAAATATAGACAGCAATGAGATAGGACGATAATTAGATACCATAAGAGGTGAGCCTTTTTTTGTAAACCGGAATAACTTTTGCCATTTTAAAATGATCAGGAACAGTTCCTGTTGTAAAGGAGCAATTAAATAGGATTTCAAGAGGGTAAGAAATATAATTCTTTAAAATTTTCAAGAGAACTTAACTGGAATACTAAAGGGTCCAGTTGCCTTATTAGAATTCAGGGTACTTATAATATCTATAATTTCAATGTTGGTAAGTGGTGAGAGAAAAAAACTTGAGCTGCTGGGATTGTCAAGATAAATTTTATGTGCAAAGGCCCCACAACTGGGAATTTCAGTTGTTAACCTTGAGCCAATGGTTGTAAAATAATTATTAAATTCATTTGCTATTGATTTGCCATCAGTAATCTCTTGATTGTCTTTAACAAGCCTGTTGGGCTTAAAGGAATCTTTTGACTTAAGAGTTACAAGTTGCCTTATACCTTTCCAAACATTTTTGACATTGCTTTGATTAGCTATGAAGTAGTTGCGGTTATAAAGCTTTTTGCTAAGTCGTAGTAGACCAACAAGTTTGTTTCTATATATTTTATATTTGAAGTGACTATGGCTCGATTTAGTTCTTATGAATTGTCTATACAGGATATCCTTATGCTTTATAGACTTTTGTAGTGCCTTAGTTATGGAATTAAACTTGACCTCCTTTCGGGAAAGTTTTTTTAGTGGAAGGTGTTTATTTACAATTCTTGAGCACTCGGAAAAGAAAACCTCAAATAACTGATTTACATTTTGAGATTCCCTGAAAGCATCTTGCCACTGGATTAATGCAAAGATCCAAGAAGGTGGTGTACAGTCGTTGCAGGCCATGAGCAGTGATCGATTAAGATCACCCCAGAAGTACTTGATTACATTCAACAACATCTAAAGAAGTATAAAAATTGTTTACTCTGGGGAGGTACACAAGGGGAGGAGAGGATGTACACAAAAGTTTTCTTTCCAGAGGGTTTCAAGTTTGATCGAATAGACAAGCTTTATCTTACCCACTTTCTTAATCAATTGAAGTAACCAAGAACAAAGTGATCTGTCTGTTAACAATAACGCCAGTAATAGTCCATATGCTATATTTACCACGCTCAATACAGCTCCGTAAACCTTGATATGTCTTAGACTTTGGGACAAACCGCTCAGACTCACTCTAACCAACGGAATTCAAGAGTGACAGCACAACGTCAGAAATGAAAGGGTTACTTGCCAAGGGGCCAAAAACTGCTCTGTGAGAATGCTTGGTTTGTAGCTACTTATCAATAGCCTCTGGATACAATATTGCACCTTGGTAGTAACGCTGCTGAGTTACAGGGAAGGAGTCACAAACAGAACCAACCAGCCAACCAAACTCAGTCACAAATGATGTAATCCTCATAATTACCTAAGAAGGTTCTCCAAAGCAGAATATTCAGCCTGAACTGAATGGAAAGATGACAAAAGCGCCTGAGGCATAAAGTGTGTCGTGTAAGAAGAAAGCGTAAGTGGGATGAAAATTGACAGGCACAGATGAAGGAGAATATGTGCCATGTACTCTAATATCCTCAACACGATCCATGAAGGAGAGTAGAGAGACATCATTGGAAGAACAACAAACAGGTAGTGAAGAGAAAGCACAAAGGTCATGGTCAACAATCTTAAGTAGAGGTAAGTCTTGAACAGGGTCTCAAGAGTCATGCACAAAACCAAAATGGTCATCAAAATCATGAATCATGCGAGAAAGGCTTTAATAATCACAATTCAGTAAGAAGTAAGTAAGTAGGTAAGTAATAATAATAAGAATACTGTCTTTATTAGAAAACATTACGTTAACAAAAATCACAAGGTGAGTCCTCAACAGGAAGTAGTGAGGACTGTTGCGTTCGGTCATAGATCTTGGTGAAACAGTCACATTCCAATAAATCAATGTCCGTTAAATCCTTAATTTAAAACCCGAGGACTTTCCAAAATAGTACAATCTTGAGGGTCAGGTGGCAATAAAAGTGTAGAACGAGGAGGAAACAAAGTTTTGTTGCACAAAGCACCACGCAAGTTAGTCATGTGGAACTGGTGAAGACCATAGAGGAGTCAACTTCCGATGTCTCACTTCACTTAAAGGGCATTGTTCTGAATTCTCCCAGTGAGCGTATTTCTTCCTTTCACAGACCCAGTGCATTTAACAAATGTGCTGAAGAAACTTTACTTCCTTGCAAAAAAAAACAGAATGACCATTTAAAAAGGTACATGTCTTGTTGTCTATTAAATGTGTTATGTTGTTGCTATTTTTGAGGTTGTGTTTTTGTTTTTCCAGGTCTCGTTTGCGTACTTCTGTGCTTCTTTTCAGGTGATAGCTGCATCAAAAATCCCTAAGGTACTGGGCTGCACCCATCTTTTGATATCTTTCAACTGCCGAATGAAATATCTCCTGAATCAAACCCTTTAAATTGAAGTGTGAAAAGGAATCGGAGGAATCTGGCTCCTTTGACTCTGCAAAGCAATGGTGAACGGCGTTTACACGTTCCTGGCACTTAACATGCTGACCTCGTCCCATATGATTACATCCAAATTAGTAACCTTCTTGAGAGCACTATAATTTCTCACAGATCGGGTGATTACCAGTTCAGGTGATACGTCAGCTACACCAAAGTCATAAAAGGGCGATGCCATTCCTGCTTCATAAATGATGCATGCTTTTCCTGTCAAGCAAACAACACTTACTCTTACGTTTCTCTCAAGACACTCTTCCCTAGTGACCCCCACCACCCTAGAAGTTCCTACTTCTGCTGTGCAGTTATTAACAGGTTGTGGTCCTTTCTGATGAACTCCGGAATTTTTTATTGCTCTGGTGTCAAAATTAAATTGCTCTCGGTGGTCGTGATCATGGGTGGTTGTCAAAAGCGGTCCTGAGCCTCACTACTATTCCGTTAACTACACTACATGTGTGATACAAATTGATGTAAAGTACTGAATTGTTTTAGTTCCTAGAAGAACTGTTTCTCTTATTTAGTGCAAATTGAATTTCAGCTTCAAGAATTGGCTCCAAGAGGGAATGTTCTGAAATTAACTGTTGGCAAGTATGGCAACTTTTGCATTTCGTAAGCAAAACAACAGATGTTTCAAGCAGACATCTCGGTAGCAAGAAAGCTCAATAAACTCCTAAAGGAACGGGTTTTGTTTGTTGTTGTTGTTGGTGTTTTTTTTTTTTTTGGGTTGCTCTGAAATCGACTTTGCATCGTATTTGTTTGAACAGAATAGCAAGAACCAAGTAATAGCAATTTATACCTCCTGAAGGAACTGTTGTGCAAAAAAGTGTCCTGTCCAAAATTAGCAATTTTCAAAAATGCTTGTGAGAGGCCAGCCCATAAAAAATGTGTGCTATCTTGTGGCTCTCAGGCGTAGGGTAGTCAGAGCTGGCCACATGGCCAGGCAATATATCAATTCATGGCTATTTTGTTTTCAAATTGCTTTACCAGTAAAATTACAAGTTGTCAGATTTCAAAACTTCAGTATAAAAAGCCTTTACTTTAGATACAATTGCATTAGTGAAATCTTATGGCATTACTAGTCAACAGAACTATTTTAATCAAATAAAAAAATAAAAACCCTATTACAACAAACCATTTTGGTTCTTGTTTCACCTTGGGATCATTCTTGGCCAATTCTGCACTGTTTTGTACAAATGGGTAGATACTTCATATATGACACATTATTGTGTACCGGCCCATTATAGTGTGCTGATATGCACATTGAACTCCACTTATTATTATGTACCAATTTACTTAAATTACTTAACTTGCTTGATTTGCTTTGCTTGCTTGAGTTGCTTGCCTTACTTGAGGTGCTTGGCTTACTTGAGTTGCTTGCCTTACACGAGTTGCTTGGCGTACTTGAGTTGCTTGGCTTACTTGAGGTGCTTGGCTTACTTGAGGTGCTGGGCTTACTTGAGGTGTTGCCTCACTTGAGTTGCTTGGCGTACTTAAGGTGCTTGCCTTACTTGAGTTGGTTGCCTTACTTGAGTCCAAAAAGACTATTCTACTTAATCAAAGTAGAATAGTTTGAATAGAATAATTTACCTTGTCCTTTTAAACATCGAATCATCGTCCCAAAAGTAAATGTGTCGATTGCAAATTACAAAATGTCTAGTTGTAGTAGCTGCCTAGTTAAAGTAGTTCAATTAAAGATTCCGTCCAAAAAGATCATCCTATATCCACTTAATCGAGGGAACTGGTTTGGTCTTAGTTTTCCTTGTCTTTTTTGACATGAGCACATGGTCCCAGACTAATTTTGAACCTCGTGCCAATAATAAAGTAGCTCCTCTCGAGGCATAGTGTACCTAGATTTGGTATCTATTTATTTCCACTAATAACAACTGGAACATTTTTTCTAATGAAAGTAACACGGTTGGACTTGCTTTCAGTGTAGCGTGTTACAGTCATGCTATCCGTCCAGAATGTAGTCACGTTAATCAGTATTTCTAACTCCTTCTCCATCACTTTGTTCAGGCAAAGGGATACTGTGGCAGCAGATAACTCCAGTCTTGGGACAGTCATTTGCTTCAATGGGGCAAGACGGGGCATTCTGACCAGAAAAGAACAATGAATCCAACCATCCTGGCTAACAAGGCAATGATAGAAAACCACACCATGTGCAGCTTGAGAAGCATCGCAAAAGTGGTGAATCCGAGTCATAACAATTCTCCCGAAGTCTCAGTTCTCAGTCGTCTCAGAAAGCTCTGCCACTCCACTGAATCACACCGCCCAACAGGACAAGTATCTGCTGGGAATCTTGACTGCCGAGGCCCTTTCTGCACAAATCCTGAAAGAGTAGTTTTGCAGGATGGGTGAAAAGGAGTGCCATTCCTTTGTAGTTTTCACGTGCACATTTTAACTTGAAAGGTTTGGAGAGTTGCATTGTATTCCTTTCGACAAAAACAGACTTCTAACTTTGAATTTTAGCCTGTGAAAGTATTTAATTGTAGTTTACATAACATCATCAGTGAGGACTCCAGCTCTGTAACAATATTTCAGTTTCAAAACATGTACTGTTTACAGTACTGTGCAAAAGTAATGAGAGTGAATTTCGACAAATTGTTATTGTTCTCACAAATTTCCGACCATATGTCGTGAAATTTTGCGTTGCTCAATACGATATTTCAAACATAATGCAGCAAAATTATGAAAATTCTCTTGAAATTTCGGAGTAGCAAAGTTCGTTTGCTTTTGAAATTTTGAAGAAATGAACTTTTGTTTCTTCGAATTTTCGAAACAAGCTGTTGCTAAAAAATACATGTACTGCTGATATTTGCAGTAACATACACATTTCAGCACTAAATGCGCTTTATTTATTTACATCACGATTGAAGAGCCCTTTAAAATAAGCTTGAGAGATTTTACCCGCACTCTGCTCACAGAACTCATGGATGTATTTGTTTACACAATAGGCCAGTGAGAACAAATGCATAGCAACACTGTGAAACTCATGCTTTTGATACCTCATGTTTTGCCAAAATGTATTTATGTTTTGTAACTTTTTTCAGCAGTGAATGGTTTCAGAGAAACAGGAATCCATTAAGCGATTGACCACCACCAAAACTTATGACAATTGTCTGTAGAGCCCCCCCCCCCAAATCTCGATACATCATCTGGTTTACTGTTAAGGTTTACATTGCATTCGAAAAAACAAAGAAAACGAAATTGAAATCTTCTTAGATTACATACAGAAATACACACACAGTTGCTAACGAGTTAATCTTGCCTAGTTTGTTTGTCACTATTTTTTCTCAAGTTCTGGCAGCGTTTGCCAATGCTTATTTTTCATGACTCTGGCATGCGGTTAATTAAGTTCCTCCCTGTCCCGGCACTGGTAGCCGGAGGTTCTTCTCACTTTGCTGAAACAAGACAAAATTCGTGGTGAGTACTACTCAATTTTGGTAAAATGCAAACAATCCCACCAGCTGCAAGGGCTCTTATGCAAATAATACACAGGCTGAAGCATACCGAGAACCATTTTTGAATTTCTCAATATAATTTAAGCTTACGTCTTCCTTATGCATTTGCAAATGTTTGAATTTCAACCCAATGCTCAAGGCTGAATAACCTCTTAAAATAAAACAGATTTAACGTTGTTAGCTTACCTTTGATTGCAGTAATGATTCCGTGATCCAGAGGAGCAAAGTCCTTGGTGCCATGAACTGTGAAATTCACCAGAACCTCCTTTGAAAACAGCTTGTCGACAAGCCGCAGGGTCATAATGGTTGGCTTTGTCGCTGCCCTTGCAAAATCAAACTCCACTTTTGCTAACTGGACCTCTTCAACTCCGACTCCCATTATCTCTGATAATAAGAAATAGTAAATAAAACACTGGTGAACAATGCATTTCGTTGAATTCTGAGGATATCAAATTCCTGAGGTTGCGGAAAATACTTATTTGAAAGCCCAAATTAAAAGTTAGACAAAACTTTACAAATTAAAGCACCACTGCCATGTCCTGATATGCCTTTAAAAAATTAGATGTCAAGAAAATTTCAGTGAATGTAAGTCACGCGAGGCATGCGATGCAGGTTATCTTGTCTGCAGCGGATTCCTGTCTGAAGAGCATAGGCAGTGTATTAAGGGCAGCTCTGGTGTTGCCGTGGTGCTGCACTGTGGTACTCTGAAGGGCTGTGTTGTCACTAGGCACGGCAGTCTGTCCAGCTTGGCCTCTTGATTTGTGTACGAACACTCAAGCCTCTCTAAAATTGTCCATACTAATTGGAGCTCGTTCACTGTCTGGTCTTGCCTGTTTGAGTCACTTGTCTTGCCAGTGCTAACCTTTAATCCTTTTACCCTTGGAGTCAGCACAGGTAGCCAAAGCTTGAGTTATGACTGACAATTAATAAAATCTTTTGAAATAAACAGTGTTCCTTTGTTTGTATCTGACGTACTAATGCTATCTAGGGCAAAAATTCGCTCTCTGAGCGAGAATAACCGTCTTTCTAATTTTTGCTCCTAATTAGTATTATAATTATGAAAGGTGATACACAATTCACTCGCACCAAGCATTTAAATGATCTATCTTTCTTGAAATGCGCTATTTCCACTCACAATTTCCTCAAATCTGAATGAATCCATAGTCGAAAAAAAACTGTACGCCCGAAAAGTTCCATCTTTCCCAACGTTTGTTACCATGAACGGCAACATTTTGAGCTTCTTGTAACTAAAATCAAATGTGCACAAATATTTGCAAATATGCTAATTTCATCCCGCTGTTCTCATCTCATTGGACAATTCGCAAAGTAACGCGAACATGGCAAAAGCTACTTATTGGGGTGCGACATTTCATGTTTGAAGCGTAGCTATTTGTTCTTGCTCACCGTGCACGCCTCCTGGACAGAGTAGATTTTGTCTTGTACTATTTGTTTACCATATTTGCATATATTTGTGCGCAGAGGTCGGCAGTCGAATACTGACATTTGGTTTCGGGTACAAGAAGCTCAAAATATTGCTGTTTATGGTGACAAATGTTGGGAAAGATGGAACTTTTCCGGCGTATAGTTGTTTTTCGACTATTGATTCACTCAGATTTGAGGAAACTGTGAGTGCAAATGGCGCATTTCAAGAAATTCAGATCATTTAAATGCTTGGTACGGGTGAATTGTGTATCACCTTTCATAATTATATTACTGATTAGGAGCAAAAATAAGAAAATGGTTATTCTCGCTCGGAGAGCGAATTTTTGCCCTAGATAGCAAGTACGTAAGATATAAACACAGAAACACTGTTTATTTCATGAAATTCTATTAATTTGCAGTCATAACACAAGCTTTGGCTACCTGTGGAGTCAGTTATGAAAACATTAAGGTGGTTCTAACTTCCAAATCTGGATGAAATCCTAACTTTTTGTGCACCATTTTAAAGAAGGGTCTGTTGTGTCTCCAGTCAATAAAATCACACATAAGAAAAAACATATCTATCATAAGGAGGGTTGCTATCTGCCCTCAAGTCTTCCAAGCTTATCCTGCGCAAGTCAATAAAGAAAGAGCATTCTCTTTTTACTTTCGTTTAGTGCACACCATGCCAGGGCCAGGCTTGCAAAGTAGTGACACAACGTGACTGGAAGACATACTTTTTTCAGGAACAGCATTAGTTTTTCTGGGTCCCTATCAAGGAATTGGACTTGTTAATTCCTCTCCACATCTTGCTTGTCTGGGGAATCCTTTATAACAATAGCACAGGTTTGGTCTAATTTCTTAACTTTCCCAGGGTTATCGAGAGTGTCTATAACTTCAATGCTAGTCTTCAACAGAAAACAGATGAAATTCAATTACACTTCTGTAAACTCAACCATTCTTAATTCTATTGATAAGTATTCGTGGTTGTTTTGGTCATGTAATGCTACTTAATTTGAACCAAGTCTTTATTCAAATGGAGAGTTCATTGCCTCTAGGTGTCTACAGGAGATTTAGAACATTATCTGAATTCCAATGAAAAAGTTAGTCCCCTCAGTTGCTCCCTGATATTAGCAGTATTTGCAGTCACTGTGTTTTATGCCCAAAAATTCCATGCAGACGATGGAAATGTCAACAATATGAAAAGAAGGCCCCCTTGCGAAATGAAGCTAGGAATACCTAGGAATTTCCTTAGAATTCCTTGGAATTCTTAGGAATGATTACGTGTGAATTTTCACGGTAATTGGAACATGGAATTCCTAGGAATTCCAAGCTTTGCATGGTCTTAGATTAGCTTGGAAAAAATTCCTAGGAATTCCTAGGAATCTGAGAGTATTTATTAAAATCTGAGAAAAAAATGAATTCCCAGGAATTCTTAGGAATTTCTGGGAATTACCGAGAATAGTTAATATTAGGATCTTAAAATGCACATCAAATAACAAACAAACTTAAAGTTGATTAAGTATTTATTCCAAAATTTTTCAAGGATTCTTCACAATTTTGTCATTCTAGCCACAAAATTCTTTGTTTTGATTTAATGAAAATTTTAAACTTAATGCCTGTACTATGAAACTTTAAAACCTTTTCTTGTGAATTTATATTGGAGCATCTATTCACCACAGTTTCAGCACTCTGGAAACTAGCCTGGAGACTCCATCTTGTACTGACGCAGTGCAGCTGTGATTAAAATAACATCTCCACAAAGTTCACAAGAGTCTTTATACAACATATTGAATACTGTTATTCGGACGTATGTACATGACCAACATGTATTTATTGTCCTCTGAAATTCACATCAGTGAATACATTTTCAAGCATTGTCAACACATTGACTGGAAGAAAATTTAGTTCAACATCGGGAAAATAACAATTATCAGGCGTGGATCGACACCGGTTTCCACCGTTTTACAGAAATCGGTCAGGTTTTTCATAATGAATAATATATTTTTAATAATAATAAAAAAACTCTCCAAGTTGAAATCTGGAAAATGGGACAGTGTTATGACCATGCAGGCAACATGTCAGGACCTTGCAATGGTGCAGCAGCCATTGTCAAAAGGCAATATCCAAAGGCTGTATACACTCACTGTATGGCTCACCGCCTAAACCTCTCTGTTGTGAGTGCATGCAAAATGCAGAGTGTTCGGAACATGTTTGACACTGTTGGAGATATAACCAGTGAGAAGCTCTCCTTGTCCAGAAAGTGAAAGATGTCTGGCCTGAATCCTGCCGTCACAAACTTCTTGATGTTTGCAAGGCCCGCTGGATCCAGCGTCTGGGAACCATCAAAACAAATGCAGAAAAAAGTTGGAATGCTGATTCAACTAAGAAGGCAGTTAGCCATTACCACGCCATCGCTAATTTAGAATTCATTGTTACCTTAACAGTGTGCAAGGCAGTGCTAGCTTTCGTAAAGGGACTAACAGTTAAGATGCAAGACTCCTGCAATGACATTCTGGGAGTCTTTAGTGACATCAAAGATGTGCGCCTAAAAATAGAAGAGAAACATGCAAAATGGTTTCAAGAAGCGTGCCAAATTTCTGAGAAGCTAGACATCACAGTACAGAAACCAAGAACCTGTCAGGTGCAGCGCAACCGTGCAAACACCCCTGCCGAAACAGTAGAAGATTATGATAGGAGAAATCTCACCATGCCATTCCTTGACCATCTGATTAATGAACTGGAAGTTCGATTTGGTAGTGGTAACAAGAAACAGCAATGCAATGCCTGTTAGCTGTTCCATCAATTCTACTAGCATCAAAGGAAACATGGATGACGTCCTTTCGCCGGTTTTGTACGTTCTATGAAGATTCGTTGCCCTTGCCTTTTGAGCATTAATGCTGAGGTGACTTTATGGCAAAGAAAGTGGGAATGACAAGATCCTAATACAGTCCCGACCACTGCATTGGCAACCTTAAAGGAGATCGACCATGCGCTGTATCCCAACATTGCTGAGTGCCTTGATCAGTAGCACAGTACACGTGTACAATCACAGTGTTGCGATCATATTTGCGAATATCTCCTCAACCATTGCTAGTACATTGCTAACTCTTCACATCAATAAAGATAACATGTTTCTTAATGAATACACAAAGATTCGCCGTTTCATAGCATTTTAATTTTTTAAGAATTTAATGTTTTACAAAATTTCAACAAAATAGAGTGATTTCACAAACCCCAATTCTTATATGCTAATGCGAGGAACAATAGAGAAAGCACGTACCAAAGTTAGCTGTTGTTTTAAATTCTAAATTGCACACATGCTGGTGTGTGATATATGGTCTACACGGACAACAGACAACGATAACAAAGAAATGTGATTAACTCTTTTTTGTTGAACGTAAACGATCTAGAGTTAGGCCCTGCATTGCAAAAATATGTAGTATGTATTTACTTTTCAAAAACAGGAAAGAATAAATTACTGATGGGACAAAGCTTGCTGGAATACTGAGATCAAATTTATTTTCAACAATTGAACCAGGTTTTAACATTTTAAACTTCCGGTGCGTAGATAGACAGTTCGACAGAAAAAGAAGCCTGTTCTGAAACAAGACGATTGGCTTGGTGGCCAACGTGAGCGCCGTTTATATTCTTTCCTTACTTCTCCACCTTGTCAAGATGCTTCTCCACTTTTTCTAGTAATTCTTTAACACTTTCCATGGTGTCCGTGGCCTTGGCACACATTTTTTGATGGCCAAGTTGCAGCTCTTTTGCGTGATCAATCTGTCTTTTCTTCTCTTCGCGTCCACCATCTTCCTCCGCACTCTCCGATGAAGAAGCGGCAAACTCATTGTCGAGTTTTCTTTTAACAGCCTCTGCTTTGCGTTGACTTGGCGACATTCGCTCGGAATACTTTGTTATCATTTGCCTGGCTATCAACGCAGGAGTTTCATCTATACCTGTCGAAGCTGCGGACTGGGCGGCACCCCGTTGAGACGATTGCAGGGCAGTTTTTTAAAATTATGTTTCGCATTCTTCCTGTCAATCGCTTTGCTGATTGCTCGAGATACATGTGTACAATGTGGTCAGGCAGTCCCGCCTCTATTGAAAAAATATAAATCCTACTTTTTGCAAACAGCAACACATCCTTCCAATCCTTCCCATGGCAGAAACTGTAGCATTCTACATTGACTCGTTTTTCAAGTTCTCCGATGCTAACGCGTTTCCTTTGAGCACCTGTACGCAGCGTAAACAAAATCTTTGATCTTTGGTTGTACGTAATTAAAAAAAATTATAATCCACTTGGGTTTTTTTATCTGTATCGTGGATGCTTGGTCGCACCTCGTCTTCAGCTGTATCACACGGATGCCATAAATTGGACATTTTGAGCAGAGATGTTAACAGTTGCTAAATGAGCGAGTGTGTTCTTGGAGAGCAAAATATGTTCTTTATTCCTGTGCATGTGCGATATATGTAAATGCTATTGTGAGATTCAGACTGTTTCAAAATGGCAAACAATAATTCATTTCATTTTTAACAAATACGCAATTAGACTGAACTCGAAATGGTGTAAGTCGGGATGGGTGTACAAGAGGTACAAGCAGTGCTTTTAAATATTTTGGCGTTCATATTGCTTCTAGTTACTTTATAACCTCCACTAGACGACGGCACATTCCCTTTGCAACAGTGTTTATTTTCGGATTTTCGTGGATGCACTTTTTATGGTCGTGACATGTTTTCCCTCATATCAGAACAGGCGTGGTTGTTTTGGAGAAACACTGGCGAGACACCAGGTTCGTTCTTAAGACTAGTCGTGGATCTGTTACCATCCCTTTCTCATTTAACGGTACATGGACGACCTTGCATTTCCCAACGTCGCCAGAAAATATCCTTGATTAACCAGGCTCTACTTGTACTGATGTGGTTAAGGAAGTATCCCCACGTGGATACTCTCTCTCTCTTTGGTTTGACATTGATCTGTCATCTGTTGTTTGTGTTATCTACAAACTTAAATGAAATCTTAAAACTTAAATCAACTCGAATGGGCAAATCTTATGGGAAATTGGCCAGAATTCCCTAATGCAGCGGGCGCAATGGACACAACGGTTGTTTACCATTTACAACAACTTTCCGGAAATTCCGGTTGGAAAGTAAATGGTACCCGACTTTTTGGGTCGTTCCAGTGAAAAATTTCCGGGAGCAACGGAACATCTGAAAAGCCTGTCCTGTTTTTCCGGATGGAATGTTCCAAACGGAAATCGTGTACCATTTGTTCAAACCTAATCTTTGATACCAGTTTCAGGCTCTCGCGGCCATTTTCTGTCCAACAACAATTAATTAACGGGAAGGAAAACGACACTTTTAAAATGACTTCACAATCTTTGAAACTTCTTGGCGATTATTCCGACTCGTTTAACCTGTAATGCAGTCGAATTATCCAGAAGCTGAATTTGTAAGGACGGCATATAGAAAATAGCTGTGTCCCCAATTAGGGTCCTGTTTTTACAGGGTGCCAGATCACTTGACACGTAAATAAAGTTATTACTATTCTATTATTATCATAAACACGAAAATTCACCGTCGTGTGTTTGTGTTCTACACAACGTTGAATTTGGTCATTTCACGTTATAGATGTGCACAGAACGGCAAAGAAATATACCAAAAATAACGCACGTGAAGCCTACTTTAACTTCCGTGCAGCAAACCCTGATGTTCAAATTTCGCAAAGAAAATTGAAGGGTTGAAGCCGTATTTTGTTAAAGGGTCGAAGGAACGGGACAGAAGGTCTTCTTGTTTATGCCGCAAACATGAAGAAGCCCGGATAGTATTCAATGAATGCCTTAAGTTCTGGAAAAATGCACTGAACGAAAATGCTAACCGTGACAACAGTGATATAAGAGCGCTGTCTTCTTTAACGAAGCTGTGGAAATGACCCTTTGTCCAAAACCGGAGGGCAGTGACTTTCACTTTCGCATTGGTCATTGAATTGGTTCAAATATATGAATTTCATATATTTCATCTTCATCTTTCCCGGGTATATTACGAACCAATTTAATGACCAGCTCCCAGTTGGCTCGTTAGCTCAATTGGTTAGAGTGCTGCACCAGTATCGCAAAGGTCAGGGTTCGAATCCCGGCAAGCCTGATTTTTTCAGGCTTTCTTTTTGCAACAGCATAAGTTGCGTTAATAATTGCGAGGATCTTCACATTTATTTTTTCATTCCGTAGTTCAAATA
This sequence comes from Siderastrea radians, assembly GCA_964017195.1. Taxonomy (NCBI): domain Eukaryota; kingdom Metazoa; phylum Cnidaria; class Anthozoa; order Scleractinia; family Rhizangiidae; genus Siderastrea; species Siderastrea radians. The sequence goes on from OZ024894.1 coordinate 19,238,107, forward strand.
TATGAAGTTCATATATTCATAATTTCATCTTCATCTTTCCCGGGTATATTATGAACCAATTTAATGACCAGCTCCCAGTTGGCTCGTTAGCTCAATTGGTTAGAGTGCTGCACCGGTATCGCAGAGGTCAGGGTTCGAATCCCGGCAAGCCTGATTTTTTCAGGCTTTCTTTTTGCAACGGCATAAGTTGCGTTAATAATTGCGAGGATCTTCTTCACATTTATTTTTTCATTCCGTAGTTCAAATATATGAATTTCATATATTCATAATTTCATCTTCATCTTTCCCGGGTATATTACGAACCAATTTAATGACCAGCTCCCAGTTGGCTTGTTAGCTCAATTGGTTAGAGTGCTGCACCGGTATCGCAGAGGTCAGGGTTCGAATCCCGGCAAGCCGGGAGGATCTTCTTTACAATTATTTCAGAGGCTTTGTTGCATAGATCGGTCCTGTGGAGAATGTGGCACACACCTCTTTAAGTTTCTTCCTGAGGAGCAGTCTGAGGAAGGCACCACCAGGTGGAAACGATTTGAATACGTTTTGACTGGAAAGGTGATAGCCTCTGGAGAGCAGCAAAAGAAAATTGCACTGGTGCAGAAGGAAACATCTCCCAAAGAGCTTTTTCAGTATTTCATTAAGCTGTTGGAGGACTACCCCTACCACCAGTTCATGGCCATTTGGTCATGCTGTCTGCATCCATGACTACTCCGAGAGCTACTCTTGCGGAGGACAGAACGAAATCCAGTCACAATACTGTGATGTGAACAAAGCAAGTCTTCACTTCAGTGTCCTATTTCGACACGCATCTATGACGTGATGAAAAAGGAAGCACTGTCGAGGAGCCCATTGTCATCAAGGAACACATCTTTGTGATCGGCGATGATCCAGGACAGGACTATGACTCTGTGCACCATGCCCAGATGCTAATTGGTAAATACCCCAAGGATGATCTGAAGATTCACGTAACCAAACTGCACGAGTTTACAGATGGTTGTGCAGCACAGTACAAATCAAGGCACTGCATTGGGGATTTGTCTTGTTCACTTGCCGACTTGGGTTTCACGATTCAAAGAAACTTCTTTGAAACATCCCACGCAAAAGGTGAGCAAGATGCTGCTGGATCCCACGTAAAACAACAGGCCACCCTCACAGTAGTACGTGGAACAGCAAGCATAACCAATGCTAAAGAACTCTGTGACCACCTAACAAGTCATTTCTCCAACCTGCACAGTCGTCATTTCCTTCTCGCTCCAAATCAGTGAGCCTTAATAGAAGAATTTTTTTTTTTATGTTCCATCTGAGGGTCCTGATGCCATTTCATGTAAGCGAGAAGGGCGCAAGTTTGGCACTATTAAGGGCATCAGAAAGTTGCACTATGTAGTTACTACTCCGGAACAGTGTAAGGTCGTAGTGTGGAAATGATCCTGCTACTGTGGCGAGTGTCTCTATGACAACTATGATGACTGCCAGAACAAGGAAGGGTTGACAGCATACAAAAGATCATGGTACAAAGGGAGGCATCTGCTGCTACCACACGGGCCCAAAGTGAAAATCCTGTGGCTGAGCCTGTCCACCTTCATGTTGCTGACCTTGTCAGCAAAGACAGCATCATTGCCATTGCAGCAGATGAGGATGATTATTATGATTATTATTTACTGAAAATTACCAGTGATGGCCCTGTTGTACTAACAGAAGATATCATTGATAATTATGGTTGTGCCTTTTCTGCTGGGAGCACAGTTCTTAAAGGACATTTCTTTTTAAGGGACAACTTGATTGACATGACATACAAATTAGATCAAAAGAGGGTTGCTGTTGTTTCCTGGCAGTGCTCGCTACGTTTGTTTGGAGCTTATAGAGAGGAGCAGAGGCAAAAGAAAAGTTTTTCAAGTTGCTGCAGATGTCCATGAAGACATTATTGCTTCACTGTAACATTTATTAACACTGCCACTGACTGATAATGAGTCTAGTTTTGATGAACGTGCTTCAGTATTTACAAAATATTACCCAAATGTGGGTAAAATACACTACTTGTAAGGGCTGCAATGCATTATGGGTAAAAGCAAAATTGCTGACTTTGCAACAAAATGTTATTTTGATCGTTTGCTCCTTATTGTGATTTTCTATGGAAATTATAAAGTCTTAATATGAATTTGGACGGATTTCTAGATATTTTCCTATTTTAAGAGGGAAGAAAGGGCATCATGGGTAAATTAAAAATGCTGACTAGACAGCACAAACCACCAAAAACGATATTAGTTTGTATTTTCTTGTGTTTTACTTTGTAAATTTAACTGTTAGAATGTCTTTGAATAAATTTCTAGAAATTTTGTATTTTTGATACATGTTACGCAAATGTACATGCTTACTGTGCTACTCATCCTTAAAATATTTGTCACCTTACCAGTCACCACGTGCGAGTGTGAGAGAAATGTGTCAGCTTTGAGGCGACTGAAAACATACTTGCGGAGCACCATGTCGCAGCCGAGATCGACAGGACTTGCCTTGCTCCATATCCACTACAACATGGAAACTGACCTTGATGAAATAATCTGCCGATTTGCAAGACTTCATCCGAGGAGAATGGAACTGGCCAATATCCTGTCTGAATGACTCAGAAACCCAGGCAAGGGGACTTTAGAGAGTTCAAATCCAAACAATTTCCCGGGGGAGCATGCCCCCGCCCCCCCCCCCCCAGATCCGCGCCTGATTATTGTATTCTGAATTGCTACACCGAGAACTTCTTTTGAAAGTATTCACTTTAGTATTGTCTTGAGTTTTCTTTTTTCTCAGAGACAACTTACAGTACATTTACAATTACATTGTGTCCTGGTAGTTTTAGTAGTTATTAAAAGTGACTTAGCTTTAATACTCAGAGCAGGCTACTCTTGACTTGACCCTGCAGTGTTCTGGCTATGAATTTCACATCTGGTCTAACAGCAACTGATCATGAATTGAATATATACCTAGTAGAGCAAAACAGAATATTGTGTGATTAAAAAAAGTTCTGAGTTATTGTTGTATTCAGTTAATAGTTCTGTTCTTTCAATTCTCTAGAAAATGATCTCTATTATTGCTTTCAAATCAAGACATTTTAAACTTAAGACATCAGTTATCTTGTGTCCTTTTACAAACTACAGCGATGGAAACACTCTGCAGTGGAAAGGCACTCACTCGCAGGAGAACATATTTCATGTTTCATTTTAACTTTTCTATAAACTGCACGAATATGCCATAACTGCTTCTTTTAAGTTAAATAAACTCGCAAATTCAGGTTGCCTCAAGTGTAACTAGTTACATGTAAGTATAGCTTCGAATTCAAGAAGATAGGACAATGATCTTCTCAGAATCGTTAATTTTGAAACCAATCTTTCATAACAAATCATTTTCTTTTAAACTTACCACCTTCGTAAGAGTAGATATCCAAATTTTGTTGCTTTGAGACATCCTTTAAGCTTACAAGAATAGAAATCCAAGGAAACATGCATGCGTTGAACATTTGTAACAGACTTGAAATTTATGGCGCCGAAAAATTCAACCGTTTTCTCTGAGCCCGCAATGATAAGGCTGCTGACCAAAGCGGCTCATTCATTACCAGTCTCTCCCAACACATTCATGAATCCAAAATGGCAGCTGCCCCTGGCTCCGCTTTTCTTACTCACTTTAAGGGTTGCATTCTGCCAAGGAGTCACTACTGAATCGTTTTTGGGACCTATGGAGACAGAACAAATTTACCCCTGCAAAAGTTTGAAAACTACGGTTTTAATTGTTAAATTGCTGAGTGACTGCGTGAATGTTGTTAAGACAAATATGCAACCAATGCTGAACAGATATGATCGTGTAAGATTAGGGGTCGGTCAATAAGTATAAGGGGGGGTGGGCCGGAGCACAGAGGGGGTGGGTCACCTCGTTTTCAGCCTTCCCAATGGGGTAGGTCAGGCTATTTTGAGCCTCACAAAGGGGTGGGTCATCATATTTTAAACCTTTGTACATTGAAATACTGCAAACTCCCAAAGCCTTCTGTTAGCCTAGGGGCATGAACGTCCTTGCAAAATCTACATAAAACTTGCAGGGAAAGGCCATCTGAGCAAACAGAACCCTACAAGCTGAATTTGGAAGTTTGCAGTATTACTTGTTGAAGACAATTCAAGTAGTATTATCATATATTAAAGATCTTCCAGAGTCACAAACAAAGTCACTAATATTGTAATATTACAAATGTATCTACAGCAGGAGCTCAACATTACATTTGGTGGTGAACATCTACCAATAATACTGTAACTTCTAAGTGGCTAACAATAAACATAAACAATCAGAAATGCAAATATTATATCAATAAAATATTTCTGTATTAAAAATAATCTCTTTTCTCAAAATTATCATATGAACTCTTTTCTTAAAATTTTCATACTAACATTACATGAAATGTATTAAAAGTAATCTCTTTTATCAAAATTATCTATAAACTCTTTTCTCTTAATTTTCATACCAACATTACATTAAATGTATTAAAAATAATTTCTTTTCTCAAAATTATCATATGATAGTATATATATTATAATATTAAAATATTCATTTATCATTTTAAGCAAGCTCTGAAGACATATCTCTTTAAACAAGCTTTTTATTAGTGCACAGATATATATATTTTTAATTTTTAATTTTTAATCTATATTTTATTTTATTTTATAATCAATTTTTTAATCTAATTTTTTAAATTTATATTTGTAACGTGCATTTGAAAAGCTATATTGAATTTGCGCGCTATAAATGCATATTATTATCTCCAGGGAACTTTGCTCCAACTGATGCAAACAGTGAGGAGTTCCTAAGAACCCTTTCGTCATGTACTGAGCCTGGCCAACCCACCATAATGTCACGAAAGATCATGTTGTCATCGCAAACAATCTGTCATACAACATGAAAACATATGCTTGTTTGCCTAATTCTTTTATTTCCTTTTTCTTGTATTCTCGTACCCAGGTTCATATTAAGTGGTATTTAGTAGCAATTTGTTGGAGAACTTAACATGCTAACCCTCACCAAAGAAAAAGTATGGGTTTGATATGGCAAATAATGGCCCATATCTGGCCCATACATGGAACAGATATGGGAAGGTTAGACCATTATATGGAACTGATATGGGGCCCAGTTTTGTAACATTTCAAGGTATGGGAAGAGTATGGGTTTTTTAGCCAAGGGGAAGCTTTGTATGGTTTTGCTATGGGAATGGGTTACCCATAGGAATCCCATATCACCAGGCAATCTATGTTGAAGGAAAGTGATATGGGATAATCATGCTGTATGGAAAAACTATGAGAATATGTTACCCATACTTATTCCATATCAGCTGTTATTGTATTCTTGTTTTTTCTCTCTATGGCAGTGATATGGGATTATCATGTTGCACAGCAAAACTATGGGCATCAAGTGCCCATACTTAATCCATATCAGCTTGTTTTTTTCCTCTGTATGGCAGTGATATGGGTTCATCATGTTGCATGGGAAAACTTTGGGAATAAGGTGCCCATAGGTATTTTGTAGCAATTGCAAATACGCAGAAACGCTGAAAAAAACCTTCAAACTCAAATTGACCATTTGATGACCTTGCTGAAGACGGAGCGTTCAAAGGAAAACATTTTAAAATTTTATCGTCTTAGAGCTGAACTTAACGCTATTGCGGAATATCGAACTAAAGGCGCAATAATAAGAAGTAGAACACGCTGGCATGAACAAGGCGAAAAAAACACTAAATATTTCTTGAATTTAGAAAAAAGGCACCATTTTAAGACGCACATTTCCAAATTGAAAACAAACGATGATAGAGAAATTACTACTCCGAACGATATCCTAGAACAAGGAAAGATGTTCTATAAAAATCTATATACTGCAGCACCGTGCAACAATCCGAAGTACAATCTTTTCTTTGAGAATCCTAATCTTGCTAAGCTAGATGAAACTGGAAAAAATGAACTAGAGCACCCACTCAGTAACGAGGAATGCCTTCACATTTTAGAGCAGTGCGCCAAGGGCAAATGCCCTGGTAGCGATGGACTTTCAGTAGAGTTCTATTTACGCTTTTGGTCGATGCTGGGTGAAGAGTTGGTACAAAGTCTAAACTATGGATTCGAACATCAACATTTGAATATAACGCAAAAACAAGGAATTATCAAAGTAATACCAAAAAAACGTAAGGACAAACTATATCTTGAAAACTGGAGACCGTTGACACTACTTAATGTCGATTACAAAATTGCAACTAAAGCCATAGCTCATAGGATTTCAAACGTTCTTCCCAAAATAATCAACGATGATCAAACCGGATACGTTAAAGAGCGTTATATTGGTCAAAACATTAGGCTCATTATGGATATTATGAAAGTAACTGAATTAGAAAACATCCCTGGGCTGGCTATATTCATTGACTTTAAGAAAGCCTTCGACACGGTCGACTGGAATTTTCTTCACAAGACCCTACAAGCTTTTAACTTCGGTCCATGCATTCAAAAGTGGATAAAAACCTTTTACACGGATTGCTCCAGTTGCTTCATAAACAACGGATATGCGTCTGAGTTTTTCATGCCTGAGAGAGGCGTTCGACAAGGCTGTCCACTCTCGGGTATTTTATTTGTCCTATGTGCTGAAATCCTAGCCAATGCAATAAGAACTGACAAAACTATTCAAGGAATTAATATACACAACAAAGAATTTAAGCTTTCTCAATATGCCGATGACACAACTGCCTTTGTCTCTGACCTAAAATCTGCAAATAACTTGTTCCAATTATTGTCAAACTTCCAGGAATGTTCAGGCCTAGAGATTAATAAAAGCAAAACTGAAGGTATGTGGTTGGGCGCGAACAGAAACAATACAACAGAGCCCCTTGGAATAGCTTGGCCTTCCAACTCAATACTCGCATTAGGTATTCATTTTTCACATGATGATGAAGTTGCATATAAGAAAAACTTCGAACAAAAACTGAACTCAATGAAAAGCCTTCTCAACTTATCGTATCCTAGAAACCTCACTTTATATGGCCGTATAACGATTCTAAAATCTCTCGCAATCTCTAAACTCGTATATAATACATCAGTGCTCACCTTTCCTTCGAAATTTAATTGTCAACATGGTAAATCAAGCAATTACCCAATTTGTGTGGAACAAGAAAGTTAAAATAAAACAAAAGACTATGATCGGCCCGAGAGAAAAAGGTGGACTAGATATGCCTGATTTTGAAATAATCAACGATGCACTTAAAGTTTCCTGGATAAAAAGACTCAACGACAGTAATGAAACTTCAAGTTGGAGCTACATACCATTGAGCTACCTAAGGGATGTTGGAGGCTTGTTTCTACTTCAATGTAATTTTGACTTAAAAGCACTTAAAATTGAAATACCCCTTGCTTTTTACTCGGAAGCTCTCTACGCGTGGGGAAAAATAAATTATTTTTCTCCTAACACCAAAGAACAAGTTTTGAATGAAATTATTTGGAACAATCGCTTCATTAAAGTTGGTGGTGTTTCTGTTTATTACAAAAAATGGCATGAAGCCGGAGTCATTAAAATCAAAGACATTTTCCAAAACAATGCTTTTCTATCTTTTCCTGAGTTCTGCTCTAGATTTAAAATCAAAGCTAACTTTCTTACGTATCATGGAGTATGCCACTCAATCCCTAGAGAATGGGTTAATATCCTAAAAGGAAACATCCAGGCGCCTTTGGATGGTGAAGATAACAATAGAATACCTTTGAATAAGCTCTCTTGCAAATCAGCTACACGATTCTTTGTCAAAAAAAAGTTTGTAACACCTACTGCCGAAAAAAGGATGGTAAAAGCAAATTTGAATGAAAAAACAATACAACTCATATATAGCCTTCCTTTCAAAGTTACTAAGGACACCAGACTTGCCATCTTTCAATTTAAAATTATACATCACATTCTGCCAACAAACTCAACACTTTTTAGAGACGCACTTAAAGAAACCGATAAATGTCACCTATGCTCTGAAAGACAAACACTAGCTCATCTTTTCGCTTCCTGTTCAAAAGTTAAGAGCTTTTGGTCTCATTTTACTAATTGGTGGAATTTCAAAAACTCCGAGTCAATAACTCTTGATGAAAACATGATCATTTACGGTGTTGCCAATGACTTCTCTCGTCGACTTGGTTTAAACCTCTGCTTGATTATCGCAAAACATTACATTTACACTGCCTCCAGAAAAGAAGAAGAGTACTACTGGGAAGCTTTCATGGCCGTTCTTGAAAGTAAAATTCAGATAGAGATGCATAAATCTAAGAAACAGATACAGTTGTAATCCGTAACAATAACTATAGAAATAAGTATATATAAAAATAAACACATATAGAAATAATAGATATAATAACTACAAAAGTAGGCACCCAGGTTTCCTGTTCTCTGTAATATATTCTTTTTTTTTTTTAGTTTCTGCATGCCCTTTGTGTAACGTAAATTATTCTCTGTAAGTAAGCTATGTATTGTAGTGTATTGTAATTGTAAGTAAGCTATGTATTGTAATGTATTGTAAGTCAGTGTTAATCAATAAAAGTACTCAGGCATTAAAAAAAAAAAAAAAAAAAAAAAAAATTGCAAATACCGGTAAAGTTGATTCTATATCTGTTTGAAGTATATGGAATTTCTATGTGGGAATTTTTGAGTAATAGAAGTAAAAAAAAAAAAAACAGACACTGACTACTGATAAGATATAATACATGTGAGAAGCATTTTTAATATTTTCATTTCCTTAAATTACCTGTACAAGGACAATAACTCTCTCTAAAATAAAAATACCTTAGGGTCATAAATATTAGCAATGAACCAACCATCTACTGATAGTCATTCAGTCCTTTTCCAAATGATTTGGAAAATGAGCTACATAATGCACCTCACTGTCTGAAAATTCCATGTAAACACAGACATCTATAATGTCTTCAAGAGGGACAACTACAAAAAAGTGCCTGTTTGGACGACGTAGGGCAATAATGTGACTAACTGGTCTCCCAAGCACTTCATGCTCTTTGCAAAGATCTTGATCAGCTATTGACAGTGGCTGAACTATAGCGCCACAGGAGACTCTGGTGCCAACAGCTGCTTTAAAGAATACCTCAATTTGGCCATAACTGATAGAAGAGCTTCCATTCAAACTGTATGCCACTGTAAATGTGTTTCTTCTTGAGACCCTTTTGTACAGTTTGGAATGGAAGACGGCATTTCCCACTTGAAGTCTAGTAAAGTATTGACAGCAGATAAAGATTCTAGGCCGAGGAACGCTTGAAGATCATCTTCAAACAGTTCAGCCATGCTGCTACCACAGTGACTCTTCAATGCTCCAATTGCGTAAAAATCATCTTTCAGGTGAGTACTGTTGGTCCTTTAAGAAAAGGAACAGATGGATATAAGAATTTGCAATACTGAACCACACAGTCAGGTTAATTGACAACAAGGTTGTGACCCTGTAGTAAGTTTTCTATGATCAAAATTATGCACCTTGTAAAACAAGTCATGGCCAATGCCCTGTATGAGGCACACATGATGGTACTGTAGTTGTAAATTCAGTATAGCTTAGTCTGAGGCTTTTTGTATTTCTACCTCAAAGCAGAATTGGGTAACTATTTTTCTTTCATTTCACATTGTAAACAGTTAAACAAATAAAGTCAGCCCAAAATAAAGCAGGAATATCACATAACATGTAGCCAGTGAGACAGTGGTAATCAGTAAATAGCCAGTAATGAGATAACCAAACATAAATGCAGCTTTGCAATGAAACACAACGGAACAGATACAGCTCAATTGGCAACATTACCTTTTATGCTGTCCTTGAAGGCGAATAACAATATCCTTTGCACTTCCTGTAGGCATCTCATTGATAAGCTGTGGGAGTTGCTGTTGAGATGTGACTGCAGTCATAATCTTTCAATAAAAATCCAACAAACAATTGATTATCAAAAATGACTAGTGTGACACAAATAAGCTAAAATCGACTTAAATGGTTTTAAACTTGCTTTCCATGCAGCTTGTTTCACACTAGACACTTCAAAAATCAACTCACCTGGCTTGCAATGTTCTGAGTTCCATGGAAGTAATTGCCAATGTCTCCATTCCAGTCCTCAAAGGCAAAAAGAGAACTGCTCCAGAGAGGACCATGATCAATGACAGATTTCTTCAAGTGCAGCAACATATACTGATTCATCAGAACATACCGCGATCCTACATGTACAAGAACAGAACGTATTTAAAGGTTAGCCTTTACGCTGGTTTTCAATCAATATCAGAGTCCACATGAGTCACTTTTTGCTGACCTTTGTTTAGGTTGGTTTACCTTTTGAAAGGGTGCAATCAATAACCCTTAATGGTTATTACATTCAGAGGGTTTAATCATCAAAGGGATTTCAACATTTCAGATTCAGTGAATTTTCAAGTTTGGTTTTGTAAAATTAACATATTTAAATTATCCTGCAAAATCGTGCGGAATATTGCCTGATACTTAGCCGACAAGGCCGTAAGTCGAGTTGGCTAAAATTAGACAATATTCTGCAAGATTGGGCAGGATAATTGTTTTATTATTCAACAAACTGTCAATGAAACACATATATTTTTCACAAAGAAAAACTGTAATTATTCATCCCTCTACAAGACTTCAGACGAATCTTGAATAACAATAATATGTTATATTTGTAAGTCAAGTACGAGTTCAATTATTATACCAAATTCATTTGAACATGTTTTGGTAGTGGGTTACTAACCGTAATATGCATCAAACATCTCTACAAAATGGATCAAGAGATTGCCAGCCAATTCAAGTTGTTCTGGTGATATCGTTCTTCCTGAGAGTAAGACAATCCCACCAACTAATAAAGCATAGTGTTGAAAATATTCATCTTCCAGGATACCCTTCATACAGGGTAAAGAGTAGAAAAACAGCCAATTCCGGTACTCTGTTGCTGCAAAATGACCACAAAGAGGTATTTCAATTGAAGGCTTCTAAAAAAAGAAAATACTAGCTAAAAATTAAAAAAAGGACTTGTAACAAATTAAGACTTTTCACTAACAATGTTAGCATAAGAAATACATAAAGTATTCAAATTAAAGAAACCTTGAAAAACAATTCAATTAGCTTCAATATTTGTAGCAAGAATGTCTGTACATAGACTATAGTTGACTATCACCATATGAATGCATAAATATACAGGGTACAGCTGTAAAAACACAGAACGTTTTAAAGATGTAAGGTTCACCTTTCCAAAACTTCACATGATGTTCTATGCTCCTGGGGACTCTGGTGATAACACTGGGGGGTTTTATCTCCAAAAGGCGCTCATCCACTTTCTGTACACTATTCCCACAATACCACCTTTGCCCGCTGTGTTTTGACTGGAACCATAAACCAACAAGTTGCTTCACCACCCCAAGGAATACACAATGCATGGCATCAATACTGATTCCATTCACAACATCAAAACTTGGAAGCTGCAGTAAGGGACTGGGTGACTTGAAGCCAGAGACCTGGAAAACAAATTAAAGCCAATTATATGCAACAGCTCAGCTCACTGTATTTTATAAATAAAGAAAAAGGAACAAAGTGAGTGAACGAGCAAGGGTTTTGATATTAACAAAGAATAGTTGATCGCAATGCAAAACTAACTGCGATTTAGAGAAAAACCAGTACATGTATTAGAAAATTCATTTTGCATACAACCAGAATTCTCAAGTGCTGTGAAATTTTAAGTTCTACATAGACTAATGCCCTGACAGCAACTGTAATAATTTATGTCAACACTTAAACAATTTACCACTTTATTTCTTTCAAGGGCCTCAAATGAGTTGCATGTGACTCCTTCTGCAGTTCGTAGATTAGCATGTCCTGATGCTGTGTTTCTAAATGGAAATGTCATCACATGACCGTTGTTACCAGTCTTGACTGTTTCACCGTGCTCATCACAATAACAGCAGCTATCATGACCGACATATGTGACTTGCTCCAAGACACCAGCACGGGCAGGAAGATCAAAATGACCAGAGAGAGCCATGACTTTGGATTTCACTTTTAATCCATCTGGTAGTATCACTTCAATTCCTGAAAGTTCAAATCAATAGAAACAAATGTAATGCACTTTTCAATAGCATGCAAACTCTGCTTAATCAAAATATCTTAACTTGGAGGGTAGTAAACGCTTTCATTTTTTTCATTTTTGGTGTAATTCTAGACAAGACAAAATCTTTGGTATTAGTAGGGGGCGTCAGCGGCAAGTGGTCTTGCCTCTTGCTACAGCAGTTACAGCCCTGTATAAGCAACTTAAGCTTACACATGTATCTTGCTCAGGAGGGCAACTGAATGTAACATAAATATGTGGTTTGTTAATAGCAAATTAATTGAAATTATAATATCGTGACTTACCATTAATTTCTGTCTCTTGTAAAGTGTCAACAAATGGCTTAAAGAAGGTAGAGAAGAAAGGTTTATCTTCTCCAAACCACGGCCACCAAATACTCCGAACTTGTTTTTTCTTCTAAAAGGATGAATAAAGTACATACTCATGTGAACATCAACATTTTTTTAGCATCAACATTTCTATGGTTGGGATTCTTCAACTTTTCAAATCATGAGGAAACAATTTGCTCTCAATGAAAAGGAGTCACCTCCCTACAATAAGTACACAAATATATGTAATTGCAAGTTAATTGTATGATGTGGCATGTATGCTCATTTCACTTACCTCACGGATGGAGGGAGCTCATTGATAAGTAGAAACAGTGGCCAAACTCCAAACTGTGATGAATGAAATATTGCTACACCATCAGTATTGTGGGGGGGGACAGGGGGGCGGGAGACCGGGAGAAAAGGGGGCGGGAGGTGTACGGGAGGCGGGAGAAGAGGGGGCGGGAAGCGGGATTCCCAAGGTGGCGGGAAGCGGGAGAAAAATGGAAAAATTACGCAACGTTGCGCAATATTTCGCAATCGAAAAAATGCAAAGGGGCGGGAGCCAAAAAATACAGGGCGGGAACCGGGATTAAAGGGTACGGGAAGTGGGAGGTTTAACCCCTCCTGTCCCCCCCCAGTATTGAGCTTTACAGAGATGTTGTATGGTTCTGACAGGAAGCCACCTGGTGTAAACTCCTTCTTATAAAGAGTGCCATCATAAACATCTTCAATATTGCGGTCAGCCCTTTTCACTCTTTGAAATCGGTGTGTTAAGCGATCTACAAATTCGGGGTCTGCAAAAAAGTGATATTTATTATCTTCATTGTATGTTGCAAGAATTTTGACTAATGTTTGCACAAAATTAAAGTAAAAAAAATTAAACAATTCAAACAAAATGGAATGCAATCAAACTATTTTCGTTCATAATGCATCTCTCAACACCTAAAAACAAGTTAATCATGGATGATAAATCATAATCAACATTCAGTACATGGAATAAACAGAAAAACAAAAAAAAACGAACGTCAAAGTTTTAGTCTAGTAGGAAGATAGGGTTCCCATGCACCCATATGATGTATTTTTCTAACCTACATTTTTGTAATCCTCAAGATGTCTAGTAAACGAAATTTTATGTTCCCATCTCAAAATATTGTCCCAAGGCCTCGTTTTGGCGGCCTTCTTGGCGGCCATCTTGGCAGCCATCTTGGCGGCCATCTTGGATTTTTCACAAAGTTCAAACAGGCCAAAATCCTCATGTTAGTTTACATTTGCAATAAGGAATACATTACAATTTCAATATTCATAAATTTAACAAGTAAATTACAATTTAAGTAAAACAATATAGTAAAGTCAGTGTTATTCACACTCAGAATCTTGATTAACGTCAATTATACTTAGAAATACTCGTCTGAAAGTGAAACGCATCGTCTCTATTACTCTTTCAAGTTTTAAAAGGTACAGTCCACTATTAAAAAGATTCTCATGAAGTCCAATTAGAACAATATGGTGTCGAAAGCAGTATTTTCACGTAATTGAAACAACAGCGGGGTTTAAATGTAACTACATGTCCTCGTCATCACTAAAAAGCTCTTCAAAATCAATTTCTAGTTCATTGTCTTCTTCTCCATCCTCCGCCTCCTCAACAGTTTTCTGCAGCAAGTCAACAAGGGACGGGGGAAGCACAGGCCCGTTCGACCACACAGGCTCTAAAATACCTTCCTCGGTCTTCTCCCAACCGTGGCCAGGATCGTAGGGTTTTGGGCACCAGAAGATCGCTTCGTGAGCTCGTTTGTAGTTAGCGAGGCGGTAGTTCACTCTGCCAATGTGTGGAACAAGGCTGTCTCTGCAAGGAGGAAGCCGGGAGAGGTCCACTTTAGATTTTGCTGTCAGAACCTCGTTTTCCCCTACCATCTTCTTTAGCATAGCGCTACGTACACTATCTACAGACTTCTCCCGGGCGTGGCCATACACCAGGCATGTGAATGCCTCCAATTCTTCCCTTGTGCTTTGATCTACAGACCACTCATCACCGAGTTTTCTAAACAAAGAACAACAACAACAACAACACTATTTATAATATAAAATCCATGCTGCTCGACTAGAAATATAATGGTGTAGTATTATGTGCTAAAACTATCATCGTAAAAAAACACTCTCACCTAAACGCAGCATGGTACCTTGGATGTTTTTGTAGCTTTTTCAAGGGTCCCACCTTACCCTTGCCCTTAAATGCACTCGTTACATCTTCTCCAGTGAAAACGTACAGACCAAGCATCGTAGTACAGTAGTCAGCTCCTTTCGATTCTGATAGCTCACTGACGTTTACAATTTGACAATGCTTTCCTGACCCAGTATCCAGGTAGATGGTGAGTGGGATGGAGTGAGCGTAGTGAAGGAGGATAAACAATATGTCAGAGTCGGGTGTTCTAACCACAGCTGACTTGTACCCAAGTTTGACAGCATAATTGAGGTACAGCACAACTCGTGTATCCGTCTCCTCCTGGTTCGACTCAAGCTCGTGGATCTCGCTTACAGTCACCTGAAATTTGTCATTGTGTCAGTTATGATTAAATATTGTAGTAATTTGCATTTGATGAGAATAGAAACAGCCTTTGAATTTTGATATACTTACGTCGCCATCTGATGTGGCCAGCTGGTACGCCTTGCCTTCCATCACTGCCACAGCTGTCCCACATTTGTCGAGCCGAGATGCTGCTGCCTTGTCCCCCCATACGCGTAGTAGAAGCTGACAGAGCTGAAGCTTATTCTCCTCATTTGCAAGGAAGAGCTTGAAGTCAACAGGCTTCCTTGTTGACTTCCCCTCTATGATATAACGCTGTGAGAAACCACGACGAAGTCTCTCCTGGGCTTTGATAGAGTCAGCATGGTAAGAATCAGTTGAGAAGACAAAATTCTTCTTAGCCACCATCTGATCTAGGACCTGGAGGCATATCTCACCAAACGTTGGCGGGAGGTTTTTTAGGGCGTGAAAAAGCGCGTTGCCATCCTGAATGTAAATGCTGTCGGTTGGATAAGGTACTTCCTCAGGGGCATCTTCCATCAAATAATGTAGCATTGCAGCTTTGTTCGTCTTATTAAAGAAACCGTCAGCTGTACCAAGGCTGTGAGGGACAGGGGTGAGTGAATACCGCATCAGTTCGTCAAGATCAATTGGCTCATCAAGGTGCTGGGATTTGATTAGTAGCATGAAAGCAAGGTCACTTTGCTCACGGTATGGGATAACCTGCAAAGTAAAATTACCAATGTTTCACACCTAACATAAGTTTAAATATCATACCCTACAACAATAATATAATTATTGGAGTTATAGTAGGGAAGTGGGGTCACTTACCTTTCCCTGTGAGGCAGTGAGCTTGACTGTTTTGTTAGAATCTTCCATGGTTTTCAGCTTCTGTTTCGTGATTGGCTCAAAGAACAGCGTTTCAGCGGAGCCATTTACAAACCGATCTCGGATAAACATTTCCTTGGCCTCTTTACCAGCTGCTTCAGCACGGAGCACATCAAACTCCACCTCTGGTGAAACAGGAGCACCGGACGCTAGGCTGTAGAGGTGGTCTTTGTCGGCTATAGAGAAAGGGTTTGTGAAGTTGCGTATAGTAGCGATAGTATGCTTAACTGCTTCCTCTGATTTCTTTATCTCCGCTTTCTCTAGCTCGCGGTGTTTTCCGGCCTTAGGGCAGTCTGGATCATCAATAAGGCCACACATCTCAAGCATCTTCTCAAAGTACTGAGCGCGAGTTGAAGTTGTACGGCACCACCGTTGGTAAGCACCAAACATGGAAAAGAGCCCTACGAAACCACCTGTAAAATAAATATCGTAAAAACAACAGGTTACACTAACTACAAAAATATACATTGCTATCTATAGCTTGTTATTACGCCTGGACAACATTTATTAATAAGGCCCCTCTGTATAAAACCCGTAACAGTTATGTTTCAAAGGGTAACGGAGGACAAATTAGCGGCAAATTAGTTATATTCCACAACGGAGGGATAGCATATTATATTTTTAGCAATTGCAATATCATACACCTTATTCAAAAATGGCGGAAAATGCATTAATCTTTTGCCTATATGTTAATTAGCCCTTATTGCCTCGTTTTAAGCCAATGATTCTTTTGAATTCTGCAGATACGATCGAGGCAACGAGGGCCAATTAACATGAAGACAAAAGAATAATGTATTGTCCGCCATTTTGGAATAAGTTTATCTGCTTTTATCTGTCAATCTAAACAACAAAGCAGTTAATACAGTAATTTTGTACCAGCGGACTTAGAGAACTTCATGAATGTTTCCTCCATCGTCTTGTCAACTGCACTGAGAGCACCAGGTATCAAGGACCGCGCTACTGCAATGCCACCCTTTGTGAGCAGTTCCTTGGCTCCAGGATGAGATTTGTCAATATTTGTCAAAAACATGTCCAGCCACACCAGGTACCTGCGGAAAGGCCAACGGATAGAATGTGTGTAGCTATTTGGTTACAAGTGTAAAAAATTAAAAAAATCAATGTGGCTTATAAAGAAGTTTCAGTCTGAAATGTAAATTACCTTGAGTAGTTTGGCCCATCATATGCGAAAAACAGGTCAGCCATATCCCCATTACACTTGTGAAAAAGGGAAAAGTTGTTGGTCTTCACAGAAAACTGCAACATAAGTATGAGACGTGTATGTTGTATCACACTCAGCCAGAATGTAGCTGTCTTTCCAAGGTGACCGCTGCGCACCCGAGCTTCATAGGACACGTACTTCTCTAGGACGGTGAGCGTAGAGGGGTCCTGTAATGTGATATCAAGGTTCTCACGATTACACTTCTGTACTAAATTAAGCAGTGCCATAGGGTCGCTGACCTCAACATTCTCTTCCTCAGCAAATCGCTCAAATAGTAATCGCTGCATTGCTTCACTGACTGTTTTAAGGCAGAACAGGGCCTTAGCGTACGCCTTTCCTTTTAACACGCTAGTTAGGCAACCAGTGGTGACAAGCTCAGCCTCTATTAAGATCTCAGAGTAGCCTGAGCCCCTGCATTTGTTTCCTGTAACCATGCCCATATAGTTCATTCCTGTGTGGAATGGCCCTGGAAGAACTACATGCTTCTTATACTCCTCTGGAAATTTCCAAATCAGGGGAAGGGCCTTCATGCAGCCACCAAGATCAAAGGTGTTCAGCACATACGCCTGACCGACCTCCATGGTGGCATCCTCTGACCGCCTCAGCAGCTCCTTGATCACTGAGAACTCTGTAAATGGCTGGTTGATGGGAGTGAAATAATCTATGGTTGACTTTCGGCTAGGCTTGATGCCAGTAGCTGAGATAAAGCCACCAAACCCTGGGACAAGTTGTTTCTCTCCACTGCTCCCCACTACCCGTGCAAGTAACCAGACTTGATACACTCGGATGCACTTTGAGTAAACTTCACTGTTGGCGGTAGGCGGAGTGAACACAGCACCTGTAGGAAACTTTGGCCCTACCCGATTGTAGATGTGGATAGGGGCTAGTGTCTCGGGAGTGTCAACTTTCAGGGAGCGTGCCGTACTCCGTTCGTAGCTAGGAAGTTTCCGGTCTTTCCCGTTGGCATCAAACCCTGGTTTTACTTCCTGTATCATGATCCCACCGGTACTGTTAACCACATTGGATCCATGGATGTTTGTCGTTATTTTGTTCATATTGTCTCACTCAAGATGGAACACTTCGTTGCCCTCACCAGTAATAATTTGAGGAGTTAGGGAAGTAGAAACCTCATCGAGAGCCTTGGCCAGTGCAGTTTCTAGTTCCAAGCCAAAGTCATAGGTCTCACAGTGACCCAGCCTGCTGAGTATTGTGGTAAGTTGTTTACTGCGATATAGGTGTCGTACAGTAGCGCAAAGGAGAATGTGCTTTGGAAACTTCCACTCTCCCTTAGTTGAAGCACGGCAGATGTCCTGGAAAGGAAAAGGGAGTGATAAGCATGGTTTTAGACTGCAACAAAAAGTAACACGACGTGTTACTTACAGCAAAAAAGTAAAGAAGTAAAGTAATAAAGGAGGGATATGTAATACCTGGCCTATAGAAAGCACGATACGTCCAGTCTTCTCACACCTCTCCACATCTGAATCACCAGAAATAACATAATTCAGAAACTTTAGAAGGTCAGAGGGGAGAACTTCATCTGATGACTTGACTTCCAGATCGTCTGCTGAAGGAGGCCATGGAAGTGGCTTTGCCTCTTTAAATGCCCGCTGGATTGAACTGCGAAGGAGTAGAGCAACATCCTGGTACTTGTCTTTGGATCCCAGTTGATATGCGAAGGAAACTGCCTCTGCCACCGAGATACTTGCACTGTAGACCAGGTTATACGTTATACACCCGTTGTCGCCTGGGTTGACCTTGGCAAAGGCGATCTGCTCACGAATTGCATGGTTTTCAATTCGTGCTTTTAACTTTTCCCCCCTGTATTCTGCATTGGGGAAACCATTCCGCTCTAACTCTTTGATGTAGATAAGACGCAGAGATGAAAGCAACACAACTTTCTTCTGCCCAATGGCGGAGTCTTGAATGAAATCAAGCACAGCAGTAAATGCTTGTCTATGCACGGATGCCTTACGTTCCTGATCTGTTTCAAGTTTGTCACTGTTTAGAGTTCGAGCAGTATCACGCAGGTAATTGGCGTACATCAAGTTAAACGAGTTGCGACAGGATGGGTGAAATTGTGCCTCTCTCGCAAATAGGTCTTCGCCTTGAACCTTGCGATGTAGACGGCTGTTACCTAGTTCAAGGGCTCTAGGCTCAATCTGTTTCCAGGTAGGTTCCTTCAGAGTTCCGTCCTTGTCCTTAAACTTTGGAAACTTGATGCATCGCTCTGTTTTTCCATGCATTTTCACTTCAAGCTTTTCACAGAAAATGCACTCTGGAGAAAACAGCCGCATAGCAGATAAAGATGACGCTTTATGAGGAGAGCGTGTTGTTGCTGCACTTTCGCTAGGTGTTGTACTACACTTCAACCGATCTTGGTTTTTGGTAAACTTCTGATAACAACCTCGATGGTAGCCAATTACTTCTAAATTTACACCAGCAAGAGTGTCTGGGATCTGATTACAGATATCTTCCATGCGATGTGGTGAATCTCGAGGTTCCATGAGGCGCCTGTGCCGAATATCATGTAATTAAGATAGCTTCTCAATTGCAGACCCCTTGACATTATTAAGTGGTGTGAAATCACCATGCTGAATACCACTCACGTGTAAAATACAATGCACTGCAGCTTTCTTTCGAAGAAATTCTTGTCCATCAGCGTTATCACATTTACGTTTCATCTCTTAAAAATTGCAAGAATGTGTTTTCTTGCACTATTTAAGCAAATCCAAAGGTTTAAAGTACAGTTCTTTACGGCTCATCCAAAAGAACTTACATACGCCGCCATGTTGGATTTAATAAGAAGGACTGCGCGTGCTCCATTTTTCTAGTTACCAGGCCTCCTTCTACCGGGGTGCCTGACAGCTTTTGTTATCTTTTTCTAAAGTTTTTTTTAACCTTTACTCTTTCGTAAAAAAACAACTGCAAATAAACCTAAATCATATTTAAAAACTACAACAAATGGCTTCACATGTTTTTATTTAAGATCGAAATGACATTGGATTCTAATTCTAAATTATTTGGATTTTTCAAGTGTTTCTTATTTTAATTTAACAAGAAAGTTAAAACTATTAATTAACTTTCTAAATTGATTACTCGAAGAAATAATGCACTGTTCTATGTCCAGTTCAAAAGTGATTGTCGATAATAAACTTTGTGAAAAATCCAAGATGGCCGCCAAGATGGCTGAACAAGATGGCCGCCAAGAAGGCCGCCAAAACGAGGCCTTGGGACAATATTTTGAGATGGGAACATAAAATTTCGTTTACTAGACATCTTGAGGATTGCAAAAATGTAGGTTAGAAAAATACATCATATGGGTGCATGGGAACCCTATCTTCCAACTCGACTATTTGGTTGTACAAATTTTGCCAGTTGACTACATTTGTTGCTTGTTTGGTAATTTAATGTTCGATTGTGATCAACGAAGGCAGGGAGAATTATATATACATCCAATGCTGAAACATCAAGGTCCTAAATCCATACCGAAGACGTTTGGGAGGGTCTATTATACTCTGGCAGTCTGGCCTATTTTGGGCGTCGGTCTGCAGGCATACTCTTTATCTGGCAGTCTACGGTCAAGAAATTTATGACAGTCTCGGTCTGAGCAGGAAAAAAAAATGGCGGTCTGCAGATTGAATGACCCCCTATAATAGACCCTCCTTTGGCATAACCTACACAAAATACAGACTGGGATTGACCAAAAATAATTCCATTGTGCATTTGATTACTGAACCCATGCAGTCCAACCGAATCGTGTTTGATTGCCAAATGTTTGATTAGATACCTTGGGAATCTGTTCTACATTGTTCTGACAACAAACATGTCATCCATTTGAGATTTGATAGGTTACACAACATGTCTTGATTAAAAAAAACCTGACTATGACATACATGAGCTTATGCACTGTAGAACAGGGATATCATTTTTAGGTTTGACTTTTTGAAGATAAGGGTAAAGTAGCCTTCAAACACACTCACCTCTAAAAAATGTTTGCAGCTGCCTAACGATAGGAACTTCAATGAAGAATCCATGAGTGTTGGCAAGATTGTTACCACAAATGTGGCAAGTTCCCTTTACTTCAGTTTGTCCATGATTATCCTGAGTACCTTTGCCAGAATACGCCTTGCAGTAAGAACAAAAGAAGTGCTTAACAATATTTCCCTTTGCTTGGCTCACAAAGTCGAAAAGTTTCTTGACTTCTTTCTTGCAGTTATTGGGTCTGGGGCAGTGAGCTTCAATTACTGCAAGCAGGTCACGTGCTGCTTCGCGTGTTAGACTATACTTCATCACAAATGACAATATCAAAACAATGCTCGAAGTGGTTGTGATAGGAGCGCCGGAATAAAGCACATCATCGTCCTCTGTTTCACATTCTTCTGGAATAGTTTCAGAGTCTGAATCGCAATTCTCGTTATCACTGAAAATGTCCGAAGAAACATCGTCATCTTTGATATAACGTGCATACATCAGCTTACTATCATGATCGGTGAAATCTGAAAGCTCGTCCTCACTCGTGTCGTCGCTCTGCCTATTGGCTATCAAATCTCCACAATCTGTGTTCAAAACTTCGTCCTTGTTGTAGAAGAGTTGTTCATTGTTATCACTACAACCTTCGGGTAAACTGACTGCAGTACTCGCTGTAACAACTGGGTCATCGATCAAGACATCATCTTCGAACACA
The DNA here is from genome assembly GCA_964017195.1 of Siderastrea radians. Lineage (NCBI taxonomy): Eukaryota > Metazoa > Cnidaria > Anthozoa > Scleractinia > Rhizangiidae > Siderastrea > Siderastrea radians. The sequence goes on from OZ024894.1 coordinate 19,259,855, forward strand.
AGGTCGTGATCACGTCTCAAGTTATGCAAAGCAGTTGGCAATCCATGAAAATTACGGAGGTTTCTTTTACCTTCTTTTTGTCTTCTTGCTGCTGGAAATTTATAAGGGTTTGAATGCCGCATGTATTCTTTGTAGCGTCCTCTTTTCCTACTCAACTCCGCCATTTTAGTTGTTTACTACGATCCCACGTGAGCGCGACCGTGAGCACCTGGGAGCGAGATTACTTTTAGTGCGCGCGCATCTACATTGGAACACGTGGTCACTTTTAACCAATTACAAAGTGACGGAAAAGAACGCGTCCTTTTCGAAATTCTTTGTCAATTTCTTCACATTCCATCGTGATCTTCGTTGTTTTCTCGCGTGTTTAAGTCACTTTTGAAGAAAGGTTCTACGTTTATTTCGGTTTTCAACATCAAAGTTCTTAACAGAAACAATGGCTGGACGCACTTCACGAAAGAGAAATGCCCCAGCTCGTCTAAGAGAAGGTAAGTAGTGAAATTTCTCAGGTTGATTTGTGTGCATGTCTCCTTGTCCAAAAGCTTTTTTTATCTGACTTCACCGTGATCGTAAACCTAAGGCATACTGAAAAGTACTTTGACTGAAAAACTCGCATGTACAGTAGTTCTCATGGAAGCATGAATATCTGTTCAGATCAAAATCGATGCTGTTTGCCACTGAGCACAAGTTCTAATGAGACTTAAATGATGCACATCACTGAGTTGATCTGAGTTAAGGACCTATTTCTAAACAGATCGACTTTCTTTGTTTAACAGAGTCTTGGTACCTTGTGAGGTACGAAGATGACTGCAACTTGAGGGTCTTGCATGAAGATGAAGTGCATCACATTTTCCCAGAGGACAATGAAGACGAATTACAAGTGGACGACATTGTAAGCGCCCTTTGGATACCAAATGGCCAGTACTATGATGCAAAGGTGCTTCAGAAAGGAGGTTAGTGAGGGTTTTACACATTTTCAGATGTCATGTGAACAGTATTTCTTTGACATGGCAAGCTTGATTTTGAAGAAGTATCATCACAAATATTCTACTGCATGACCTTACATTACCAAACAATTAAGTCAAGATTGACATTACTTTCGTTGATGGTTATATTTTTGATGATAATGCCTAGACGTGCTACTTTAGGTTTACATGTAGGCCTGCAGATGTCACGTTCATAAATGTTTTGCGTGGATGGCATTAGAATGCTTTAAGCCAAAAGCTGTTGTAGTCTTGAAAAGTCAAATAAAATGAAAGTCATATCTGAGTTTACAGAAACCTCTTTTATCAAGAGACACATCGTGGTTTTGGTCAGTCGATATTAAGCTGCTGGGGGGGGGGGGGAGAGGCGAGGCATAGGCCAGGCATTTTAACTTAGCTGAGACTCTCTGTTAAAATGCCCAACGCCAGGGCATTTGTGGATGTTCAAAAGAGTCACTAAACTTTAATGAGATTTCCTAAGAAAGTCCATTAAAATGGTCACAAGTCCCCACTACGGGCAAAACAATTGCTGTCAAATCCCCTACCTATGCCCCCAGTGGCTTAACATTGATAGGTGCATTGTTTATACAATTTCTCATAAAGTACACAGAACCTGCTTAATGCACTGTATAAGACATCTCTTTCTTTAAGCTTGTTTGGTTTTCTAACCATATAAAGTACTGGTGAAACTAGGAAACATTGTTCCCAGCATGTTTCCTTTATGTAGGTGTACATGTAAATAAGTGGGAAGCAAGAAAAATATTTTGTTGTCTGGGTGGCTAAACAAAGAAGCACAACGTTCTGGGGACAAAGTGTTTTAGAAGCAAATCTTGTGTCCTGGAACCAAAACTGTGTTAATCTTCAACATGTTTGCCATGGGGCTAAATAAATTATTGGGAAACATTTCTTTCTGCAACAGTGTTTGCTAGTTTCGCCATAATAAAATTATTTTGTGTTCTCTACTTACGGTTGCTACTAGCCAAATTTTTTAAGTCAACTTTCTGACGACTCACATTTGAACAGCCCAATCAAAGTGCAATAATTGCACTTTGATTACTTTCCCTGACTTCCTTCATATTTATTGGTCAGTTGAATTAGAAGGCACCAGAAACTCTTCTTTAAAGTGATCAGACTTGGTCAAATGGCCAAATGATACTGCATACAGCACTCCAACATCTTTCTCATCATCTTCCATTAGAGCTGACAAGACCGAGCTTATGAGGGAAAGAATGCGCTTGGAGAAGGCACAGAAAAATGACAAACAGCCAGAAGCAGATGCGACAAAGAAGAGGAAGCATCCAGGTGATAACAACACAGAAGTACAGCAAAAGAGTAAAAAATCCCAGAAACAGAAGGACAATAAAGAAACTGAGCAGAAAACCAAAGAAACAGAAGTAAACAAGAAAAAATCGATGACGAGAAAGCCAAAGAAAAGGAACTGAAAAAAAAAGAAGGAAGAAGAGAAACGACGACAGGAGTTATTACTCCAAACAAGAAAATCCCAGGCTGCAGTGTGATGGGCTTCTTCCACCAGTTCACTTCCCAGTAGCAGCCACCAAACAGAAGGGGAGGTGACCATTGTTGCTGGAATCAATTCCATTCCTCCTGCGCCTCCTGCTGCTAGATTTACAGCTGTGCCACTTCGCGGTAGAATTGCAACTACTTCAGCCTGTGACTCTTCTATCAGTGAACAAGAAGAGAGCTTCCATGATGTGTCTCTATCTCCCATAAGTGAAAGTGCATTGACACAGAGACCTTTAAGCTTGCTCAAAGCAAAGGAGAAGCACATCTGAGTCAAACAACAGTCCAAAATTATCTACTGCATCAACTCCACCTCCAGAGGAGACACCAAGAAGGCCATCAAAAAATGGAAAAACTGACAGTGACCCCAGGAGAGGTTTGCACTTTCAAAGCTCCCCAGTGGAAAGCAGTAGCGAAGATGAAGATGAAGAGACTTCTGATGACCATGCACAAGACAACCCTCCTGAAGTTGCTCATGCCAATTGCTGTAGAGAGAAAAGACTGGAAAACGAAGCATTGAGAAAAAGGATCACGAAACTTCACAAAAGGCTCAATATAGCACGTAAGAGTATAACTTATAATAATAAATTTTGTTTGTGTGGCAAAAATAAAAAAAATAAAATAAGTTTGTAAGATACAAACTTAAGAGATAAAATTTATGTGGAATTTACATTTAAAACATACTGTTCTTATGTTTCTTACTTACTGAAAGCGGGGGGGGGGGGGGAGAGGAAGAAGAAGAGACCCTCATTAACATGCCTATACAACCCTCCAAGTTTATTTTTTTCCTTAGTGGCCATTTGGCCACCAACTACTCAAGTTTGGTCGCCAGTGAAAATTTTACTCACCAAATTAAGCTGATGCTTTCAATCTTTCCTCTCAATTTTAGTCGCCAGGCTGGTGACCTTGGTTCAAATTTAGTCGCCAGATGGTCTTAACTTGGAGGGTTGCTATACCAATGAAAATTGGTAAATACATTTGTTCTACAATCAGACAGTTAGATAACGATGCGGCAAGTGAAAGTGCAAAATTAGGAATATTGCTGCTTAGGAATTAAAACAAGTGTACTTATATAAAAGTAAAATTACGTTCTGTTTAAATAACAGTGAAAGCAAAGTCAACAGAAGAAATAATGAAAAACAGGCCTGCACCTGGAGTTCTTGATCCTTCTTTGGCTGTAGAATTCAAGGTAATGTATATATTGGGTAGTCTTTATACACTTCATAATTTACAACACTGACTGAAACATACTGCAAGGTGTTTACTATGTGCAATGCATATATAAGTACAAATATGAGTAACTAGGCAGTTTGGAAAAACTCAAAACTCTTTATTCCAGGGTTCATACACGTCTTGAAAACCCTTGAATTTCAGGCGTTCGATTTAAAGACCTTGAAAGTACTTGGAATTGGTTTTCGGTCCTTGAAAGTCTTTGATTTTTATATTTATTTTCAGTGGATTGAACATTTTGTACAGTCATGTATACAAGTGGACATTTAATGTGGTTGTTTCTTTATTGGAACAAATGGCAGCTGACGTTCTTTTTTGTTTATTTACAGATGGTAGAACTTATGGAAGGATCTGGAGTGTTTTGGTATTCACAACAGCGTGCGTACTGTTCAGCACTTAAAAACTGGTCTGGATACACCAATGCCGCTGTAGATATTTTCTTCAGTAAAGAAAAGCTGGCTTCCTCTTGTGCAATGGGGAATGAGAAGAAAAGCAAGAGTGGAGATAGCCACCAGCCACTGGACCCTCTTATTGTACATGCCATCATTGGTAGGTGCATCACACTCTTTCTCTTTCAGTGGTAGTAATACTACCATTCACATTTAACCATGAAGGGTAACAAATAGGCGCATAGTTTTACTTTTAAAACGGTACAAATTTTATTTGGTTATGTGTTACTTAGGACAAATTAATCAAGCATTGGAAAACTTGCTCTTAAGTTTTTTCCTGGACGATAATTCTGTCCAAACTTTTCTCCTCTTCATTGCAATGGTATTTTCCAAGCAGACTTTCATCAAAGTGAGCAGGCAAATCTTGAAAATATTGATAGCTTGTGAAGAAAACATGATCATGTTAATAAGAATACTTTCCCAGTTTCCTGTGCTATCTGATGAATGGTGACAAACAAAAGTAATGCTAAGTACTTGAAAAGTTTTAACACTCAGGTATGTTATTTTGTTGAATTAACAGAATTACGCCAACAATAATATTTTTTCTTGGTTCTGCTTTCAGGAAAAGTGTGTTCAAAGTTCTCAAAAGATGGCATAAGTCCAAGCCAGGTTGTGGGAAAAATCAATATGAAGTGCATGGAGGCGAGACGTCCACCAAGGACACGAATGCCCACAGCTACCACTACCAGGGTGGAATGAACAATAATTTTGTGTATGAAGTGTATGAAGAACAAATTGATAACAAAAACAAACACTTGTCGATTTTATAACAGTTTCAGTTAAGAGGTGCCTTGAATCAACTTTTAAATTGTTCTTTTACATTTGAACATTGACGGGCCTTCTATTTTTGATAAAATGAATGCATTTTGACTGTAATATTGTAAAAATTTTGACTTTAATATTGTACAAAAAAGAGGATGTGGAGCTACTGTCATTTCTATTACTACATGAAAGTGTTTAAAGAAATGCTCATTGTTTGAAAACTTTTAAATTGCATGTAAAATAGGATCAAAGTTTGCACAAGTTTCAATAAAGGTATTTTAAGTTTAAATGCAAAATGGTGGTTTACTGCTACTGAAACAATAGTTTATTCCTGTAAGAAGAATGAATGGTTTTGCGTTGAGAAGCTGAGGTTTGGGTTGATTATGAATAGATGCCATGGGTTGATCAAATAATCGATTGTCTTCTTTTCCATGGCTATAATGAAAATTATTAAAGTATATAAAGGTGTATGGGATTGATATGGGCCTGTTGTCCCATACCTTTCCCATATATGGGAATACTATAGATTTTGACGAAATACGTATCTTTCCCATAGATATGGAATTGGTATGGGACTAATTCAAGCTCCCATACAATTCCCATATCATGCAGCAATGATTAAAGCTCCCATATCGTTCCCATAGCCCATATCATTCCCACATATGGGAATAGTATGGATTTTTACGAAATACGCATCTTTCCCATATCAAAGACAATAGAGAGGCAATATGTGCAAAATATGGGTTTGATATGGTTGGTAATGTGCCATATCAAAACCATATCAAACCCATATATGGGCCATAGATTATCCCATATCAGACCCATACACGGTCCATATATGTCCCATATCACTCAGTTTGGTAAGGGAAGGTAGCCGCCAAGTTATGACACCTTTAAATTAGAGAACAAAAGAGAAAAAATTGATCCTTATGAATTTTCCAATAGTTAAAATTTGTTCCAAACAAGATGCAGTAAACCAATACCAAAGCGAATAAACCTGAGTCGAAGTCAATTATGATTTGCATGTCACAATGCCAACAGATCCTGTTTGTCTGCTGTACTTAACACGTGGTGTCAACTCTTTCTTTTCTAGATTGGAGTTTGCCAAGCCGTTTCTGTAATGGCCAACATCTCGGCTAGCTTATGGCACTCGGGACAGATCTTGGCATGATCGTGGTTACACTTTTGCTGGAAAGTGTCATTGCTGGGGTCACTTAGAGCAAACGCCAAGGAGTGGTCAGCTACTTCTGATTCCATTGAAACGGGCACCTAACATCTGAAGAATGATAATTACATTCCGTGACGACTTCTTGTAACTTTTATGTCGAGAACATCCCTTAATACTGATACCCATATATTACTGTACACGTATGTCCTCCACCCTCAACTCCTCCTGGGGAAAACAGTCCGACCTCTTATGCAGCAGTTGTGGATGATTTTTCATGACAGATTTCATCTGAACAATGAGATCTTCCCCAACTAAGGCAAGCTTGTCATCATTCAAACAGCCGACACGCAAAACGTCGTCTTCTCCTGGTTCGGAACTGGAGATCTTCAGGTACTTTCAAAGTCTCTGTTGGTGCCTGCTGTTGTTCAAGAGGGTCTCGAGAAGCAATGCCATGACGTCTAAATACTTGGTTGCGGTTCTGTGTATTGGAAGTCACCATGTTGGCCCTGACATGCCTCTGCTGTTCAGCAGTTGCTTTTCGAACTGTCCAGGCTCCAATGTGGCGAACGTTTCCTAGACCCTTAGGTGGCTTGCTCCTCACATCGAATGTGAGGCTCTGCCCCTGTTGCTTTTGTATTTTGTTAGCCACACTTTTCGTAACTTCTTTGTAGACCTTTATCATCAATGAGGGTCCAGTTGCTGGACTGCACCTGATTTAAAGAGCTTGCCTCGGAAAACATTTTTAGATCTCTTAAGTAAGATGGTGATCTTGTAATTAACCTGTACAGTTCGTTTGTATGATTGCTCCCTTGAGTTGTCAGGTTAACTTCACGTTAACGTTGAGCAGTGTGTCGTCCAAGGTAATTTGACATACTTGGGTCCAAAGAATCTTCCCAATGACTTCCAATTTCTCTGCATCTGATTTCACAATGTCTTCTATCAGTTTGTCCTTAGCAGTGGCAAACTCACTTATTGGCTGGCTGACACACTACCATCTTTTCAAGAATTGAAGCAGTGTTGAAAGTCGAGGGCGAAAACGTGCAAGAGCCATTGTTCACCTCACCAGGCATTACCATATAATAATAATAATAATAATAATAATAATAATAATAACAATAATAGAAATAATTATAAGAATAAGAATGAGAATAGTAATAATTTATTGATGACTTTTCTACAGAGTAGCTCTACATTCATCATGGACTAACTAATGAAATATATGTAACATGAATAAAAATACAGGTCGGTGTATAAAATATATATATCACTGAAGTCTTAGAAAGCAATCAGTCTAACAAACACGTACAAGTCGAAATTAATCTTATCCGGATTCGGCCTTAGCTTTCAGAAACTTAAAAACTTTTCTCACAAATGTTTTAGCATTAGTCTCAAGTTTGATGTCATTTGGCAGACTGTTGAATAACTGGTGGTTAAATATGCACCGTTTGAAGATCAATTGCAATCTCGTTGGATTTGTCCCTCTCAAAATGAGAGTGGACCAAATTGTCTGTGGCAGCTGTGACTTCAAGGATATCATGACCCTTGTCTTCGTCATTTGGCAGCTCAAAACCATCTTCAATGACCAAATCATCCTTGGTTAAAAATTTACACCTGCAACATCCCAAGTCAAGTTCCATCTCAGCATAGTGTTCTTAAACATTGATGCTCTTGGGTAGTGGTGGTAGAAGTTGGATTTTGTTAAAATTAATGACCTTGACATGACTGCTTTTCTTGACACTAGTTAGGGCGACGTACAATTAGCCCTGGAAAAATCTACAATGGATGACTGCAGAGTCAAGCGTTAAGTCCTTGGGACTTATAGCACGTGATAGCCCACATCAAGGCAAGTGGGATTTGGCTTCGAGTACCAACAGCCTTTCCATTTCTGGACGTCTTTGTCCAGGTTGCTTGCTTGACCAGAACCTGCCCTTCACCGTCAAAGTCAACAACAACAACAACATCACCCTTTGCAGAAACAAACTGTCCTTGAGAACCAAGGAGACCTGTATGTTTTCGATGTATTCCATAACAGCATCACTTTGCACTCAGGTTTTAGTAGAAGCACCTGATCAGCAGGACACTTTATTTTCCCAACATCCCGCTCGTCAACTGCATCAAATTTGTGCAGCTGCCCGAGTAAGGAAAAAAAGATGTGAGATTAAACATCTGAACAGGCAGACGCTTAAAAAAAGATATGAATAATTCAACTAATCATTTCCTTGACCCAATTTGTTATAAATGTTGGGCTTTCCGGGCCGCATTTCTCCAAATGGATTTCCTCGAGGCAAGAGATAAAAGTCTTTTCCTCCTCGTTTTGTCGCATGATGCTTATCACCTCAATCCGGTGTGGAATTACCTTAATGAACAACGGAGATGAGAAAACAAACTTTCCAAGGTCAAAATAATTTATTGTTAAGGGACAAACCTGCAGGAAATCGCCAACAAGAAGCACTTCTATTCCTCTGAATAATTGAGATGAATCACACCAAGGTGCAAGTTCCAAATGAATTTAATTCGCTAGTTCATAAACTCTTCTACTCTTCTAGGTTCCCAGTGGAACCCGGGTTGGTTGATCAGCTACCAAATGGCATGGAAGATTGGCAGTTTGCAGGCTGTAAAATGCATGGGCAGTTGACAGGCGAATTTCTGACTTTTCGTAAACATTTGATGGAATCCCACTTACACATACAACTTCCACCTTCTTGCCACTTTTTTCTAGGCTTCTTAAAGAGTCCAAATCAAGGTAGTTTTTCCAGTACCTGCTTGTCCAGTAATGAGAAGGTTGGACCTTTTTCTGCTACCTTTAAGACCTCAAGTTAATTGGCTGTCAACATAAACCTTGGGAAAACATAACGAAATATGCCACCGTGCAAAGGTCACATTCAGAGTGAGAGCAAATCTAAGAAAAATAAATGAAAAACACTGTACCTTGCCATGTAAATACATCTAAAGTTCTCCTTGCAGCTTTTTCAACAATTTCAAAACACCCATTTTGCTGAAATTGCTTTTGACTGTGTTAAAAGTCTCCAGAAATTATCACTTTGCACTTCACTTTCCAAATTCTGAGCATCCAGCCATATTTGCTGTGGCAGGTGGCCATAAAGGGTAGGTACCACTTGACTATAAACATTAAGCAAAAAGGTTGGTCTATATCCATGGACGAAGCTGTTGGAAATTATTAGCTCTCACTAATACCCACAGAAAAAGTTGACTTGTGGATAAATGAATGAGAAAGATAGAATATTCAGTTTGCCACGAGCATGGGACAAAGAAAAAATCTGAGTCCCTGACAGGAAACGAACCCATGACCTCCGGTACGCCGGTCAGGTGCTCTAACCACTGAGCTACTGGGAGACTCGTGGCAAGCGAGGTCATATTTACTGAGTTCGTTGTGACACACGTCCTGCATACTGCTAGGATCAGCAATGTCAAAAGCACCGTGTGTGATGATAAAGAAAGAAAGATGGTAAATGAAGTTCAGCTAATCATGTGTGACTCAGTTCGTGGTGATTGAGATGTAAATTGCTAGGATGTTATGAATTTAGTTTGGAAGGTTAAGTTCATATTCAGAATCTTAACTAAAACTATTTAGTTGCCCCAAGATGAATCTTGTTAAATTCAACAGACAAAAGGTAATATGTTTGAGGCAGGCCCGACACTTCTATCTGGTTGTTTGTGTTAGAAAGTAAAAATTAACGCTAATGTCTTTGTAATAAAAATGTAAAAATGTTTTAGATTTTTATTGAACAAACTTAATTAGTTCCCCCAAGATGAATTTTGTGAGGTTGAAGAGACAAGAGGTTATATATGTTTGAAGCAGGGTATAGATGTTTAACTTACCAGTCATTGTTGACACTTCTCGCTGGTTGTTTTGGGCTATAGAGTAAAATTGACACTAATGATTTAAGTGTTTAAGGTTCGTATTGAAGATAATTTGTACCAATAGGTCATCATTTTATAGTCACATTGGTAGGGTAGCTGGCACTAACAGCTCAATGTAGATTTGTACTTACATTGCTTACTGTCCGTGTTGAAAGTTGGGAGAGCATCTGTGCCCTTTGGTACTGAGTTGTTGGCTGTAAAGTCTGTAGAAAGAGGCATTAATTTTGTATTTAAAAGTTACTGACACTGAATGTTTCTATGATCTGTAGTGAAAAAATGTGATAAACAACACATATCAACTTTAAGCGTTAAGTTCTCAATACTGTTAATTAACATGATGTACTTCTATGTGCCCGTGTTGAGCTGACTTGTTCACCCGGAGAATCTATGGAAATTGGCATTTAGTTTAGTTTAAAGTGTGAGAAAGAGTTGTTCGAGTATAGACGTTGACAGTTAGTTTCAGTGTTTTTTTTTTTCGAAATTAGAGGGCGGAGTGGGAGCAAATGCCATTATCTCCAGGGGTTTTAGTGGTAAATTATCAGTCTGTTTCTCTATTTGTCTTTGACATTCTGTGAACCGGGGGGTAAGTGGGTATCAAATGATTTGTCCTCTGTGATGGAGGTAGTAATATCTTATGGAAACACAGAATGAAGTCATGACAACTTCAAGTGTTGGAACACCTGTTTAGTTCAAAATCCAGACAATTAAAATTCAGCTGAATTCATCTCTCTTTTTGCTTTAAGATGTCAGACTCTACATGTACCTTTTGTACTTAGATATTTGAACATGTACAGGTGACATTTCATTCTTTTGCTAAGTAGGTGACAGTGTTCTCATGATCTTCTTTGAGGCAGTTAATCGACTGTTGCAGCCCCTTTGTTTTGTACTTAGCACATTGCAAAGACCATCATATCCACCTCCAACATGAATGAGTTGTACTTGCTTTGGAATTAAACCTGACCCAAAATTTTTTGTTCCAATGATTGCCACCGACAGTACTTTCTTCAAAACTAAAGCCTTGAAAGAAGGAAAGTTGTTGGTCATAATATGTGCGTAATGTTGGAGAGTCTACATTAAAGCTGCGATGAGGAAGAGACGTTGGCTGTTAGTTTCAGCTGTGAGAAAGAGTTGTTTGTGTAGAGACGTGGGCTGTTAGTTTCAGTTTTTATAAGAACAAATAGCTCATGATTCTGTTATCACGTTGTAAGACTGGATGGGTCTTAAGTGCCAAATGTAGATTTGTACTTACATTCGTTACTTATATCTGTGTTGGTGTTTGACACTTGTAAGTTTGCAACATCCTCTGGCAGTGAGTTTTTGAGCGCACAATCTGTAAAAAAAGGCATTTTTTTAATTTTGTATTTAAAACTTACTGACACTGAAGGCCGGTTATTTAAACGAGGTCTAACTAAGTCTGTGGTTGGTGGGAAGTGAGTGTCCCATCTGTTGAATCCTACTATGTGGAATCCCACTTTGTGGTTCTTATAATTTTTCTTCAATGGTTATGTGACTGATTGAGGCTTTTTGTAGCAATGGGCTGTCGTTTTCTGGTTTTTTAAAGGAGGATTTGTACTTACATTCATTCCTTTCCATGAAGTTCAGCTGGTTGCTCCAGTCTCGTTTTGAGTTGTCAAGAGGATAGTCTGTACAAGGAGGTCGTGATTTTGTGTTTAACTTTAAGTGCTGCCTGATTTTGTCGATTACCATGAGCTATTGTTTTGGAACTGCTCTAATTTCTGCTCTGACTGCACAACGTGTATAGAAGTTGGCGGTTTTGCAGTCACATTGTTAAGCTGGGTAGGTGTTAAGTGGCATTCTCGCTAAAAGCGGTCCACTGTATTTCGCGACCAAAAATAGTTTTCCTTTATTTTTTGTTTGTGAAAAGGGTTTGGTACACATGTATCAAAACCACTTTATTTACTTTCCAATTCTTTATTTTTGCTTTGCTACAAGCCAAAAACCAATCCACGGTTTCAAACAACTCCTTTATTAACAACCATCGCATGGAGTGTAGTGTTCAAAATCTAAATTACAGGGAATTGTTAGTATGTGAAAAGCGAATGTTAGTTTAAACCAAAGAAATATATTTACCCAGTGGCGTTTCATAGTTCCTCTGACTTGCAAGTCGTAAAGCTGTTAATTACATTTGTTATGTCATCGCATTATACTAATGTTCGAATGTTGCGTCCTTAATTACTGTAATTATCTTGCGCTTAATGAATTACACATTTAACAATACACTCCCCTGTCTGTAATGAGGTTTAGTAAGTACATTTAAGTAAATTGAGAGTTCACTCATTGTTCATCAATGGGTAGAAGTAATATCAGTCGTTGTACAGGTCTTTGTACAGTAATATAGCCTTTGCCTTTATATTTCGTAGTAGGTTCATCTGCATTGAGGTTTTTATATTGTACGTCGACTTTGCGTACTTTTCCATCCGTTCCTGGATGTGTCTTTGAGACTTTACCGAGTTTCCATTGTCCTCTGATTAAATTGGAATCTTGGATTAAGACAATATCTCCTGTCTTCATGTTTCTATGGGACGTATGCCATTTCTGTCTTATAAGCAGACTTGGGAAATAGTCTCTCGTCCACTTCTTCCAAAAGGTAGAGATTATTGTTTGAACAAATGCGAACCGTTGTCTGTTACTCGCTTTCTCGCCAAAGGGACCACTTGGCACTCGTGACGTGGCTCTGCCAAGTAATAGATCATTCGGGCAAAGATAATTACCGTCATCAGGTGACGTAGGGTATCTCCCTATTGGCCTTTCATTAAGTAAATTGGCGACTTCGTAAAGTACGGTTTGTAATTCCGAGAATGTTAAAATACTATCGCCGATGGAAGCATTAATTGCTCGTTTTACAGATCTAATAAGAGCTTCCGTGATTCCGTTTTGCCAGGGTGCGTCAGCAGATGTGAAGATCCACTCAAATCCTTCAGTTACGCCAAAACATTTTAGATGTTTCCAATCCCATTTCTTTGAAATATTTGAGAGTTCTTTATTCGCTGCAACCAGTTGAGTACCATTATCGGATAATAGCTTAGATGGGTAACCATGTAGCGACACGAATCGCCGAAGTACCATTAAAAATTTGTCTGTACTATAGTCTGCTGCTATATCTAAGTAGACGGCTCTTGTTCCTAAACAATTAAATATCACTCCATACGCCTTAGATGTTGTTCTTTTCTTTACTTCATCTCGAATTCTGTAGGGTCCAAATAGATCGATACCCGTACTGTACCAAGGTGGGGCTGGTTTGAGCCTATCAGTTGGAAGGTTGCCCATAACTTGTTCACTGACCCTTTTATCAAGTTTTCTACAAATGACGCATTTTGACTTGATTGATTTCACAAGTTTCAAGAGTTTTGGAATCCAGTATCTGGTGCGTACTTTGCTGGCTGTAGTTAAAACGCCATGATGCCCTATTCTATGTTTATGTTCTATAAATAGACGTGAGAATGGGTGATCATATGGTAGGAGTATCACTTCTCTCTTGTTGTAGCTCATCTCCATAATTCGCTACGCCCTCTGATTACATATACACCATCTTCACGCATCTTGGGGCATAATCGTTTGTATTTTCCGTTTTGGATATCCTTCCCCATGTTCTGTTGAGCTTCGCGGATCCAGAATAATTCAGCCTTTTCTATATCAAGCGGGATGAGATCGCTTGTCGCGTTTTTTAGTGATGCTTTGGGGTTTCTGTCGTAAATTTTAATAACTCTTGCAGTCACTCTTAATAGCTTGTTATAATCCGAGTACTTGGTGATGTCAATTCTTCCTGCAAGGGTATCTTCAAATCTTTCGATATTTGTAGCCATCGCCGTCTTGACTCGTTCTGGTAGTTGTGGTTCTAAATAATTGCGAGTTATTGGCCACTCGTTTTCTGGTTGTTTTAGGAATTCGGGTCCTTTCTGTCATATGCTTTCGAGCCCGATATCGCTAGGTTTCTTGCCTCTTGTGAGACAATCAGCGATGTTATGTTCGCTCTCTACCCAGTACCAGTCAGTTGGGTTTGTTCCTTCTTGTATTTCTCCTATTCTTGTGGCAGCGAATGTGTTAAATCCGTAGGAATTCTTTTGTATCATAGCATGTACGATTTGTGAGTCAACTATGTGATAAGTTCTTTGAAATCGGTACCTACATTCTTTCTCTATGAAGGTCTTGAGGCGTTTGTTCAATACTGCTCCACATAGTTCGATACGATCTATAGATAATTTTTTGATTGGTGCCAGGCGATTCTTAGATAAAATCAGGTTACTTTCAAATTGACCATTTTGTAGTTCCCATCGTACGTATGCGCATGCAGCATATGCGTCTTGAGATGAATCACTAAAAACTATGAGAATAGGTTCCCCAATTGCATCTGATGGCTTCATACATCTCATGAATCGTTTTTGATCCCTATCTTGTAAATCTTTAAAGAAAGTGACCCAGTTCTCTCTATTCTCTTCAGGAATGGGATCATCCCAGTCTAGTTTCTGATCACTCCCCCACAGGTGCCGCATTAGAATTTTCGCTCTCACAGTGAACGGACCGGCCAGTCCAAGAGGATCGTATACACTATTGATCTGTGATAGAATCATCCTCTTTGTGAGTTGTTGAGGAGGAATTTCAGTGGCTGTGTTGTTTGTTTGTAAAGCAGTTGTCTTTCGTTTCGATGAGAATTTTATCTTGACTTCAAAATATAGCTGATCTTCGCACGGACTCCATTTGATCCCAAGTATTTTTTCTGTTGACGTATGTGGCTTCTGTACCATTATTGTTTCTTCTTGCTTGCTTATATCTCCCGAGAATATCCACTCTTTGACTTGAAATCCTCCTTTGATGATAGCTTTTTCTATGTCTTGGCTGAGCTCATGGGCTATTGTAATGTTATCTTTGCTTTCGATTATATCGTCCATGTAAGTGTTGTTTTGGATTATGTCTGCTGCTTCTGGATATTCATTACGCATCATCTCTGCCGTTTTTCTCAGTGCTATAGTGGCGATCGTGCCGGACGGTTTATCTCCAAATGAGACTCGTTGTATTATATATGTGTCTGGTTCTCTCGTGCTATCCATGTTACGCCATAGAAATCGGTGAGTATGTTGGTCTAATTCCGACGTTTTCACGGTGTGGTACATCTTCTTAATGTCTCCGATAAAAGCAACTTTGTTTTCGCGGAAACGTATCAGGATTCCTAACAAGTTGTTCAGCAAGTCGAGACCCTTTGCCCAATACTCGTTTAAGACGTGTCCCATATAGTTCGCACTGCTGTTGAAAACTATACGGACAGGAGTTGATTTAGATTCTGGCTTGAGTACTTCGTGATGAGCAATGTAATGCGTAGGACCTTTGTAGTTTGTCAATTCTTCTTTTGAGAGTTTCCTTGCCACATTTCTTGTCAGCATGTCCTTTATCTGTTCGTCATACACTCTCGCGTGATCTGCGTTTTTTCTCAGTCGTCGCTCAGTAGCAGCTAATTTTGCCATCGCTACTTTTCGGTTGTTAGGAAGATCGTTGGGGTCCTTTATCCAAGGATATTCAACAGTCCATGTGCTGTCGTCACTGTTGAAAGTTAAATTGCGTTCGATTAATTCCATTTCACGTTCTTCTTTTATGGTATAATCTTTGGCGCCCAAGGAGCATTCTCCACACTTGCACCCCCCACACTTCGGTTTGCACTGTACACCAAGGGCCTCGATATTGTAAAAATCTTCTATGTTGACTTTGCCTACAATCGTGTTGACTCTCGCGTTTCCAAGATTATGAGTCATGTACACTTCTTTAAGTAGTGGATGCGTTCCTCCAACACATCTCCCAAAGCGATTTTTCAGTAGTATGAGGTGACCAACATTCTGCTCTCTTTCAGGGTGATAATTAAGCAGCGTACTCATATCCAATTAATACATCAACTGAACCAATGGGTCGTGCTATTTCATCCTTTGTGACGTTTCGAAATAGGTGCGCGATGCTTTCTACATTTACGTGCTCGATGTCAGATGTGATTTTATTGATGCCATACACTTCAAACTCAACGGCGTGACCTTGCTTGTCCATAAGTGGTAGCTTGTATTTCATTGTCTCAATTTTCTCGTTTTGTCCTCCTATCTTCACGATTGAAAGACTCGTTTTGACTCCTTTGAGTTTTTCTTGTTTCGCTTTGGCGTTGGTTATAAAGCAAAGAGAGGCTGCGTTGTCCCACATTACATTAGCTGTCCCCTTTTTAGTCTCTACTCTCTGTATTTGAAGAAGGCACGTATCGATGCTTGAGTTGTTACAAACATTTGCTGAAGCAGTAGCCTGCTGAAGTTTATTTTCATTATTTGCGGCTGAAGCAGTAGCTTGCTGAGGTAAATTTTCATTGTTTTCATGAATTGATGGATGGTGTTTTCTTGTGCAGCCATTTACTCCGCAAACTCTTCTCATTCTACAGATACGCTGCCGGTGGCCAGGCTTAAGACAGGACCAGCATGCTCGTTTTTCTTTGAGGAAATTCTTCTTTTCATCAATCGTCTTTGCTTGATAAAGTCGGCAATTAGAGGTCCAGTGCCTACCGTTCTCGTGAATCAGGCATTTTGGTTTGGGTTCTTTGTAGTTTTCCTCCTTTTCTTCTGTCATACTTCCCGCGTAGTGTGCTGCGCCTTTAGTGTGATATGGGTTGTTAGAAGTTGCTCTGAGTGTAGCACTCTCGTATTCAATAGCACTTCTTTGACTCTGCAGAAAGTCGAGAAGACTTGGAAATTTGTTTCTTTTATCAACCGGGCTGTCACAGGGTTATTTTGGGGAGCGCCTCAAAATTTTTAATTCCCTTTATCGGGATCATTGTTTCGGTTGTTTACATGTTGGTTGATGTCTTTCATCGTGTCGGGTTACGTTACAGTTAGGGTCTTATTTCAACACGTGTTTATCGGTATATTGTATTGTGCAATAGGGTACATAGTCCATTTCTTGATTCGCTCGTTCAGTATATGTACGTGCTGTTGTATCTAACGTAGTTAGCTGCAGTGATTCGTTTTCTTTCTGTTTTCTCGTTTGCTTTTAAAATGGCAGCTAAGCGTGATCGTCGAGCGATTCCTCCAGTTGATTATGTCGCCTTAGAAGCAGGGCTTTCGCCAGGTTTAAAGGGATCGAACAAGTTAGTTAAGACTGCATCGGCCGATACATCTCCTGTGCAACAGGACTGCAAGCCTTCCGTTGCGAGTTTTTTAGTTCCTCCGACATCGTTGCCTGTTCCTACTGATCCGACCGAGTCACTACGTTCTGCCTTGGAAGCTGCGAGAGCGGAACACGCGGAATTGCTTCGCACATCGGAGCTTCGCGACCTACAACGTGAGTTATCATCTTTGCAACAACAGAATGCTCGTCTCAGAGGACAACTAGAGGATCCGCCCCTTAAAGCATCGTCTTCTCTTCCTCCGTCTTTAACTGTTCAAGATATTCGTGCAATATCTGGTTTAAGTTCTCGCGTTGACACTAAGCTTCAGCAACTTGGCCTTTCTGATTCAAGCGGTTCGGAGGATTCTGCTGATGATGAGGATGGCAAGTGAAGAGATCGGGCCAAACGAGGTAAGAAGTTGCGGTCGGGAAAAACGGCCAAAATCACAAGTCGGGTGTTGCACCCTCAAGTTTGGCCGCAGAGCCAACTTAGTCTCGCGTACATTAGTAAAGAAGTTGCTTATGACAATTTGACTCTAGCTGAATTTGCTGCCGGATTCGCTTCTATCCTTCGCCTTCCTAGTTTGAGTGCCGAAGAGCGGGATGCACGTACTGACCACTTTGCGACGCTTATGTATTTGGCTACACAATTTTCATGGCCGGCAGTTCGCAGTCTTCATGCAGCAGTGTTGTTCGAAATTGAGTGCGGTCGTTTACGTTGGGGCGATTCCTTTGCACATCTCGAAGCTCGCTTGTTACACGGACACGCCAATCAGCCGCGATCGTCGAACGCGTCAGTTTTGAGACAGAATGCTACGGTCCAGTTTTGCAAGGCATTCCAAACCGGGAAGTGTACTTTCACCAAAGATCATTATGGCCAGATCAGAAATGAACGGAAATGGGTGCAACATATTTGCGCGAAATGTTGGCTCACAAAGCAAGAGGTGGAGCGACATCCGGAGAATTCCCCTGAGTGTCCTTTTGCTAGTTCTTCCAGCAACACTTCAACTTCTCAGACAACCCGCGGTAGTTTCGTTTCATGACTCGGCACAGCGATTACACGCGATCCCGTACAATTTGGTGATAAAGATGACTCTAATTTCCATTGTACTAGTGCTTCGTTTCCAGTTTCAAGTTCCAGCGTCGAGTCAAATGTTTCGTTTCCAGTCTCAGATAGTGACGCCTGTGAACATGGTCAGGACACAGCGATTACACGTGATCCTGTAAATTCTGGGGATCAACGTCATGATTCTTATTTAAATTGTACTAGTTTCGTGTTACCAGTTTCAGGTTCTAGCGTCGAGTCGAGTGTTCAACTTTCAGTCTCGGATAGCGACGCGTCTGTCGTTGGTCAGGGCGTTTCTGCTTCTGACGGTGTTGAAGTCCAGGTTTCAGTCCAGTCTAGTTCAGTTAGTCAAGTCAAGTCCGTTGTTAACAGTGGCGACGATTCTATTGATTCGCCCAGTAATGTTTTGTCGTCAAATGTATCGTCAAGTTCGTCATACATCGATTTTGTCACGTTGCATGAACTTGTGTGTGCTTCTGGTCAACCAAACTATGTTTCTTGCCGCTTGCCCGTTCCGTCTCGTTTAAATGTTTCTTGCTGGCGTGAGTATCTGCGAAATTACAAAGACGCACAAATATGTGATTTTCTAGAGTACGGCTGGCCTGTAGGATATGACTACTCTTCATATGGTTTCCCTTGTAGTCAATTGCGAAATCATCAGGGTGCGTTAGTGTTTCCAGATGCAATCGATTCTTATTTGTTAGCCGAGAGGCGTCATCAAGCCGTGATTGGTCCTTACTCGTTTAATCCTTTTTCGTGTCCCGTTGCTTTGTCTCCATTGAACTCCGTACCTAAACAAGATTCTTCGGAACGTCGCATCATCGTTGATTTAAGTTGGCCTGCAGGCACTTCAGTAAACGATGGCATTTCTTCTTGTAGTTATTTAGGAGAAGATATTTCCTTAACGTATCCAACAGTGGATAACATTGCGTCGTTAATCTGGTCTACTGGTGTCGGCTGTTTGATATACAAGCGTGACTTAAAACGGGCTTATCGCCAATTCCCTGTGGACCCGCGTGATTACCCTTTATTGAGGTACTGCTGGAATCATAGTTTATATTTTGACGTTGTCTTGCCCATGGGATTGCGGTCAGCTGCGATGGCGTGTCAGCGTATTACTTCTGCAGTTTGTTTCATCTGTGAGGCAGAAGGACATCACACTCTTAGTTATCTCGATGACTTTATAGGAGTAGCTCCTCCAGATACTGCCTGGCAGGCATATGAACATTGTGGACACCTTCTGGAGGAACTCGGTTTGGAAGAGTCTCCGACTAAAGCTTGTCCACCTTCCACGATCGCTACGTGTTTGGGTGTACAATTCGATACTGTACAAATGACAATGTCGGTTACACCAGAACGTTTGGCAGAACTCGAGTCTCTTCTCAGTGTTTGGTCCGTCAGACGATCTGCCACCAAATCGGAACTGCAATCTCTTGTCGGTAAACTCTCTTTTGTTTCGAAATGTGTTCGGCAGAGCAGATTGTTTCTAGCGCGGATTTTAGCGTTGTTAAGGACACTGAAACGGAATCATTATCGCTCTCGTCTTACTGGGGAGTTTCGCAAAGATATTGCCTGGTGGCTGCGGTTCATGCGAAGTTACAACGGTGTATCTATTATCTCCTCGTTGTCTTGGACAGCGCCAGATACAGTATTCTCCACGGATGCGTGTCTATCAGGATGTGGCGGTCTTTCTTCGTCTCAATATTTTCATGTCGTGTTTCCTTCAGACGTCCTCGCCGTTTACGCGCAGATTCATTTGCTGGAGGCGTTAGCCATTTTAGTCGCGGTTCGTTTGTGGGGTCATCGTTGGTCAGGGCTACGAATTCAGGTGTTTTGTGACAACGCAGCCGTGGTTTCCGCGCTCTCTTCCGGGAAGGTGAAGGATCGCTTGCTTGCTGGCATTTTGCGTGACATTTGGTTCGTCGCCGCCTCCTTTGATTTTGAATTGCGTGCTATTCACTTGTCGGGTGAAGAGAATCGCGCAGCCGATTTGTTGTCGCGTTGGCATCTAGATAGTGTTTATGAGGAGCGTTTTTGTCGACTTCCTTCATTTCTTGAGCTTGCTGAAGTCGTCGTTCCTCCTGATGTCTTTAACATTCATGACTATTAATTATCCTTCTGTTTTAGATCGTGACCTACAAGAACTGCGGCGGGAATTAAAGGCTACTCGCAAGGCGGCTTTCGCCGCAGGAACTCATAAGAATCATTTAACGCAGTGGCGAAGTTACTTTTTCTTTTGTTTGTATTTTTTTCTAGACCCATTACCAGCATCGGTAGACACTGTGTGTTTGTTCTGTCAGTTTTTAAGTAGATCCATGACTCCAGCTTCCGTGAGGAATTATCTTAGTGGAGTTAAGTTTTTGCACGTTGCGCTGGGGCATGAGTTTCCCTCGCTTAAGGAATTCGCAATTAGGGTCACCCTGCGCGGTATCGACAGGATTGCGTTACATTGTCCTGTTCGGGCACCTCCTGTGACACCACATATTCTTTTCAAATTAGTTCAGCATTCGTTTTCTCCTGATTCTTCTCCGGAGGAGATCACCTTTTCGTGTGCCTTTTTGTTTGCCTTCTTCTTGTTGGCCCGCATTTCTAATATTGTTCCAGCTTCTGCGCGCTCCTTTGATTCACGTAAACATTTATGTAGGGGGGACGTAGTTTCGGCTCGTCATGGTATCACTGTTACGTTTAAGTGGTCGAAAACTAATCAGACCGGGTCGCGTCATTTGCAATTGCCCCTTGTTGAAATTCCCAATTCGCCGTTATGCCCAGTTACTATGTTTCAACGTATGTGTGCACTCATACCTGCACGTTCCAGTATGCCTGCCTTCGTTCTTCCATCCCCGGACGGGTCTCTTTCTCCTATCACTAAAAGTGTTTTTGTTCGGGTTTTTCGCAGGCGTTTATCGTTAGCTGGTGTTTCTCTGGCTCACACTTATCGAGGGCACTCTTTTCGTAGGGGTGGAGCGAATTGGGCATTTCAGTGTGGGGTGCCGGGTGAACTTATTCAAGTGTTTGGGGACTGGTCATCCGAGGCGTATAAGAGTTATTTGGAATTTGCCTTGCCAGCAAAATTGCGGGTCGCGCGAGCCGTTAGTCATGCATTAACTCACCCTCATTAATTAGTGTTTCTCACTTATTCAGGACACACAGTTTGTTTGGGGGTTTGGTGGGCAGAGAGTTTTATTTCTGTCGATCTCTCGGGTTGTTATTTCTTTTATTAATAAAACTCTCTCCATGCCAAACAAAGTGTGTGTCCTGACTTCTTGGTTCGTGGGAGATATTTCAGGGAATTGGGTTATTTTGGGGAGCGCCTCAAAATTTTTAATTCCCTTTATCGGGATCATTGTTTCGGTTGTTTACATGTTGGTTGATGTCTTTCATCGTGTCGGGTTACGTTACAGTTAGGGTCTTATTTCAACACGTGTTTATCGGTATATTGTATTGTGCAATAGGGTACATAGTCCATTTCTTGATTCGCTCGTTCAGTATATGTACGTGCTGTTGTATCTAACGTAGTTAGCTGCAGTGATTCGTTTTCTTTCCCATCCCTCCCACCCTTATGGTGGGCAGAGAGTTTTATTTCTGTCGATCTCTCGGGTTGTTATTTCTTTTATTAATAAAACTCTCTCCATGCCAAACAAAGTGTGTGTCCTGACTTCTTGGTTCGTGAGAGATATTTCAGGGAATTTGAGCTTACCAGTTCGGACCATTTTCTTTTAATATCTGCCGGGAGTGCTTTCTCTATTACGCTGACCGAACTTGTTGTTGTGATCTCTGTTTCCAATCCAAGTCTCTTAAGATCTCTGTAACCATCCTCTACGAGTGTAACAAAGTCGATAAAGCGTTTGTCTTCTCCTTCTCTGAGTATTCTAAATCGTTTTATTCCATCGATGATAACATCTGCGACTTTGGCTGGGTCTCCATATTTCTCGTCTAAAAGTTGCCACATTTCATCTATGTCATCGTCGACGCTGTTCACCAGTCTCGCTGGCTCCCCCTCAAGACAGGTGCATAGGATGTATGCTGCGTCACTCTTTTGCCTATGAGTCATGACTTGCTTCTTGAAGTCCCTTTTAAATTGCGGATACTTGCGCAGTTCTCCTTCAAATTGAGGCATTCGCACCTTTTCCAGTTTTAGAAAAGGAGCTGAGGCGGTAGACTCCTGTTTTGTTCCCTTAGCTTCTTCTACATTGGTGTAGCTTACTACTATTTTCTCATTTATTTCATGATAAAATGTTTGGATTGTGGCAATCCAATTCATTTCAGCTTCGGCTGATTCGCTCGATAATAACTGTAACAGTTCTGCGTTTGATTTTTTGCATTCTTGAAATTCGTCTTCTATTTGCGTTTGTAAATCTCTCAATGCAAAATTAGGAATTTCCTTCGATTGCAGCGCGTGCGAAATACTTTTGTACGAAGCTTCGAAAACTGCGCGCGCTGTGTTCCTTCTTGTTCGTGCTTTGTCAGTGTATTCTCGACGCTCCGCGTCCTCGCGTGTTGTTCTTTCTTTTGACAAGATTTGTTCCACATATTTGATTTTATGATTAGTCGCATCATTAAATTTTTCTTGGACTTCTGTCATCCACGCTTCTGCTTCTTCAGACTGTTCATCCTGCAATAGGTCAATATAGGTTTCATGCTTACCTTAAATCACAACTGGGTTTCCGCCGGTGAACGAAAGGCTGAATTTTATGGATTTTGAGAGGCACGCTACGGCCGAATAAATGCAGATTACGAAATTTTACTTTGACCTAGTATCTAGGGTAGACCGACAAAGTTCACAGACAAAATGTGGAAAAAGTTGATAAATTTTTGAACACGCCAGGTAAAGTTTAAGACAACACGCTCTGTAGCTTACAATCAGATCCCAAAAATAGGCCAAAAACAAGAAACAATTTCGCATCGTTTGCGGCCTAAATTGGGTAAAACAACAACATCACAGCAAAGTTCTTACCTTGTTTAATCAATCTGTAAGCTCAAACGTGCGGGTATCTCCCTGGATCGCAAGCGAAAAAAGGTTAGAACTCCGCCATTGACTGAACGTGTTAACATAAATACCGCTCGTGTCGAAGGTCACTTGCTTACCCATGGGCCCACGAAAATACAAGTATTTGGGCTCCTGATCGATTACTGTCCTCCAGAATAAACGTTTGTAGCTTCCTTTAAAACTTGTAAATCCAATATAAATCCAGAACAGGGTAAAAGTTGCGTTACGTTGATAAAATCTGCATGGTGTTTTGCAGGTGAACCATATATTACTACTGCACCAGCAACGAATAAAAACGTTTTCAAGATCCCTAAAAAGAAAATGCCTTTTGTTATTTCTATAAATAAACTTTGACTGTTGAAAGCCACGATAAAAATGTTCTAGGACCGATGCTCGTAAATATAACTTGAAAACTGCAGCAAACGTCAAAATAATAATCAGTTAAGCTCATTAATGCTAAAAGCTTTCGATCCAGACTCACCAACCATTTTTCGATAACTTCTCGCTAAATTGCACTTCCTCTTGTTACTAGTCGTTCTTCCGTCGCGCTTATCTTTTTTGTCAGTGATAAAAAAATAAAAGCTAAATTTGTAAAGATCTGCGATCAGTTATACATGTATGTAAAATTCAAACGCCGTCAGATTCCTTCCACGTTGTTTACGTCATCACTGAACTATGCATGCCGGGCAGGAACAAAGCACGCAATACGCTAGAAGAAGTCCTTTTTTGCCTACTTTTTATTCCCATAGATTTTTTTCTGCTCCATTTTAAATCCTCAGAAATAATTTAAACAGAACTAAAATCTAAAAGCAGCCTTATCATCAGTGCCGCTATATTCTCATGCGTCACGTACGCGGCATCGCAGGAAAAATGTTGGAAGGCTGAACTGGATTTTGAGATGGAATCTAAAAAGGAGGATTCCTGACGTGGACTTTGTGGCGGCATCTGCCCATTTAATTCAGAGTAAAGAGATTAAGGCTCCTTTATTTATTTGTCTGTTTGTTTTTCGTTTTTTAAGCAATTAGTTGGTAATAATCATCTCTTCAGCTCCAACCTGTCTATTCAGCCATGACAACTATTACAGTTGTTACCCAAACCTTGTATTACGTAAATTACATTGTCGGTTTTTGGTCACCATTTTCTGTGACGTGAAAAGGCTTTTCAGACACTGTCTCGCTCACCACTCACCCCTCTTTGAGACCTCAAGGTGATATTCCAAAAAAATGTAGGATTGGTTTCTATCCGCTTCTTGAGTTTCCAGTTACAGACAACAGCTCGGAGTTCTTAGTTGCTAGGTGTTTTGCAATGGTAATGAAACATTGAGGAAGACTGGAATTCAGGTGATTTGGTTGGGGCGAATTTCTCATCACCACTGATTCGGGTGTAACTGAGGTTTCGGTCTGTTTTCTGATTCAGTTCCGGTTCCATTGTCCGTTCTGGATTCCAGAGTTTCCATACCCTAGCATTGTCAGCACAAGGTAACAGTATTCATTTAATAGGCAAAAGTATTCTTGTTTCCGGGACAAAACAACACCAAAAATGCCTGTTTGCTTCATGGGAAACAAGGAGGAGAGTGGGTGTGGCGATTTTAGAGGGTCTAGTGACCTAAAACCTCTTAAAGAATGTGTGCAGGACATTTCATCCCATTTGAGTCGTTGTCACCTTTCCAAGGAAAATAATTCAGAGTACCAGCTAATTTTGACACGAGCGGGCCACTTTCACCTTAGCGAAAAGAAAATCGACGAAATGTTTGTGTGCCCTCGACATCGTGAAACGCTGGGAACATATTGGAAGTGCAGTAAAAACGGTTTGCCACTATCCAAACCACAAGGGAAGACTCGAGGCAGTAAAATCAGACCGAGTTTTCAATGTGCGGCTCGCCAGAGATGTTTTGGACGTTTTCAGAGTAACTATTCCTATTGGATCTCGTAAGTACACTATTTTTTAATTTACAGAGCTTATTTATTTAATTTTTTTGAAGTTTTTATTTAAGGAAGCCTTCCCTTGTACAACAATGTCTGTACAGTTTTTTCGTACAACCAAAGGCCGTTTTAGTGTATATAGTCATGATACGTGTTTCAAGACTGGCGAAACAGTCATTTCTTAACATTCCTTTTTCAACTGGTTTGCGAGAGTACGAAACAGAAAGGCACACAGAAGCTATGAACTGTCAATATCTCACGCACGCACGCACGTCATTTCATGGCCGCGAGCTTCCGTTTGACCTTTGTAGCCCGCGCTTGTCGTGTCATTGAAAGAAAATTGTAAAGTCCCATTTACACGAGGTTTTTCATGCGATTTTGGTCGCGCTCTCCACTCCGACTTTTGTCGCAACTATAAACTAGGAGCGATACCATTACGATTGCTCTGCGATTTGAAAGCTAAATTTGCTACTATTTCCCAAGAAGCGCCGCCAAGTTTCACCAAGTTTCGAACATGTTGGCAATCTCAGCGATACACACAGAAATCGCGCTGAAATCGCCCGCTAGTTTTTGTCGCGTGGGGGGGGGAAGGGGCCTCTCTTCCCCGCACCCTCCCCGCGCCCTTTCCCCAACTGCATACCGTTTCGCAAATCGAACACGGCTGCTCCACAATTTGTTCTGGTGCTCACGCACCCGCAGAAAACGCCTGCATTACCGGTTAGGTTTTAATGGGTCTGTGTAATGTTTTCTTTAATTTTACTAAGAGGTATTAATTTGAGTGATGCTGGCAAGACAATAATCGTCTTCTGTATGCATTCTTAGCGATTTATAACAGCTGTAGGAAACTGCATGGTAACAGACTGCAGAGTGAATGGCTGTGGCTGAGAACACCAAAAAAAGAAAGCGTCTGCAAGGAAAATACAGCGCTATCCAGGTACTTTGAAACTGTGCGCTTTTCTTTTGTTATTGCAAAGAAGCAAAGAGCAAAGGCTTGCTTTTTTGCGCTAAAATGCACGCAGGCCTATGTTTAGTGTTCACCCTACACTTCATTCGTGCTCTCTTCACTTCCTTTGCATGCTTTATCACAGAACAAGGTTAAGCATGGTTTAGGCCTTGTATTTGTTCCATTATGGAGCTTGTCTTACAGTTGTATAGAAATTGGCTTCAACTTACAAGAAAAGAAGTTCGCACACGAACAGTTCAGTAACCAGATTGCAGCGCGCGCAGAATGACGTCACTCGATACAGTCGTGACTTCAGAATAAGACAGTGTTTAGTTGTGTCCGTCTCAATTCCTTCCAAAAATGAAAGCTATTGAACTCGTCTTATTAATTTTTTCGGTAGAGTTGTGAACTTTCTCTTCTGGTTTGCGAAAGAAAGTGATATCTGTAGCGATATAAAAGCTGAATGCACACGAAAAATGGTGTGATGTCAGTCTGCTGTACATTCCCATCCTCTCATACAACTCAACTCTGCGCATTTTTTTTTTTGATAAACGCATGCGAAAAAAATAATGGATGTGGAAATATAACATATTTTAAAATAATTTGAGTTTACCGCCAAAGTGCCATTTATAAGTCAAAACTTGTTATTATTGTTATTTGTCATACATTGACCGTAATTATCAGCCGTGCGCGTGCAACAACAAGAAAGAAACAAAAACTCTATCGAGGAGTCAATGGGTATCTAGTTTAGATTTTCTCTTTTTTCTTCCATTGGTTGGTTGACTGATTCTTTTTGTTTCAAATTTCAGGAAAGCCAGAGAAGAAGCTATCTCGGTCATCGAAGGCTGCATTTTTACACCAGCACCAGAAAGCCACAGCGAAGAACCCATGTGGTCCCTTGGAAATGGCGTGCAAATAATTCTGAAAGCTCGTCCGAAGACGAACCGACTGAGTCAGAAAATAACGTGTTTAAAGTGTACAACGAGGCGATGGCGAACATCGCCTCACTATCCGAAAAAACTGCTGTTGAGCCACTAACTTTTAGACTTGCATCTGAGTGGGACGAGGCGACTGAAAAAGAAAAATCTTTATGTATAGAGCACGTTGGCGAGGCCTGTCGTGCAGTATGTGCTGTGATCGCTCCAAAAGACAGTGACAAGCTGTCACAAGCGTTTCAAGAGTCAGGAGAAATGGCTTGCTCCAGCGACCTTAAGGCACTGCTGACTGCCTACAAAAATGCACCAACTAGGAATATAGAGACCCAGATTCTTAGTATCTATGCAGACCGCTATCCAGCCAAGTACTTAAAGAAAATACACGCACCCTTTGAAAAGCTAAGCGACCGACAAATTAAGAATACAAGAGCTCACGCGAATGAAGTTGGAGCTGGATTAATCGTCGAGAAGCCATTAACCCACAGGGTCAGAATTGACTTAGTGAAACTGGATCACTTTTTATCATTTGTCGATCAGCCTTACTTTTATCAAGACGTTGCCTTTGGAACGAGAACACTTAAACTAGACTCAGGAGAGCAAATCCTCATCCCCAACGTCATTAGAACTGTTGGAAGATCAACGATGATTGAGCAGTATTTGAAACATTGCAATGAGGACTTTAAACCTCTCGGAAAATCGACCCTATTCAGAATGCTACAAGTTAGGGAAGCTTCTCAAAGAAAGTCCCTGCAAGGACTGGACAATATTGCTGCAAGTGGGGCTGAAGGGTTCGAGAGCATGCACAAGATAGTAGATGATTTGAGAGATGGCGGAGCAAGTGCAGAGTGGTGTAAAGAAGTACGAAGTGCCCTCAAGAATGGAAAGCGCTATCTGAAGACTGAGTATAGAGCACACTGTTGTGAAGACGAGAGCCCTTGTCCCGATCACTGCAGGTGCTTTGCTCTTAGCGACCCTCAGAACACCGAGTTTAAGGGATCTTGCACGCGTCAGCATCAAGTCCGTTGCGACAGGTGTGAAGACCTGAAATCTACAATTCAGTCAATCGCAGATCAAATTGAATCACCCTTGGTTAATCTGTATAGCGAAAAACAGAAAGAACATTTCAAGCACGACTTTAGACAAGCCCAAGAAATGATTTTTTAGTGGAAGTCTCACATTATCAGAGCCAAGAACCAGGATAGAGCAAAGCAAAATATGCTAAGTTCACTCCAGTCTAACTCTGTTCTGATCGTCATGGATTGGGCCACGAAGTTCTTGCAACTCAAATATAGGGAAAGCAGTCCGAATGGTTCGGAAAGCGAGGCATCAATTGGCATGTTAGTTGCGTAATTACAAGGAATGCTGCAGGTGACGGTCTTGAGATTGCATCATATGTTCACCTATTTGACAGCTGTGCCCAGGACTGGTACACAGTGTGTGCAATGCTGGAACATCTGAAAATCATCAAAGCAAACAAGCCCAACGTAAGCCAAGTCTTCTTACGATCTGACGGCACTGGATGTTATCATAACAATAATCTTATTGCAGCTGCCTTCGACATCGGTGTTAGAGTTGGAATCAAAGTAATGAGGTAACTGAAAGCTATTTGTAACTGAAATTACGACTTCTACTTCTGCTGCTGTAGTGCTTCTACTACCAACAGTTACATGCAGTAGATCCAGTAGCAGTACCAGTAGCAGCAGCAGCAGCAAAAGTAGGTTTAGTAGTAGCAACAACAGCAGTGTATTAGGGCGGAGGTATTTACCTTGAAATTATGCGTATTTACTAGATATGACTTTTCGGAGCCACAGTTTGGGAGAGACGTTTGTGACCGCATTATCAGTCCAATGAAGGGGGCAATCCGTAGATACTGCAATGAAGGCCATAACATCATGACCGCGTCCAACATGCATGAGGCTCTTAAGGCAAGACAAGTGAAGGGATCCACAGCTGCCGTTTGTGAGCTCGGCCGCGCCACGCAGGAAGTAAAAGTCAACCGCCAAGAGGAAGGTCTACGGATTTCAAAGGGCTATTGCGTCGGTGTTGGTAGACTCATCCCATGGTCGGAGCTCCTCGTTAAGAGGCAAGATCCTACATTGCTGAAGGAAGTTGATGAACATGAGTTCTTCACTACAGTGGCTAGGGCAATAAAACCAAGTCACGATTGCAAAGATCCTGAAGGTTCCAGTCAAGCCGCTCTGTTCGAATGCCAGGAACCAGGGTGTTCCAGTGAGTTCTCCACATCAGAGGGTCTTCAAGGCCACGTCTACTTTGGCCAGCACGACCAGACAGGGACATCAGAAGGTTTGTACGATAGACTTAGACGTGACTGGGCATCCATGTTTTCCTCACTGGCAACAGAATCCAAGCTATCAGCGACAACAGAACATGCAAGTGTTCGTGAAAGTACAATCGAATTGTGCGACATGGGCTGGGCACTGCAGAAACCGAGAGGGGGAGGGACGAGGTTTTCGGAGAAGGTTAAAGAATGCCTTAAGACGCGATTTGACATCGGCGAGGAAACAGGACGAAAAGCGGATCCAGCACGGGTGGCCGCAGAAATGAGAAAGGCCCGAGAAACAGATGGAACGAGGCGATTTGAGAGAAGTGAATGGCTCACACAGGTTCAGGTGCAGGGTTTTTTCTCAAGATTGGCATCAAGCAAAAGACAAAACGCTTCACAGGAGGTTGATGAAGATGACGAAAGCCTCATGGAAGATGAATTAAATTACTTAGATGAGACGGAGAGGCAGAATACTATAGATGAGGTTGTAAGCCAGGTGGGACTCATTCACCCCATAACTTATGATGGTTATGACGTCTGCGAGAATGTCAGGCTCAACACGTTATCAAACTTCAACGTTATTACGCTTAAGGCCATGTGTTCTCATTTCCAACTTCCTTATAAGACCAGAGAGGTGAAGGCCTCTTTAATAAATAAGCTAGCAAACACGGTACAGTAATGTTCTTGTTCTAAGTAGAGAACTTCCGGGTGTAAATGAGCTTTGCTGGTTAAGTAATTTCGGACACTGGGGCCTTCAACTACAGAAGCTATAGAAACCTGCTTGTCTGTATAGTGTTTGGTTAAGTCACTGCGAAGGATCAGATCTTACACTTTCTTGTCGACAGCCTATTGTACGAACAAAACCTTGCTAAAAACTGTGTTATGTAGATGTCGGAAAAGGGTCCCCGTTGTCATTGTAGTGTTTCCATTCCTGAATTTTAACCTGCATACGGGTACAATGTTTCATACTTTGTTTCATGCATTCAAAATCCACCTATTTGGCAAATGTCGGGTAAACAGTAACAACGATGGACGATGTGACACATTGAAATTCTGGGAAGATTGGTTACTGGCAAGTTTGTTACTCAGTGTCGTTCCCAGAAAGATCAAGGCAGGCTGATTTTATGATACTGAGCACTGTCTGAGAATAGAAGCGACTTCTCTCGCTGCCCTGCCACTAGGTTGCATTGTTCATGTTCAATACTTTTTAACCGAATAACAAAGAACAAGTATTTACAAATCGATTTCTTCCGATGTTAGGACTGTTGAAACTTGGAATATCTAATCAGTTACACTGTATATTCTTATTTTATGTCTGCAGTACTTGTCAGGTTAGAAAAATGTCTTTGCGTTTACTAGAAAACGCAGTTTGGTCAAACACGAGTTACGGATTGATTAAGATGTCAAAACTGAAAGCGTGTAGCTTTTCATCTATTGTCATTTGAGGATTGAATAAATGTTAAGCCACACCTATGTAAGTGTTGGCTCGTAGTCGTTGATTCTTTTTCTCTACAGCTGGTTATATTTCGCTGCCTTTTTTAATCTACTGTAGAACCTAAAAATGATTTATTTGTTGATTGATTGATTTATTTAAAATGATGGAGTAACAGAATAAAATAACGACTGTTGTTCTCTTTCAACCCCCTTCCCCCCTCCCCCCACCCAACTGGCGCTGAGGATATCTATGTTTTGTGATTACTCAGCATTGGGATGGATATTTATTTAATGATTGATTAATTCAACGTAGGCTGAGTCATTTTCTCTCTAAATGCTTTTGAGAACAACTCACGTTTCTTATTTCAACTACATGTAGACCGCCAATGCGTGCAGTCACACTCGCATTTTTTTTTGTACTGGCCAGATGAAAACTGTTAACCAATTAAATGAACAGGGCCTAAAGTGGCAAAAGATTTTTTTAATTCTTATTTCGCTTGCAACTAAGTAACATGGTGTTGCTCAGTGATAAAGCTACAATAGTTAGTATGGTCGCGCGATATTGATAAGATTGTGTGACACATTGTGACGTAAGCAAACTCCAAGAATCTTGTCGGGGTCATTCAAAGACTTTGAGCTCAAGTAATTCCAACTGCTACGAACTTCACACTGTCTACTCAAAAGAAGATTTGTACAGTCCATTTCCGAACGACTAGACTAAGGCTAAAACGGGGAAACTCGGGCGAATTAGTCAAAATAATTTCATTTCACCTTCTGGCGGGCAGCCTAACCGGTGAGTCTGGACTACATCCCACTACTTATACTTAACGAGTTTCTATGCAACTTTTCAAATAATATTTTTTGCACGATCCAAGTCCAAGTTTCGGGAGGTGATGAACAGTCTAAATACATTGTTATAGCTCAACTACATAAGTTCTTTCTTTTTCTAGGGATCTTCTTTACTGGAGCGAAATTTGCATCAACTACAAATATACCCGCGGTTGTTTACCTTGTCGAGCTTCGCCCACCATGAATATTTATCAACTTGACGCAACTTTCATCCTTTTCTGGATCAATATTGGATGTATGAGCATTAAAAGGAAGCTAAAGAAATTGATTTTGGAGGAAACCAATCGTTAGGATCCTCGAAAAATGTATTTTTGCCACGTTCTAGGGTTATGCAAGTGACCTTTGACACGAGCGATATTCATCTTAACATGCTGTCAATGGCGGAGTTCTAATATGGTTTCGCTTGCGATCTGGGGAGATACCCGCACATTTGAGCTTACAAATTGATTAAATAAGGTGAAAACTTTGTTGTGATGTTGTTCTTTAATTCAATTTAGGCCGCAAATGATACGAAATTGCTTCTTGTAATTGGCCTATTTTTGTGATCTGATTATAGGCTTCAGGGTAGGTTGTCTTTAACTTTACCTAGCGCGCTCAAAATTGTATCAATTTTTTCCACATTTCGTCTGTGTAGTTTGTCGGTGTACCTTAGAAACTAGGTCAAAGCAAAATTCCATAAGCTACATTTGCTTGGACGTAGCGCGCCTCAAAATCCATAAATTTCAGCCACCCGATCACCGCCGGGAACCCGGTTGCAGGCAAAATTGTTTTTTGGCTCGTGACAAAGCAAAAATAACGAATTGGGAAATAAATAAAGTGGTTTTGATACATGTGTACCAATAGTCCGGAAGCCAAGACCCCAAAATTAGGGTTTCGTACAATGATCGGGTCAGAAAAGGTTTGATAGCGGACTTTGATAGAGCAAGACCTGCTGATCAATGTCAGGTAGTTTGTAGAGTTGAATTGTGGTATAGGTTACAAGTTAAGGGGGTATTTTTATACGTCACCCCTTAAATTCATGGAAACGAGGCTCACCCATTTGACCACTGATAATGCCTACACTTAACGTTTATTATGACGGGAATCTTCAAATATAGTTACATCTTTACGAAGCGAATGCCAATCATGCGCAAAATATGCAGATTTAGGTCACGTGACTGAGCACGTGACAACCGAGAGGCCAAAAATAGCCTTTTAGAGCTATGAATGGCATGTTTAAACGTTTCCACTATCATAAATCTATGAATTATCCATTGCTATTCTGCTATTTTCTATGAACGGGTCATACATTCCACAGTTTCAGCCAAATTCTAGCTTATTCAGCCTGAAACAATGAAATAAATACCATTCTTGTCCCATTTACGGGTTAACATGAGAACGAGGTTCAGTCAGGTAACTACTGTTTACGGCTGTATCTTAAGTTGTTTATGGAGAAAAACTTCTGATATCGTTACCTCTCAATGATACAAGGCCAAGTCATGCTCAATATATGCAAACTAAGGTCACGTGACCGAGCACGTGACCTCCAAGAGGCCACAAATTCTACTTAAGTGCTAGAATCGCCGGCACTACCAATTAAATTATACGTGTATGCATGTTATCTTACGAAATCTCTTATTTTTAACACATTGTAGGTCAGTGGGATACATTTTGAAGACAAAAATATACAAGATTATAACAATTTTTGGCCTTTACGAGGACTGTTGAGCATGAAAGTGAGGCGAAATCATTTATCATGCTTTTTAATCTCGATTGTTGCTCTACAGAAAGTGATCCTCTTAAAAATGGAAGCCTTAAACATCAAACTCTTTTACAGTTCAAGCGCTCTTCACTCCTCGTCGCTTTCTTCTGATTCACTGGTGCAAGTCAGACCGTGCGGGTTCTTGCATGTTTCATCGTCTGCCACGCAGTAGCATCCTTCTGTGCAAGCAAGTCCTGTGTTGTTGCAGGAGCAGTTTCACAAGCAGGTAGACGTCTTGCTCTTGCACGTCTTGAGCTCGAGAAGGCTTTCATGTGCTGGTGCTTTTGTGATTAACAATGGTGCAAGAAGCTCTCCGTCCCTCACCCATCCATGACCCTCTGGTGGTTCAAGATCTTGCATCGTTTCAAGAGCATGCCTCCACACGAATGCCTGGTAGTTTGACCGCTTTAGATGTTGAAGCAGACAATCAGACGTCGGTGGATGCATTTCGTTTTTCTGCTTTTTCTGGCAGAACTTGAGGTAACGCAGCTCATCTTTACTCTCTTTTTAATTTAATTTTAATGGCAGAAACATATACATTTCCTTTTGTTATATTTGTAATGCGCATTTGATCATGTATTTATGTTAATTTGCGCAATATTAAGCAATAAATATTATTATTATAAATATTATTATTATTATTATTATTATTATTATTATCTGCGTTGCTTGTCTTCTTGGATGCTGTATATTGGCTGCAGACCGTAGGCTTTGCGCTTGCCAGCTGCGGTTACGTTCAACCCTTGTTCCTCTCCGAGAAGAGACAGACTATCTTGGTGGTCAGTACTACGACAGAAACTATCCCAGGCCTTTTTCTTCCCGATACCCGCCAAAGAGCTGGTCGAATCACAGCCTGTGATCGCATGGAATCCAGGGAGAGAACTACACGTCTTTTCACGCAAAGCCTCTTCATGGTTTGATCTGAGTGCTTGGACCTCCCTGCAGTGACCTTTTGTCACAGTCACGGCTTTGTCGCCGTCTCTGAAGCCACCCCCGATCATAAGCTCCTTCTGTAGGGGGAGCTGGTCTTGACCCAGTCTGCAGAGCACAGCCGACAGGAAATTGCACAGGTTTACCTGGTGTTAAAAATATGTAGCAAACAATCTGAACATCTGAATCTATAATGAAAGTTCAAACTCAGATCAAACGCAAAAAATGTCGATTACAACTTCAAACTGCCGGTAACGAAACAGGAAGTTAGTGTTAAGAGTAAAACTTGTTAAATTAAGTAATTTAAGCCATACCTCATTCTTAGGATTGGCGATGTACTTTCCCCATTGCCTGGGTACTGGAGTGGCAGGACCTCCGATCTGCACCTCGAGACCAACGGATGCTCCCCGTCGTTGACGCTCGCCTCCTTTAATGGAGTTCTCCCAGTATTGGTCGAAGACCACGTGGACTTGCACACAGTTGTTGGAAAAGAGCGGGGCACTGATGATGTTGTAGTACTTTTCGGAAAGCTCACAAAAGGTACTTGCTCCGGCAGACTTGGACATCTGTAGACAGCCATGCCGTCGATGATTACAACAGTTGGATTTGGCGATCTTGTAAGTCGCTGAACGTTAACGTCTTTCTCCAGGAGAGAGCATAGGACGCTCTTTGCCCCTTTTCTAAGACTTCCGTCTGCGCTTGCGGGTGAATAAGGGACTGGAGACAGTTCAAAGCTCAACACCTCTTTCAGACAGATCTGACGCGTGTTTGATACGATTAGGAGCCTGCCAAACAAATCCCTGTCCGCTTTAACAGTGACTAGCTTGTCGTTGGATTTGATGCGGATCTTCTTATTTGTGCTGCTGAACGTCTTCATCTTCATGTTGGGAATCGGTTCCCAGAAACCCACAGCGTTGCTGTTAATGCACTTCTCGACGAAGGCATTCATTTGCTGCTGGCCTTTCTCGGTACTGCGGACGAAGTTCTGGGCCACATCTTCCGGCAGAACTACTCCTGTAGCAATATTGAGAAGCTCATCCGAATCGTGAGTAAAAGGATCTGTCATCAAGCCTGAAGAAAAACAACCCATCATCTTCTTTACGCCTTCCTCGTCTCGTTTGACTCTCCTCGCAGCTGCTTCCTTGTGCGATGCTTGTTCGCCATCTTGGAGCCCGTACATGGCCTTCAGAGCTGAAGTAATAGATGCTCGCTCGTGGATAGTTAAAAACCGCCGTTCAAGAGCCGATGGGATCTGCGATATGCCAATCACTCCTCCGCTTGACTTTGAGTCGGTGTTGATCGACTGCTCCAGGGCCATGTCGGTAGAAACTTGTAAAAAGGGCTGTCCTGAACGACTTATGGTATGATTCCCTGCAGCAAACTTGTTGTAGTTGCTGCATGTCGGCGAAATAAACAGCTAAGTAACGAGCATAATTCTGCCTGTTCATAGCAAAGAAATAAGGTAACATGGCTGCGATGCTTTACAGATGCAACTTCGAGTTCCCGGTTCTCTCTGCCTTTAGAAACTGTAAAAGGGAAGTGACCATGCAAACGTACTCATCCCAGAATGCGAAGAGCTTGGACTTTGCTCGATTCTCCGATTTAAAGACCCCGAATAGAGACATCAATTCCGTCAGATCTGCTTCTATCCTTCTCACACTCTCGCGTGCATGATCCTTCCCGTTCTCCACCGCTTGAACGCAATCCGCAATCTTACTTAATATGGGTTCTTCTGGGATCTTCTTATCCTGTGACTCATACCAGACAACAAACGCATTCCACATGAGAGGGAGGAACACTTCTAGACAGAGCTTGTGTGCCCTAATTCCTTGGTTATAAGATTTCCCCTTCATTAAAGCGGACGTCGAACCAACAGCATATACACCTGACTTAATCAAGAGATCATCAAGTCCAGAATCACCAAACTTCTTCCCTAGCAGGGACAGAAAGTTCAGAGCAATGTGAAATCCGCCCATGTGTACCACTACGATAGAGAACTCGTCAGGAAATCGGCTTGACCCGTCGTGGCGCTTATCTTCTGTGCATGTTTCAGTACTGTGTAGATGGTAGAATAGTCATTGGATGATCCATTGATCATTGGACAGTAGTCTATATTACTGATTATGAGCATCTCGGGATAGAGAATAGCGTTGAATCCTGCCCAGCCTGGAATCGCCTGCTTGTCCAATACTTCTGCAATGACAGCTTCTCCAAATTTCTTGGGACAAAGTCGAAGAAGAGCCCAGATGAAATCAGCGTTACGAGCGGTGCGTATTTCATCGTTCATATCCTTGTACCACTCCATGTAAACAGAACCAACATGATCAGTAACAACTGGACGTGTTCCTCGAACAGGACACTCTTCAATGTCATACACGGTGCCGGTTGCCTGTAATGAACGCTCTCTTGGCTCTCTGTTCTACCAGGTTGGGGTGGATCTGGGCCAAACGTTTTATTATGATAGATCACCATTGTAGTGGCATGCGTAGTATTCTTGCCGTCCATAGCCTCCTCATTCAAATCATTATTATTGGCGGCAATCTGAACAAATGCACCAGGCTTGATGTTAGTTGGTATTACAGTCCCAAATTTGCTCTTCTACCTTAGCAAGAACTTCCTCTACAATACTCGTATTCACTGCTCGCATCTCATCGTAGGAAACACAATGTCCCATTCTGTTCAGCAGTTCGATAAGGCGCTTGGATGATGTGAGATGGTGAACACACATAGCAAAGCTTATCACGGAAGCTTATCACGTCCCTTTGTATTGCAATGAATATTATCTTGTGTGATGCTACATTTCAAACAAATTTGAGAGCGGACAAATAATTGAGTCACCTCATGAAGGCCAAAAATTGTTCTAATCTCATGTATTTTAGCCTCGAAATGTATCCCACTGACCTACAATGTGGTGTAGATAAGAAATTTTGTAAGATAACATACATACACGTAGAATTTAAACGTTAAAGGCAATGAGGGCGATTTAATCGGCTATTTTTAGCACTAACATATAATTTTTGGCCTCTCGGAGGTCACGTGACCTTAGTTTGCATAGTTTGAGCATGACTGGACCTTATATCATTTAGAGGTAATGATATCAGAAGTTTTTCTCCATAAACAACTTAAGATACAGCCGTAAACAGTAGTTATATGACTGAGCCTCGTTCTCATGTTAACCCGTAAATGGGACAAAAATGGTAATTATTTCATTGTTTCAGGCTGAATAAGCTAGAATTTGGCTGAAACTATGGAATGTACGACCCGTTCATAGAAAATAGCAGAATATCAATGGATAATTCATAGATTTATGATAGTGAAGACGTTTAAATATGCTATTCATAGCTCTAAAAGGCTATTTTTGGCCTCTCGGTTGTCACGTGCTCAGTCACTTGACCTAAATCTGCATATTTTGCGCATGATTGGCATTCGTTTCGTAAAGATGTAACTATATTTGAAGATTCCGGTCATAATAAACGTTAAGTGTAGGCATTATCAGTGGTCAAATGGGTGAGCCTCGTTTCCATGAATTTAAGGGGTGACGTATAAAAATACCCCCTTAACTCGTAACCTATACCACAATTCAACTCTACAAACTACCTGACATTGATCAGCAGGACTTACTCTATCAAAGTCCTCTATCAAACCTTTTCTGACCCGATCATTGTACGAAACCCTAATTTTGGGGTCTTGGCTTCCGGACTACAAACCCTTTTCACAAACCAAAAATAAAGGAAAACTATTTTTGGTCGCAAAATACAGTGGACCGCTTTTAGCGAGAACGCCACTTAAGTGCCTAATACAGATTTGTACTTACATTCTTTACTAATATCTGTGTTGGTGATCGACACTTGTACGTTCGCAGTATCCTCTGGCAGTGAGTTGTTGAGCGTATGATCTGTAGAGAGGTATTTCTTATTTTTTATTTTGTACTTAAAACTTACTGACACTGTGGGCCAGTTATTAAAACGAGGTCAAACGTAATCCATAGTCTATGGCAATGACTGGACCTCCAAATCTGTTTATAAGTGGGCGATTTTAAGTACATTAAAGTTTTTCGTGTCTGTGCAACATGCCCTCTTGTCCCTGTTTACAGCAGTCAAAGGTTAAATATTGTGGTTGGGCATATTGAAATTGGCTTAGATCACAGTTTTGTGAAACATGGTCCAAACTTCATTGAAATAACCGGCCCTGAACGTTTCTAGGATGATCTGAAGTGTTAAGCAACACATATGTACTTACTACTGTAGTTGTCAACACTATGTGAACATGATGTACCTATGTGTGTGCACATGTTCTGCTGTCTTGTTCACCCAGAGAATCTCTAGAAATTGGCAATTAGTTTATAGTTTAAAGTGTGAGAAAGGGTTGTCTGCTGAACAAATGAAATGCTTCGTGGGAGAAGGGGATAGGTGATGTCATTAGACCTCACTGGTAGTTCAGTCCGGGGGTTACAGTGAGGCTCTAAACATGCTGTCAGCTCAGCTTTGTTGCTTTTTAAGAAAGTGGACAAGCCCGATTCTCTCGTTTGAAGAATTCCTCCAGGTTACCTTCTCTTGTCTAAGACGATATGGAAAGCCTAGAAAATAATGAATAGCCACTTTTCAAAGATGTTAGTTGCTGTTTGGTCTTAGAAACATCTTTTGGCAGGGGGGGGGGGGCTGAACAACGCCAACTTGTTGCGCTTAATGGGCCCTGACAAAGGTTTGGTTCTCCGTACTAGGCATTCACTGGCAAAGTTTTGAAACTGTTCGTTCCTCGGCACTTCCACTTGTTTTATCAAAGTTAATACTGAAGGGTCAGCAGCAACTTTACTGTCCAGGACTTCGAGTTCTTGGCTTTCCTCCTTCAATGGTTTTTCCATTGATTCTATCACTTTAACTAGCATACTCACGTTGTTAGCAAATGTGAGCTGGGTACTTTGAATTTCTTGGTGTTTTCCTTTGGATGTTCTACCTTCTTTAATTACCTTCATGCTTTGCTCAAATTCACCCACAACTCTGGCTACGTCTGTTCCTAGAACCATCTATCTGTGTAGGGCACTAGGATCCTCCATCAGACTGACTGTGTCTTCATCCCGTTTCATAGTAGCATTATTTGTTCATGTGCAGGATCAATTGTTATCGCTGAGAATTTTCGTTGACTCTTCTTTACAGTAAAGAGACTTTCATGAAAGAGACTGGCGGCTTTTTCTTTCGAAGTGCACGTATCTCGTCGATGAACCAGGACCCATCTTGCAAAATATGGATGGTCTAATGCGATGAACCACGGCAAAATCTTTGTCAAGGTACCTGCATAGAGGTTAAAGTTGGCTTCTTGAATTGATCAAAGGAAGGACAGCAAAAGTAGCTCTAGCTGAAAAGTGATCCACCAGAACTGGAACTGTGGAATCAATGCTGCTCTCTGGGTGCACCATTTAAAACACAAGGCAGTCTTGGGTCAAGCCTGCAGCGTACCAGGAGTGGGCTTTTTTGAGGAGGATGTAAAGAATGCAGGCTGTGATTTGGTCTGCTCTCCAGGATCGTGTGACGCTTGTTACTTCCAGGAGACCATCAGCCCTTCCTGGTGTAGCAACGTTTGCCTTGAGAAAAGGTGCAGTCCAGCCTGAGTCTGCGAGCCAATTGCACGTCAATTTAAGTAATGCCATTTTAATTCCCCAACAACGCCCCCTGACACAAATAAAACACAATTCGCTTTTTGGCACGGAGAGAAGTTTATTATTAGCACAAAAAGTAAACAACAGCCAACGATATGCCTAATAAACCTCTCTGCCACCAAACGGAACGCCCCAAAACAAATTAACAAATTAACTACAAAGTACTAGAAAAAACAGCAGAACGAAGCTGCTGAGCGAAGGCGAGCTTAGATTCGACACTATATTCTAAATAAGCCTTATACGCATCACTTGCCCAGTCACCGTATATCTGTATGAGTTCACCTGGTACACCGTGATTAAAGGCCCAAGAGGCCGCACCTCGACGGAAAGAATGACCTCGATAGGACGAAGCATTAGGAAGACCAGCAGCGGAAAGAGCCCGACGGAAGGCGGCGATAAAACGATCCTGAGTGAGAATAGTATTACCATAATGGCTAGGCAAAACGAATAAGGCAGACCGGGAACTAGCGGGAACGAGACAAACCATACGTTGATATGCAGCGACTGGACATAAGGGAGAGCCCGGCAGTCGTAACAAAGGAATATGTAATTTTCGCTCTCCGAACTGAATAGTTGTAGTACATTTAAAAGTAACAATTAGCCCATGTTGATTTGTTGCAACATCGCTCCGAGTAAGATTACGCGAAGGATCAAAACCACTTACGCGAACGTGGTACTATATTAGCTAACCTCGCCATTAAAAAGAATGTAAATAGAAAGGCACAAAACAACGTGCACGAAATAGGATCGTTCTCGAAATCTAAAACCCTGGAAATTTGACACAAAATAGCAGGAGTAACTGGGGGAGCTCTGCATGGGGTGTGGAGCGCATTACGTGCAATGCCAAGCAACGTCAACGAGAGTAGAAAATCCTTATTAAAGGGAAATCTAGCCCTGAAAACAATGTAACAGCTTAACCCCTGACAAATAGTTATGAATAGCGGGAGGACTAAGAGTACGGCTAAGAAATTGCACATACAGACAAATAGTATCCAACGTAGCTGGCGTCGGGGTAAATCGGAAATATGTACAAAATAACAAAAAGGCTCTAAATTGAGTCCTTAAATTACTAAATGTTCCAGCACTATAAGCCGAACGGAGCGTGTACTTCCAATCCTTTCTCAATGCAGATAATGCTAAGAAATCTACAATAAAAACAAACAAAAACGGTCCATTAGAAAGGACTGTCTAACTGGAAGAAATTAATTGGCACAGAAACTGCAATAAGTTGATCACGTTGAACACAGTGCAGAAATTGTTCTTTAGCCCGTGAGGGCACATTCCAGCGAGAAAGCACGTCAGCGTCACTGTTCAGCACACCAGGAATATGAACCGCGCGAATCTCAAACTCGTGTGTTGCCGCCAAGAAACAGACTTCTCGCAAACAAGAATTAATAAAGGCATTCCGACATCGTCCCAAGTTCAAAACAGTGACTGCGACGTCGTTGTCACACCGAACAGTTAAACGAAGGCCGCGCCAAAGATGGCCCCACAGTTTAAGAGCAACAACGATGGTCAAAAGTTCCAAGGCATTAATGTCAAGATGCTGGCTGGAGATGAACTCTGGAAACTCCGCATGAAAATAATAATGCGCACAAAGGCCTCCACAACCAGTTAGACAAGCGTCGGTGGTAAACGCCTCGCCAGGAGACGACCAGGTATTTACAGTAATCATTGACACACCATTGTATACACGCAAAAACCTGCACCACCATTGAATGTCTTTACGAAATTCAGAATTGAGATTAATGTGATGATGATTAAATTTCACCGACCGTAATAAACGAAGAATCCGCGCAATGAAGACCCGACTTTGGCGAACACACTTCGATACAAATACCAACTTGCCTACCAGCGACTGAAGGGACGATTTCGTTGTGGTACGTTTATGTAACCAGGTGTGTAACAAGCTCTCAATTTCGGCTAATCGGTCAGAGTCAACAGATAAGGTAAAGTCAAGAGTATTGAGCTCGACACCCAAACAAGTCATTACTGGAGAAGGAGGACATGATTTATCAATAGATTCTTCTAATCCAAGACGATGCAGCAAAACTCCAACCTCATTAAAACGTGACGTTGCCAAAGTCGGCGGCGAAACACCAATAAAGTCATCGAGATAATTAAATGTACTTAGTCCGCGCCGGTTGAGAATCCAAGTAACTGCGGAAAAGTGGAGCGTTGACATGCCATCGCAGCAGAACGGAGACCCATCGTTAAAACTGTGTCAAAGTAAAATTGTCTGTTCCAGGTATAACCAAGTAAATGATAGTCATGGGGATCGACGGGGAATTGGCGGTACGCTTTTCGAAGATCGCGCTTGTATAACATGCAACCCCGACCGAGTGAAACAATCGCCGAGACGATGGCATCAATAGTGGGATAACTCAAGTCGAGTTGAGCTCCAAGAAAAGAACCAGAAGGAATACCGTCATTAACTGAGGAGCCACAAGGCCAGCTCAAATCCACGATCACTCTTCGTTCCCGAGAGTCGCGCTTGGCCACCGTGTTGAGAGGAAAAACCACAAAACCGTCAGGAAAAGGCGGTGCATCGAAGGGTCCTACAACGCGACCAAGTAAAATCTCGTTACTAATATAGTCTTGAACTGCGGAAGGAAAATCCAACGCGCCACGGTGGGTACGAAGGTCGAACACTGGAAGGGTCTGGTTAGTGTAGCCAAGTGGCCAACCAAATTCCAAAAAGTCACAAATGACACTGTCCTCATAGTCGTGAAGCAAGGCACGCCACACTGGAATATTCAGTCGAGAAGAAACGGGAATACGAAGTCCGGTATAATTGAACTGTCCCGAAGAGAAAACAGCACAGTGAGCGTCGACAAAGGAACTCGTGACAGGACGTGTTGCGTAATCAAAAACTGAATGTCTCGATTGTGAAAACTTAATAAACGTATTGTCTTGCGGGGAAAAACTAGAACTGGAACATGAAAATTCTGACCGTCGAGAATCGAAATGTCTCGCAGGAGAAAAGTCTTGCAATAAAAAGTCTCGAGTAAACTGGCTAGAACCACAACCAAAATCCAAAACGGGCACGCCCCCAGCTTCGGCTCCGTGAAGACTAGGAGGCGAAAAATAGTCTAGTTTTTTGACGTTGCCGGCGAATCTTTCGCAGAATCTTTTAGAGGACAATCAGAAGAATTCTCACGGTGACTCCTGCTTTCGAAGACGAGTCCAGCACGCTGCGCAGATATGTTTCAACCATTTGCGTTCGCCACGGATAAATCCGAAGTGGTCTTTAACGCTAATGCATTGTTCTCGCTGATAATCGCGACAAAATAAAACTGGCGCCGAAGAAGTCGGCGATTTCTCCTTCAATGGGTGTCCGTAAAGTGTTCTACTTTCCAAATGAAGATAAGAGTCTCCCCATTTAACAAGTCCACGCTCAATTTCGAGCAACACGGAACCATGAAAATTTAGAACGGCCGACCATTCGTACTGTTGTGCGAAGTACATTAAGGATACCAGATGTTTTTCACGCTCCGTGCGCTCTAAAGGAGTGATATCCTTACATAACAAAATTTGAGCGTATCCAGCCACGAACTCGGCCAACGTTAACTCCTCGTATTTGACCTCACGCTGCGCTTGTGTGATACAAAGAAAACTGTGAGGCCATCTCTGAGGATACAAAACCTCACTGGTAGCTTTTGCCTCCCGGCCCGATTTCAACTTACCAGGACGCGAGGAAGGTGCAGAAGTAGCTCCTGATTGCTGAATAGGGTCGATCTCATTCTCGGACTCGCTATCATCCGAACCACCAACGCCAAGGTGCTCTACCCGTCGATCCACGGTCTTAGCTAAATCGGTCATAGCACGAAGCTCTGGCAATGTAACAAGGGGCGGGACTGCTGGCGCTTGCTGCTGTTGTGAAGAGGCAGGAC
Organism: Siderastrea radians; assembly: GCA_964017195.1. Classification (NCBI taxonomy): domain Eukaryota; kingdom Metazoa; phylum Cnidaria; class Anthozoa; order Scleractinia; family Rhizangiidae; genus Siderastrea; species Siderastrea radians. The sequence continues at coordinate 19,303,627 of OZ024894.1, forward strand.
ACACTAACGCGCGCAACTCGTTAGTCTCCTGTCGAAGAGATTTCAATTCGGTGGATAAGAGCTGCACCGAGGCTGTCAAAGATTGCAATACGTCAGGGTTTGAAGAAGCGGTAGCACCAACCTCGTCGGTATGCTCTAGCTCATCAGCCGCCTCGCGATCCTGTTCGGTATCGTTGTGAACTGGACCCGTACAATCCTTTCCAGGACGACCAAAATCATGGGCGGACTTTAACTCTTTGCAACCTGGGCACTTGCTTTGACGACCCATTAGGATAAAACGAATGAAGAAGAAACGAAACCGTACTACACAAATTTCAGTCTGGTACGCTCGAAGTGAAAACTGACTAGAACTGAAAAACGAAACTCCTATCACCTGATACTAAGGGTGTGCGTTGCGCAATTAATCCCTTTGAACACGTGCTTGTCCAAAAGGGGTACATGTGCAGGCCTCCAAACATTAGAATAAACTTACCTTAACCGTACCTCCCAGGCCAGTTCCACTGAATCTGTTTACCTACTGTGTACAAAGGTTGGTCCATTGCAATAACAGGAAACTGGCCAAGATTCAGTTACTGGATAGTTTTGGCTATTATGTCCATAGATTGCAGAATGATACGCCCCCATGAGGCGCACTTTTCATCCAAGAATGATTTTTCACGTTCTGTTAGATCCATGACTGTTTCAAGCCGCTCAAATTCATCTTTGGTAGCAGATATTACAGCATTTAACTCTTCTTTTGCATTAGAATGGCTTTCAGGGACTGGTGGATCCTTATCGTGCAGGACAACAGGTGGTACATTGATATATGCCTCTGGTAACTGAGACACTTTTTCTGCTTACAGGTGTTTGATCAACAGAAACGGGTTTGTGTCTTAACGTAAATTATTAGTCAAATGTAAGTTTTTTAACTGTGCCATGCTGCAGTGTATGATGAAAGGAAATCTATCTTTGAAAGGTATGTTCTTGACTTCCTCAAACAAGCACCCCATTGGCATCATGAACACTAAATTAGCCGCCAACTCCTCACCAATGGGCTGAGTTAGAATTAGTGTCCGAGATAAGATAAGATTGAATTACGTAGCATTTAATGCTGCAATTACAAAAATCTTTGACAATTGAAGAAAGTATATTGACGTTGGAGAGGCAAAAATTACGAAATTTGAAATAAATACCCCTGACCCTTGTTCAAGGAAGTAAGGCAAGTATAAAAATGTATGGGAAAGAAAAAACTTCTTCAAGAAGAAAAGGTATTACTTCGTTCTCACCTCTTCTGGACTGGATTCCTCCACAATTGTAACTACCGTATTTTCTCGAATGAGTGCCACCCCCAGTTAAGTGCTGCATCCCTCTAGCAACAATGCGGTGCTTATTGATTTTTGACATGACAAATGCTGAAATGCTAATACGGCTGATATTGTCATTGCTGTCATTGTTATTTATTTGGATGTGGAAAGGGATATAGATCTTTGAAACTAACTTTGTATTGCATCCTTCTTCTGCTATTGTTATGAACAAACAAAGATTAAGTATGTTAACATCTGACCGGTTTGTTTTTTTGGAAAGTAGCCTTTTTTAAATAAGCGCTGCTCCTGAATAAGTGCCATCCTGAAATAAGCGCCGCACCAATAAGTTGAAAAATTTAATAAGCACCGCGGCGCTTTTTCGAGTAAGTACGGAGCACGTCCTAACAGGCCTGGTTGTATAGGCTCCAGAACATCAGGCAATTGGTCTTTCTTTACTACAAAGAGGGCCACCATGGTACTGAAGTATTCAACCCCATCTTCATATCCACAAGAAATGATATCACAAAAGCGAGTTTAGACTTTAATGTACTAACTGTTTTCGTTGTTCAGCTACACGTGATTTGTTGTTGTAATCACAAGTTTAGTAAGCCATAACAAAAAAAAAAACTTCCATACAAGACCACAAGCCCATCCCATTAATTGAAGTATGTTAAAGTAAATCAAATGTATGAATATATTACATCTATTAAAGGAAGGACATTGTTCTGAAGAGAAAATGGACTGGAATGTTCTCATGCAGTGTAGGATATTTCCAGAATGTTCTCTGTGGACGATTCTAGATGTTCCTGAATTGCTAATTACTAGAAAGTTCTAGAATTACATGAATCAGCAATGCTTTAAATAGCAAATACATAATGTACTAAAAATAGCTTGAAAGAAAGTTCTAGATCACAGCTCAAGACCTATATAAGCAGGATAGTTTTAGCAGATTGTAATTGTTTTTTAATTGTTCAATCGTCTTTTGTGATCAGTTACCAGTTAGTTCAGTTCAAGAGTTGTATCAGTTCCCGGTTAAAAAGGTTACAGAGAGATTCATTGTTCAAGAAGGTCAAGTTCAGTGACGTTGGTCAAGTTGTAACTTTCAAGCTCGTTGTAAAGATCACGCTTCAACCCGTTCAAATAAAACCCTGCGAAACATTAGTAGCAGAGCAAGGTTCCTGGAGATGAGTGGATTAAGGAATCAAAACAGTAAGTTACGAAACGCCAATTATGACATGAGACAAGCTCATCAATGGAATTGAGGGTAAGGTCTTAGAAGAAAAGGTAGTAAAGCTGTTCCATAAGGAAATGCTGGATCTCTTCCTAAGATTTCAGGATGTCTGCAATGATCTAAATCAAGAGTGGGAGGTGTATAAGGAAATCGACAAACAAGCAAAACTACCAGCGGAATATAATCAAGTACATGGAGTTGTTGACGAGACATCCAAATTGGTTAGTGAATAAGAGGACTTCCTTCGAAAACAGGAAGTAACTATACACACACACCAAGAGGGAGATAAAACAAAGATCTCATAAGAAAAGAAGCCTGGCGGAGCAGAAATTCAACAGATTGATAAATTGATTTCACAGTTGGAGAACTCCTTGGCTGAAATTGGATGACAACAGAGGGATATTTACAGCAAGCTAGCAACCCCCAAAAATCGTTCCCCTGAGCTACCTATCCAGATGAGTGAAACAGACCCTTTAACTAGACAACCTGAATGGATGATTCCAGATGTTGGCAAAAAAGCGCAGTCAAGTTTTAGCAGAGAAAGAACCTTTAACGTCTTAAAGAGCTCAACTCCAAAGACATCACCTCCTGTTGATAATGCGAAAGATTCTCTAACAGCAGCACATGAATTAAGCAATGCTGGACAAGTTCCCCCTCAGACAGGTTCAACAGAGAATCATGAGTATCCTTTCAAAGGCCTAACGAGGCTGCCACCAGATAGTCGGGAGACCCAAGAAGGTGCCTCCAGAACAAAAACTACTGAGGTTGTACAGCTGTCTTAAAGGAGAAGCATTGCGTACTATTCAGAATTTGGGTTACTCCTCTGCTGCGTATGACATAGCCATAGCAAGACTAGTGCGAAAATATGGAGGAAAATTTTAAGACAGGAACTCACAATGAGACTGGAAGAACTAGACAAGTTTCGTGGAGTACGTGAGGGAAATGCTCATGATCTCAAACGCTTTGCGAAGTTACTGGATACACTCATTGTTAAGTTATGTGACGCTGGACAAGAAGGTGAGTTGGGTGCAGGCTCATTATATGTATCACTTCTCCGAAAGCTAAATGAGCAGTTAATAGTGAAGTACCAGGACTGGTTGAGAGAGAGACATTTAGAAGGCAATGTTAGAAACCTTCATGCCTTTGTGAATGATGAAACTGAAAGCTGGATGGTTGCATTAGAGACTGTAAAAGGCTTAACGCAACAGAAGACGAAAGGTCTTACCACAGGAAGCACATTGGCGGTCAACGAAGTATCAGTTGAGAAGAAGAATGTTCGTGAAAAGTGTAAACTTTGCTCAAAGGAGCATGGACTGTGGTAGTGTAGCCACTTCAAAGCCCTACCCGTAGAGAAAAGGTGGGATAAAGCAAGGGAATTACGTGTTTGCTTCTGCTGCTTGTCAAGCTCCCATAGAAGTAAAACATGCAGGAGAACCAGATGTTGTTCTATTGACGGGTGTCGTTCCAACCATCATCGCATGCTGCACAGTGGGGTACAGGAAAGGGTACCTTCAGGAGTCTCAGTAGATCATAACCCTGTGGGAATACCAAAAGCAGAAACAGTTGACAGTGACAGTCCCTCCAAAAGGTGCCTGGAAGGGGAGCCTGGATCAGGAACATTTGTAACTTCTCTCTCCAAGGGCACAGAGTACCTTCCACTGAGGACTATCCCAGTTATCGTAAAGAATGGAAACAAGTCAATGCGTATCAATGCTTTGTTGGATGACAGAAGCACCAGATCTTACATCAATGAAGATGTTGCAGATTATTTGGGGTTGGAAGGCGAACCAGTATCATTGTCTGTCCGACTTTTGAATGATACTACCACCAGCCTTAGAAGCTGATCAGTTCAATTTGACCTAGAAAGCTGCGATGGTCAAGTGAGAAAAACAGTGCTAGCCCAGACAACGAAACGCATTACACGAAACATGCGAGCCATCAACTGGTCACATGAAAAGAACAAGTGGTCCCATTTGAACGGAATAAATTTTCCATCACTGGGTAAACGTCCCACCATCGACATGTTGATTGGGTTAGACTTGTCTGACTTACTCTGTTCATTAAAGGAAGTCCGAGGCAATCCCGGAGAACCCATTGCAAGGTTGATGCCTCAGCAAAACTCAGCAAAACTCTGGGAGTGAAGTCAATCACATGTCATTCTTGATTACTGAGGAAAGACAGCTAGATTCCTTGATTAAACCGATTTGGGAAATTGAAGAACCCAGTCGTGTGCACTCGTTCGTCCTCAAGATGTTGAAGCTGAACAAACCGTCCTGGCCAGTCTCAAACAAACTTCAGATGGATATATGGTAGGACTGCCATGGAAATCTGTTGCCCCATCACTCGAGAATAACTATACTATGGCGTTAACTCGTTTGCAGAGCACGGAGCGGAAATTGGGAAAACAGCCTGAAATAGCAACAGCTTATCAAGGGGTGATCAACAGTTACAAGCAAAAGGGGTATATTCGTGAAGTTCAGAAGGAAGACGAACAAGTACATAAAGTCTGGTACCTTCCCCACTTTCCTGTTGTCAGGCAAGACAAGAGTACAAGCAAGGTGAGACCTGTGTTCGACGCATCTGCCAAGTATAAAGGTGTGTCTCTAAATGATGTTCTCCACCAAGGACCAAAATTGCAAAATGATCTCGTCAGCGTCCTTACCAGGTTTAGATGATCGCTAATAGCTCTAGTGTGCGACATTACAGACATGTATCTGCAAGTGCACTTACAGCCAGCTGATCGATCGGTTCATAGATTCCTGTGGCGAGACATGAATAAGGATGTTCCACCCAAAGTGTACGAGTTCACACGAGTTGTGTTCGGAGTCAATGCATCACCTTACCTTGTTCAATTAGTGGCTCAACATAACGCCAAGATAAACTCCTGTGAGTTACCTAGAGCAGCTGAAACAGTTTGCGAAAGTACTTACATGGATGACAGCTTAGATTCTGTGGAAACAATTGAGGAAGCCGTCAATTAGCCGCACCATGATCTGACTACGCTTTGGAAAGGAGCTGGTATGACTCCAAAGAAATGGCTTTCAAACGGTGAAGAAGTCCTGAAAGTGATACCAAAGGATCACCGAGTCAACAGTCTGGATCTTGAAGCACAAGTGATGCCAGTCATAAAAACATTAGGGATTTCCTGGGAATCAAGCTCGGATCAGTTCACCTTTGTAGTGCATCCTCCACCAGATGACTTTTGCTTGACAAAGAGAAGTTTTTTGAGTCGTACATCAACACTGTTTGATCCCAAGGGTTTGTGTCTCCATTCACTGTCAGAGCTCGAATGATGTTACAAGCCATGTGGACTGTTGGACTGACGTGGGATCAAAAGCTACCAGCTGAACTTGCTAAGGGAGCCTTGGCATGGTTTAAGGAGCTTCCAGCTTTGTCCAGGATTAAGATACCAAGGGCTTTGAAGGAACCAGAACAGGTCACACACTCGCAGCTACATGTGTTTACAGATGCATCACAGGAAGCATATGGTGCAGTAGCTTACTTGAGGCCTGAGTATCAGTCAGGTGACACAACAGTTCGTTTTGTGATGTCAAGGGCAAAAGTTACACCACTGCAAGCCATCAGTGTTCCTCGCTAAGAGCTTATGGCTGCCATTGTTGGTTTACGAATTGCCGAGACAGTAGGGCAGACTATTGTTCTCCCAAACGAAAAGTGGACATTTTGGTCAGATAGTCTTGATGTACTCCACTGGGTAAGAGGAAATTCCCGCCAGTTCAAGCCTTTCGTCTCAAATAGAGTTGGGGAAATACAGATGAAAACCGATCCCACACAGTGGCGCTACACTCCAACCAAAGTAAACCCTGCCGACAAGTTGAGTAGAGGAATGACAGCAAATTCATTGGCCACAGATCACACATGGTGGAATGGCCCTGAGTATCTCAGTCGGCCAGAGGAGATGCGGCCCAAGATATGTCTGCCCAGTTTCAACTCAGATGATGTAAAGAGGAAACAGAAGTACAGGGTCACATTATTTGCATCCAGTGAAAGAGAAAAATCCTTGCTCAAGTTGAAGTGGAAAGGCACAAGACTTGACCCAGAACGATTTTCCGACTGGTTTAAATATCTCCGTGTGGTGGCCTATGTGATTCGGTTCATTCAAAATAGTTCAAAGATGGCAAAGGTGAGGGGCCCACTAACAGTAGAGGAAGTCAATGATGCTGAAATTAGGGTGCCTCGTCAACTACAACAGGAGTCCTATTCTGATGAGTTGTCACAAGTATGTAAAGGAGAAGCTTTGTCTACAAGTTCGAAGATATCGCCTATCTCTCCAAGTCTGGGAAGGGATGGGCTACTACGTGGAAATAGCTGTTTGCGATTAGCAGATCACATTCCCTCGGAGGCTCGACATCCTATCATCCTTCCAAGGAAGCACTCAGTAACAAAATTAATTGTGGAGCGATTATATTTGTAACACAAAAGAAAATTTGGCATCTTAGAACAGAAAGTTGAAATTTCACAATTTCTCTTGTTACCCTGTAATTCCTAAAAGATACCAGTTGATTTATTTGCTTATTTATTCTTATTTAACTATATGTATTTATATTGAGGCATGTGCAGTTTATACCCACTTTTAAAACTAAAACGTGAGCTCTGCTTTCAGAGGGAAATAGAGTCATCAAAAGAGCGCAAAATAAAATATTGGACAACTGTGTTGGATAAATTTGGCCACGGATGTGGCAGGTTTAATTGAACCAGTGATGTAAATCAAAACAGCACAACGATAAAATTAATTGGATTAACGACTTGAGCTAAAGTGGGGCGACAAACACCGCCCCAAATAACTACTTAGAATAAGGTATTACTGATAAGTAATAACCCGTTGGTAGGCGAGAGGGGAGGTGGCGGGAAAAACGCTTTCTCGTGATATGGTCGCTGTGATGGCGGGTAGAGAAGGATTTACTAACCAAGAGATCATGCCTTTATCCCAGCAAACTCCACCCTTTGTACCTGGTACTAACAGGCCCAACGGATTATCACGTGAGCATCACGCCTCGATATAAATAACATTATGATAGGTCATAACGTTTGTTTTTGTTTATTTCTAATCAACCATTGGCAGACTGCTTTACCTTGTATCTCCGCCCGCCTCACTTAGCTTCTGCTATTTGCGGGTGGAACCGAACTTCATTTATAAGTATTTAGTATTTAGTATTTAATATTCTATGTATTCAACAAAGTTGTTGTTGTTACTAAAAAAACAAAAGAAACATTCACCTAGAAATCGTCAAAGTAAATGTGGACGTGCAAATGGGACTTTCTGGTAGGAGAGTACTTTGTCTAGTTTTGGCAGGGATCTTTTTTCTCTGTGTAACCCTTTTTTTAAATGCAGAGGAAGACCATTCCTTAGGATCTGCTGCATCTAAAGGCTCATTAAATATCACTGCTTTGCTTAAGTTACCTTAAAAATGACAAATTCTGCTGTGCAAACAAAGAGGCCTTAAGAAAGGACTAACTGCTACTGATGATCCAACAAACCATTTATCGTGATGTGAAACCTTTGGGACAAGTCTTTTGCTCTTAACATTACAACCTGGGGCATGCCCCTAGCTGCCTCTTTGTTCCCTCCCAGGATATTCTACCAAGTCACTTGTCTGAAACGTAAATAATAATATTGTGATTGGGGAATGAATAACAGCTCAAAAGATTATTTCTAGAGGGGCTGGATTAGGTGCTGCACAATGTGAAAACTTTCATTTTACAGTGGAACCAAGTTTTGCGGACACCCTAACACCTGCTTATTGTGGACAGCCCTTTTTGTCCCAACGGAAAGCTCATATATATCTTTCTCGACCTGACCTGAGTGGCACTCTTCAATACAAAGTTACCCTTACACTAATCTACAACTTTGCTTTGCACTGACATTTTTAGTTTCCAATTCAAGCAGACAAAAAGATAACCAGTGTCCGTTTTCCGCAATAACTGATGTCTGCTCTCCTTTGGGTGACAATGGTAAAATGCAAATTCGTTCAAGCTTGCTGAACTGAGTAAAGAAAAATTGAAGTCGCATCAAAAGCGTGGTAAGATCAAATATGTTAACCCTGGAGAAACAACTGGAAGAAAGACTTAAGAGAAAAGGCAGATGAGGACGCTTCACAATTTGGGCTTAAAAGATCCTTTCGCGATAAAAGGTGTATAACACTGTACTTATTAAGACAAATCTGTAGGGCACTGTCTCCTAGTAATACATAAGAATATGGCTGCAGCCGTAAAGCATTATCAAAAATGTGAGCAGTTCTTTGAGAGTATTGGCCATCTTTACATGGATGCAAGTATGGATGACTATTACTTGTATCCTGAAGTCCAAAAACCAGTTAGTCTAATAAAAATTGAACTTCTCTTAAGTCTTCAACTTAAACCATGCGCATGTTTTAACTGTGAACCAGTAAAGCTAATATGTTTGTAGTGGCTAGCCTGCACACAGATATCTTCTGTATCTGCAGATATACTAGGGATGTCAAGACCTCAGTACATTAATATGTATGTTCATGGGAGGGCCCCACGAGTGCAGAAAACCTCAGCCTCTTTAGGTTGGACCAATCATGTCCCGTAGCCCAATTACAGAAAGCCCTGTAAAAAATGGGGCCTTGCGCACTACGAGGCACACGATATGATCGAGGCCAAAGTGAGAAAATTATTAAGATTACTATTCAGGTGTTGTACAACAGAAGCAGTCATGTAGTTCTTTGGAATGGAAAATATCTATGATGTAGAACCGCCCAAATTATGCATTTGTCAATATAGATAAGCACAGGCACAGGTACTACGAGGACACACTAGACAAGTTCGTAGACAAATTTATCATTGGTGATGATGAAAATGCAGCAGTACCAAGTGAACCTGATGACAACCCGCAGGCATCTGCTACAGATGACAATTCCAGACCTGTGAATCATATCAGATATTACAGTACAAACATTCTTTCGTACTTTTTCGTACGAAGGGAAGGTTATGATGCTGTAAGGTAAGGGGATGGTAAGAGGATGGCACGAATCCACAAAGATTTCCTATTGTATTTTAAAGTGGACCGATCTTTCAATGCATGCGCTATTGAAATAATGGTCAATGTCCCACAAAATGAGGTCCTTTTTTCTGAGCAAGAAGCTCACCATTTGGTGCCAGACAGTCGACTGGAAACGGCGGGCAAAATGTTGAGGCTGACTTAATGCAAGAAAACAGAAACAACGACCACAAAGTTGATATCAAAACAATGGGCCCTAGCAAGACGAGGAAGGCAGTGGAAAGATCAACAAAGGTGTAACGGGGCGGAGACCAGTATCAGGTTTCTTAAACTAAAAGGCCAGCGCCACCAACGGAGAAATGCCTTTTAACAGTGATGCCAAGCATCTATTCGTGTAAAGGTTTATTGACTTCAAATTCCCGTAAAAACTGAAAGCAAAATAACTGAAAAGCAAGTGATTACAAAACAATCTAACTAGAAATATTCTCCATCAGACCTTCACTCCAGTCGTAGTCACTATTTTAACGTCTGAGGGTAGCAGTTACGTTTGGCGTTAGTTTTTGTACAACTTATCACAGGGGAGGGTTTGTCAGTCGCCTTGAGTCCCTCTGAGCGTCAGGGGGTATGTTAGCCCAAGAAATTTGAAAATGTAGATACAATTTGTGAAATCATGCAGTAGGACTGTATTTGCGACATTTTCAACTTCTCATAGTGGGGGTTGCAACCTTTCAACTCTCCCCCTGGATCTGCACCTAGCCTGTTAACATGATTAGCCAGCCATGTACTCCTCAAAATATTGCAAGAGGCACATGAAAAACAACGCACTCACTTTTTGGGCAATTTCTGATTGGGCTGACTGAGTTTCTGACCATTACGTTACCGATCCTGTTATTTACATTTGAAGATCTGGGCTGACCCCACCCCCCCCCCCTTGTTGAAACAAGGTGAAGCACAAAGGGTTTGCACTAATGAGGGCTGGGGACAAAAACGTTCTAAGCGACTTTTTGGTTACACCTATTTCTCCCTGAAAAGCTTGACTTTTTTAACCTGAAAAGAAGAACTCTGTTGTCAAACTATTCCAGGTTATGGTGGATGTAACTTAGACACATCCATTTATAGTGCAGGTACTCAAAACCCTTTTTTTTTTTTCAAAAATGAAATTTTAAGCCTAAAAAGTCACTTAGGATGTTTTTGCCCTCATTACAACAACACTCATCGTTGTTCACTGAGAAACTGGCTACAAAAATGTTGAAAAATTATCCATAAGATAGGGCGCTGATGACATGTCCTTTCTTTGAGAAACAACCAGGCACCTTCGAAAATTTCCAGGCTTTCTTGCGAAGCTGTTTTTGTTGGAGTGCCTTTTGCGCTTCCTGGTGTTTCTCCAGATCTCTGAGAATCGGGGTGGGCGTTGCTTCCCTAGGGTATCTTGGCAACAGCTCAGCGTTCTGTGTGCTGACTCCCTTCTCTCTAAGAGCGGCCTTTCTTTGGATGTGCCGCTGTTTATCTAAGTTTTCTCGCACGCTTCTCTTTTTCTCTTCTCTCAGCATGCGCTGCACCTGCCTCAGTCTCAACTATTGAGGTGTGCACGTGCAGCGGCCTCCTTCAACACATCAAGGACATCGATCGATGTGCAACTTGCACCATCCCCACAAGGTTCCTCTTCATCAGTTGAAGGCGCGAACGTGTTTTCATCAGTAGCCATAGGATTTGATGGTGTCAGCGACCTTATGACCTCCTTTTCCTTTTCCCTCAAAGTGCCTTCCTCATCTTCCACAATGGGTTCTTCATCACTCTCAGTGTCATCGTCAGTTTCGGTGTCACTGTCACAATCTTTGGCTTTCTCCACAGCCCAGACGACGCATTCCATGGCATGCTTTCTAAGCCAAGCTGCTGCTTTCCTCTTAAGATTTGGAAGGCTCTTCAAATAATACGTGCAAAGACGTCTGTCCATGGCTGGTTGATGAGTGGGGCCAAACTCCAGCTTACGCTGTGCTGTAACTAGCATCAGGCATTTGTTCACGAAGGCCTTGGCAATTTGATATTTTATGTCGTGAGCGGTATAGCCACCCTGTGTGAGGATTTTCCAATCAGCAATGTCAAGGGTATTCTCATCTGCTTCGTCCATGAAGATCACCTCGGTAAATGGGGTAAACATGGCCTTGTTGAAGGCGCCTTGCTTCGTTATTGTTGCGATGTTGCCATGATGGATGAGCTCTTGGACTGGGAAAAGAAAGCTAGTTTTCCCACTGTTGGCATTGCCGACGTGGCAAGGTACTTTGTCTTTGTGCTGCTTCTTGTGGTAGTTTAACAGTTTGAGGAAGTCGTCACAAAAAGTTGCCACTTCACTTAGAGACAAGCTGTTTTCCAGGATTTCCTGAAAATACTTAGGGTCAGCCTCTTTGCCGGGATCAAACACGCAAAATGCCCTGGGAGATACTTTTCCTATTTGGCGCTCTTCAATGGGGCTCTTCACAAAGGCACGGCTTTTAAGTGACCAGCATACACCATCATTGACTTCGATCAGGTCGTAATCAATTACCAGAGGCTGGAATAGTTCCCAGTGAGGGTCTGATAACAGGTCGATCACTTTTCTCATGTCTCGTATCAGTCGAGATTTAAACTGCTTGTTTGTCGCGAGGGTGTTAACGAACACTCTTGCCTCACACTTGAAGGAGTAAGTGTACCTCGCCCTCGGATACCTTTCTGTACACTTTCCCACTGTAGCTGGCGTATTCTAGCCTTTGAATTGTGATAGCTACATCGTTGACGAGAATGGTAAGCTTGTCAGAGAGACGTTTCTGGTCGTATCCAGGAGCCAGGGCCATTGCCTTGGGCATGTTAAAGCCGAACTTGTCTATCTGTAGTTTTGCCTCGATCATCTTAGCTACAGCATTCAATAAAGATGGCTGAAAGCTTGGGTTTATTAAAGTAACGCGCACGACATTTTCCATGCCGCAGTCTTCCAGCTCTTGTGAAGACATTTGTGACATTCAAAGCAGGCTTGAGAATTCTTCCTGATAATTGTTCCGATACGATGCTACCACGAGGTCTTGCATATCTGGGTTTCTGTGGTCTTTAAACAGGTTATAGAGTTCCTTAATGGCACTACACTCCTTTCCATCTTGGAACTGCACCTAGAAAAATAAAAAATAAAGCCTGGATTGAGTGCACGAGATAAAGTTTGTAACTTGCATCGCTAATTAGACAGTGCAAACTTAACTCTTCTGCAATCATAGATTGTCTACTAAGCCTTAAAGGCACTATTTCGAAGTAATAAAGTGCTTTCAAATCTTGAACAAAAATGTGTTGTCTATTGATTAATGAAGGTTTTAATTTTTTTAATTACCGTTAATACTTGATTTGCCGTGACACCCATGCCACACTCCAGCAATGCTTGATGGACCACTGGCGGATTAGCAGGGGCACCATTAGACGTGGTCAGTGCCAGCCAACACGTAATCGCAGACCAAAGCGTTATGTTGATGCTTGTTCGATTTCCAACCAGCCATTGTTCAAAAAACGTACTCAGTACAGGACTCGGCTCATGGTCTTCTTCACTATCCTCCCTCTCCTCGTTAATGCTTCCCTTCTTCTTTTCATGTGTTGATATCGCGCTAAAGAAGAAAGCTGTGTTTGGTATCCCTGCGAAAAGGGAAAAGACATTTTCAGGGCCATGTAACATTTATTAGGAGCAATTTTAAGCACGTTCTTTAAGAAAACTACCTGAAATGGCTTTGTCACACGAATCCCGCTTTTTGCAGATGGAGTTCCACGATTTGTGAAGATCCTTTTCTTTCATGTTCCATACACATTTCGCACTTATAACGCTGCACTGTCCAGCAATAACAGGACTCATGTAGCACAAAGTTGCTCCTCGTATTGCTTCGCTGTTTAACTGCTTGCATGGTGTTTTGGCTCGACACATCTTGAACGAATGAGAGTGAATGAGGTCCAAGCGGCTGCTTATACATGTATAGCTGTCTAGAACTTGTAAAATTAATAAGAATAAATTTGACAAACTGTCACGTAGCCCTGTGATAGTTTTTTCCTTATCAGGATTGAACTTTTGTCCTTCAGTGCCCTCTGTTGTCTCGAGGGCTTTGATATTTCTTAGCTTCATTAGACCTACAGTCTCGAGCACACTGGTGATGTAATTTCAAGGAAACATCGTGATAATTTTGGACTTGTTGTTGCCGACTGTTCATGGCTTTATTTCTCATTTCTTGCAAGCTTTTTTAGTCGAAAGGAAGTGGCGTTAATTTTAGTTCAGAACGATTGTTACCATTAATAACATAGTAGAGCATTATTTCACGCATTTCTGTGAACTTGTTAGTGGAAAACAAGTGGGCAATGTCCTCTGTTGCAACGAGGGCATTTGATATTTCCTAAGCTTCATTAGACCTACAGTCTCGAACACAATGGTGAACTAGTTTGGAAAAAAGGTCGTGATAATATTGGACTTGCTGTTGTCGACTTTTCAAAGCTTTATTTATCATGTTTCGGAAGCTTTTTAGTCGAAAACAAGTGGACAGAAAGCGGCGTTAATTTGACTTCAGAATTATTGTTACTATTAAAAACGTAATGAAGCATTATTGAAGCATTATGCATTATTGAAGCATAATGAAGCATTATTTCATGCATTTCTGTAAACTGAAAACAAATGGGTAGTGTCCCCTGTTGCAACAAGTTCAAAGTGTAAAAGAAGTGGACAAAAAGTGTGGATGATTTATCCTGCAAAACGGTGTTGCCAATTTTTGATTCTTTCCGGTGCAATTTTTTTCTTGTGCGTCAGTGCAACAGAGTATAGTTTTAATATATTTTAGAGCTTCTGATATGCTAAGATAATAAGTGGGACTGAGAAGAAAGTAAAAAACGAAATTTAAAAGGCATGATACTGACTTCTAGTTTTAAGATCGTTAGGGTCAGAAGGAGTAGTACCGGTAATTTGATTCTATTCACATCCCCATTAAATCCGTAAAATCCGTCATTGCCGTTTTATAGGAGAAGTTTATGTTGGAACTTGCAGTACTAGTGAGGTGATAAAGTGAAATACTTTATCTGCAAAAAAAACCCTTTAAGGACGGAAACAACGGATTTAATGGGGACATGAATATCTAATAACTTACTTCTCTCAACTACTGTAAGTAATCTTTAGGAATAGTGTTATATTTTCACTGGGGTACCCGCAAACAATGCCCAGACTAAGATGAGATATGGGAGAATCAGCCTGAGGCGATTGGGAGCGGGTAGCTCCCGGAAAGAAAGTAGGTTCATCGCTGCCGGGAGGAGGGTGGGGCGAAGCGAAGCAGGCAACGTCGCATTCGAAGACAGAACACGGAGAAGCGAGTCTTGAAGCCCTTATAACTGACTAGAGGAATGTGGTAAGGTAATACGTCCCCACGGATCCAGAACTGCACGCTGAATGCGTGAAAACAGGGATAAAGGGGGCATTGTATACGAGTCCCCCAGGGAAATAGTGTTATATTTTCACTGGGGTACCCGCAAACAATGCCCAGACTAAGATAAGATATGGGAGAATCAGCCTATCGGCGAATCCTTCCCAGGTAACTCCACAAAAGACCAACTAGTTGACACCCAATAACAGAGCATCCTGATAGGATCCTGAATGCCCCTCCCAAAACTCAGAAACATTACTTCCGAATATCTCAACTTCACCCGTTTAATCGTACAAAGCAAGATTTTACATGGACTAGGTCTACAAGTAGCGTCACAAATGAACTACTAGATCTAGAAGCAGTTTAACACAACAAGTCAAAGGGAAAGCCTTTTTAAAAAGGGAC
Organism: Siderastrea radians; assembly: GCA_964017195.1. NCBI lineage: Eukaryota > Metazoa > Cnidaria > Anthozoa > Scleractinia > Rhizangiidae > Siderastrea > Siderastrea radians. The sequence goes on from OZ024894.1 coordinate 19,318,924, forward strand.
AAATCATTACATGCTTTGTAAGCAGCAACGACACTAGAAGAAGCATCAGTTGAAACGCTGTTCGCTAGAACCGCTGCAGGGGCACTTGAAGTAGCAAATCCCTAAGGTCACTGTAATGATCCACCATGTTGGAGTTTGCCCAACCTACATGACTCGCAATAGATTCTTTTGAAACTCCGAGTAAAGAAAGGGTTATAGAGCAACCACTCCGAGAACTATGCGGAGTCTCGCCCTCATCACTATTGATAGCAGGAAGATATGACTTCAATCTGCTATGAATTGCCGAACCCACAAACAGGTCCTCAAGAACACTATTTCCTTTGGTGGCACGAAATAAATATCCTTTACTAAGGTCTATTCTTAAAATTTTAGAAATTGACAAATAACGCTCAAAATTACGAACGGGGCACACAACCTGGTTATCGCAACGCTTGACTGCAAACGTGTTAACAGAATCTCCACGTAATGTTTTCCCAAATGTATGATCAAAAAAATACCTGAAGATTGAGGGAAAAACAAAACTTCCCTAGACAAAACCCTTCCTAGATCTGAAGAACGGTCCCCAGAGAAAAAATCAACAGAGAAAAAGCAAAGATCTCTACTAAGTAAATACAAAGAAAAGAAATGGGAGAAATCTCTGGGCTCGAAGCTTACACACTATATGTTCCGCCAAACGTTGTAACTTATCCAAGAATAAAGGAATTGACTTCTTAGGGCAAACCCTAGCCTGAGCTTGCTCTTCTTTAATCGATCTTAAGTAATTCTTAATTGAAGGGTGCGAAACGGGGTTACCTATCCCCAACCTATCGTCCCATTCCCCACCCAATCCAGCTTCTGTAAAAATAGCGCGAAGCTTTCCGATGAGATTGTCTACCGTTCCAGCGGATAATCTTGAAGGACATTCACAAGAAGAAGGCTTTTGCTTACCTATCTCCGGACAGGAAGTCTGATGTACTTTAGTGCGTCCCGACTTGTCTTTCCATATAAGAAACTTCAAGATGTCCGAAGAAGAGGCAGAAGGGAGAAGCTTGGGAATGGGTAGAGCTGCAAGAAAACTCATGAGTTCTGTTTGAAGAGACGTTTTCTGCTTTTCGTACGGTTTAGCTGACTTGGTCCGCTTGAGCTCGGCAAGTCTGTCATTAATGGACTTGAGATCAACACTTGTGGACGAAGAAGAGTCTGGAGTGGGTATAACTGCTTTCCTGAATCCACACCTCTGGCAAAAGTTGTATGTGTCATCATTAAGGTACGCACTCTGCGGGCAAGGGATAGCCGGTCTCCAAATCCGGAGCCGACGATTCTAAATGTAGCAAAAAGGACCAAAATATCAAACACACTTGGGCACCCTAAAAACCAGTAGATCCCACTGCAATGGGCGAGTAACAAAATTTCCAGAGGAGGACGGAAAAAGTAAGACGCCGGATTCGCCTTTCCTACCGAGCGTAAAATGCTCCTGGGCATGGGCAAATAACACTGGCGACCAAAATGGAAGAGGGGACAGTCGTGGGATGACTATACTAAAGCTAACTTCCGACTTAAACAGGAACTTTAGCACCGGACCAATGAGGGTAAACGGGGGGAAGACGTAAGCATTCTCAGAGCAAGCGATGGACTAGGCAAACATATTAACCCCAGAAGACTGAGGAGTGAAAGACGGAGTAAAATGCTCAAGAGGGCGCCCCCGGAGATCAACCTGTGTGTTAGAGTCCAAAGACATAAGATCTATAGAGTGAGGACCAAAATGCCGCTCCACACGTCGCCAGGACTCCTCAGAAAGCATACAATCTTTGTCGGAAAGTTGCCTGGAAGGGGCGTCAGCAGGGTTGGATCAAGAAGGAACAAACTGGAAGAAAAGATGTGAATTGGAAGCAAGAGCTGTTTGTTTCGTGTAACTCATTGAGCGTATCGTTGAGCAATTTATTCTTTCCACCTTGACGTTGCCAGGACTGTAAGACGGCCAACGAATCGACGTGAACATCCACACGCACCTTGCAGACAATAGATCTCCATGCCTTTAACACATTGGCAAGAGCACGAGCTTCTTTGACTACAATCGGAAGACGCAGCATTTCCAGCTTCCAATAATCACGGTCTTAAAAGGCGGACTACCAGGGATGCTAATAATACCACCCCATGCAAAGTCTGAAGCATCACTAAAGACCTTGAGGCAAATGTGGTACTCGGGCAGCCATGGAAGATGTCCTTCCCAGGAATCAAGAAAACGCCAACATTCGATTTCCTTTTTGAGATCACCAGCAACTTTGATTAAACGGGATGATTTAAGAAAATCAGCAGTAGCACGATAGATCTCCCTAGCAAAGAGCTGGGCCGCCAGAACAGCGACACAGAAAGACGAAATTTTGCGCGCCAAACGTTGAAGAGTTTTAATAGATACTGTCCGGTTGGATAAGACATGTTCTCGTAATACTGCGAATTTCTCTTTCTTGTCTGCTGGCAAGATAAATGCGGACAGTTCAGAATTGACTAGAAATCCAAGGAATTTGACAATGCGAGAAGGGATAAGCGTGGACTTTCAAAGACCCAGAAAATAACCTAAAGAAACAAGAACTGCAGCGCAAATAAAACAGCCACCTCAGCGAGCTCAAAGTCAGACCATGTAGGGGAAACCACAAGTGACGCGTGGGAAACTGCAAGCTGTCCGATGTGCCTGTCGTCGATATACTGGCTGCATGGAGCTCCAAGAGATCTAATGTAACTTGTAGCAGCGAGGCCAATTGTGTGGTACAAGTAGGCGCTAGCCTTCCAGCCGAAGGGGATTGTACGGAAAACAAAATACCATCCTTGCCACTCCAGGCCAAAAAAGGTGTAACTATCTTCAGAGAGAGTGACATGGTCATACCCACTCTTATCATCCAGTGTCATTTGAAAATGAAACTTACCCACGTACCTAGGGAGGTCGGAAATGTAATCGAGTTTCAAAGGTAACTCCTTTATCCACAAATTTAAGAAGCGCTCGTCATGGCACATTCTTGGCTTAGATGGTTCGACTGTAATGGGCATAACGAGGTGAGGAGAAGAAACCGAGCCAACCCTTCCCCAAATAAAAAGGGAGCCATTTCTTAAGTGTTGCATGATGGTGTTGGAAATAAACCGCTCAAATCCGATGCAAGACTTTTTGTTAGCGAATACCATCTTTGGAGGCGTGGCAGAATCGTAGAACGAACCTTGAAAATCCCCCCGAAATGGGACGAAGAATTCTTTAATGTTAACCTTGTGTCTGATGTAATGCAAGACCTCCTGCTGTTTAGAATAAGAACCCAAAATTTTTTCCCATTCTCCGTCATGTCTGTGAATTTCTCCGGCAACAAAACTTTCTGGATCTCTAAACAGGACATCTTTAGCAGAGGCTTTAGCTGAACATTGAGAAACTAACAGTAGAGACGGCGTCGGGGTTGCTACGCTTTGGGGCTCACCCCTCCAATCACACCAACGAACCTACATGGGACAAGAAACAGCTTCTTCTGGACAAAAGTGGAAGGTTTTGAGCCGCTTAGGATAGCTCTAGAAAGAAAAGAAACAAAACGGGAGAGGTAAGACCCCAAAGCGAAGCAACCCCGAAATACCCCGTCCAGGGACAGAGCAACAAAGGATATTAGATAATCCCTTCGAGGAAGCTTCGCCAGAAGTCCACCCGGAAAAGTGGCGAGACGCAAACGAACAAAATGAGCACAAATAATAAACAAAATCGTGAAAACAAATACAAGTCAGCAACAAATAATCTTTATTTCACACTCTGGTACAGACAAAAGGAAGACGTAACGACCATTCAAATCAGGACAAGTCCTAACAAAATGTCCTGTCTTCCTGCATTGAAAACACCTTCCCCGCAGGGCTCTACGCCTTCCTCCAAAAGCACGAAGAGTCGTAGGAGGCTGGCTGGACTGAGCGGCATAACGGCGCTGGAACTGCCCTGGCTGAGGGTATGGACTTGAAACCGATGGTAGAAAGGAGCTAGATTTCAATAGCTTGTGGATTTTGCCGGCCACTTGCTTCTCCTCTTTGTCCCCAAGCAGTTGAATGACTACGGTTGCAAGCTTAGGCTCTCGGACAAGGGGTCGACACTGTTTGAAGATGGCCTCAAATCTTCTACGCTTCGGGTGATTTATCTCACGGGATACGTCCACTAACTGTTCCAGGGCAGCAACGAGCGCATATGGATCTACCAAAGCGCTTGGACGACTCGCCAACTGGCGTACCATGTCCAGGACAGACTTGACGGAACTTTTAGTGACAACTGATTGCAATGACTCAACCTTCTTTTGCAAGGTAGCGAGATCCTAAAATAACAATAATTCCAGACAGCAATCACTAAAAGACTATTTTCATCGTACAGAAGACGCGAGACTAGCAAATAATATGCTTTAACAGCTAAAACCCAGCGAGACAAACTCACAAGCAGACTAGCTGTAAAAGCTCTAAAATCCAATGCTATATATAAATTTGCCAAATCAGGCAACAACAACAACAACAACAACAACAAGAAGTATATATATGTAGATAGATGAATCCCGCGAGAAACAGTGAAAATCCAACATGACAAAAAAGGCAAGTCGAAAAACTAAAACACATCCACGAAGGAATTTACAATGACAACTTGCAACACGGTGACAAACCTGCCTGATTAAACGGATGCGAAAACTAAACCACAAAACATACAGATCCTGAGAGACCGAACTAGCTAAATAGAGGTGGCCAGAACAATGAAATGGCGAGACAAACGAAGTCGCTAAATCAAGGAGCTACAACAAACAAATTCCGCGAGACACACTCGCTCGAACAGCTAAAAGCCGGTGAGACACACTCGCTATAAGGCTGACATCTAGCGAGACACACCCACTATAACGCTAACATCCAACGAGACACACTCACTATAACGAAAAACCAGCGAGGCGCACTTGCTCCAACGCTAACATCCAGCAAGACACACTCGCTAAAACGCTGTCATCCCGCGAGACACACTCGCGATAACACTGACAACCAGTTAACAATCAGTGAGGCACACTCACTAAAAAGAAAGAACCAGCGAGGCACACTCGCTAAAACCGTCTAACATTCAGCGAGACACACTCGCTATAACTGCCTAACATTCAGCAAGATACACGCTATAACCGTCTAACATTCAGCGAGACACACGCTATAACCGTCTAACATTCAGCGAGACACACTCGCTATAACCGTCTAACATTCAGCGAGACACACTTGCTATAACCGTCTAACATTCAGCGAGACACTCGCTATAACGGTCTAACATTCAGCGAGACACACTCACCATAACGCTAACAACCAGCAAGACACGCCCGCATCAAGAGCGTAACACCGGCGAGACAAACTCGTGAATACGCCAAAATCTAGCGAAACAATCTCGCTAAAACACTAAATCCGGCGAGACAAACTCTAGAACGGCTAAAATTCGGCGAGAGAAACTGGCAAGAGCAGCTAAATTCGGCGAGGCAAACTCGCAAATTTAGAAAACTAGAACATGCAAATCCCGTGAGACAGCCTAGCAAAAAACAGCTAAAAATCCTGCGAGACAAACTAAAAACAAAGTGAAAGCGAGACAAACTCGCTATAACGGAAAACTAAAAGAACGTGACAGTTGTGCAAGAAACCAAAAGCTAAAAATGTAACGAGACAAAATTGCTAAAAAGAACAACTACAAATAGCATACCACGAGGTATAAGGACGCTATAACTGCGAAAACCAGTGCAACAGCGAAACAAACACACCTAAGCCTAGCCACGCGCGGTAACGAACTCGTAATAACAACTAGTACGATAAAAGGGGAAACTGTAAAGGGAACAAAAAAAACCACTCGCCATTTCGGCAGCCGGTTCTGCGGGCTGAACGGGACCGACAGCCTGAACTTGGTTAGCTACAGCGTCATTTTGTTGAGCCTGAACCAGCTGGTCTTCTTGGGGAGCTTGACCATCAAGAGCTTGAATGACAGCTGCGTTGCGCCATGGAAAACTAGAGAAACGGGGCAGTGATGAACACACGCAAAACGAAACGAAGCAAAGCAGGCAACGTCACATTCGAAGACAGAACATGGAGAAGCGAGTCTTGAAGTCCTTATAACTGACTAGAGGAATGTGGTTACGTAATACGTTCCCACGGATCCAGAACTGCACGCTGAATGCGTGAAAATAGGGATAAAGGGGGCATTTTATACGAGTCCCCCAGGGAAAATATAATAATTCTTATATACCCTTTAAGACACTTACAGTAAAAAAGAGAATTATGAAATTATATATTCATATCCCCGTTAAATCCGTAAAGTCCGTCATTCCCATTTTACAGGAAAAGTTTATGTTGGAACTTGCAGTACTAGTGAGATGATAAACTGAAATGCATTATCGACGGAAAAAAACCCTTTAAGAACGGAAACGACGGATTTCACGGATTTAACGGGGGCATGAATATCTAATCAATTACTTCTCTGAATTGCTGTAAGTAATCTTTATGAATACAATAAATTTTAAGGACGGAAATGACGGATTTGACAAATTTGAAGGCTGATCTGTTCCTTTATTCATCCTGATAAGTCAATTTGGGAACGTTATGGACCTGATCATGTTCGGTTCCCTGTAATCTGAGGACATCCATCAAAAAATTACCCTTAAAGTCGGCCTTCAAAGACGAATGAAACCAAACATAGTCAAAAGTTAATGTTTGCTAACTACCTCCTTAGAATTACAGCTTAATAACAAAATAAAATGGATTGCTGGGGAGGATGAGTAAAGTAAGTAAGGAGGAATAGAAATTTTGGGAAACGATCTTCTACATTTCCCAAAATTTTCACTTCCACATTTGAACATGTTCTAGCATGATTTTATCCATCAAATTTTGGCTGTTGTATTTCTTCATCCTTTAAGTGGGTTTTTAATTTACTTTTATTTTTGTGCACTGTTTCCATTTTTGCTTTGGGAACGTTTCCATTAAGGGATGATTGTTCCTATTTGGAGTGATCCTTTTAGCATCAAAAGGAACAAATTTTTGTGAAAAATAGGAACAAAGTGTTCATTTAGAACTAAAAAGGACCTTTTGTTCCGAATTTTTAACATTGAAAGGAACTTTTTGTTCTTAAATGAGCGGCTTAGGAAGAAGTGTTCCCAATGGCATTGTTCCTCTTTTATCATTTTGGTCCTTTTTATTCACTAAAGGAACAATTGTTCCTATTAATGCGTTCCCTTTTAGAGTGGCTGTTCCTTTATGTTGGCGCGAGGAACTTTAGTTCCCAATTACTTACGTTCCTTTTCTTGTAAATTAATGCACCTTTTCATTGTTTTGAACAGGTTATTATTTTTAATAACGCACCTAAATGCTCAATGAAATGGAACAACAGGTCATTCTTGAGTTCACTGAGGTGGAACAGTAGGTCATTATTCTTAAATAATAAGCTCATGTTCCACTTGAGTGAAGCAATAACCTTTTGTTGAATTAAAGCTATCAATGATTTGCAGTAATTCCGTCATGCATTTCTTCATCAATTGATTTTACAAATGAACCATTATTTTAATTCGTCAACTTGCTTTACAAAGATTTTCCTTCTAACAATTCTTAGTTGTTATTTATTGTAATATTACAATTTCCACCATTTTTCGTACAAACGGTAGGCCCACATCGCTTTTTGCCTGGTATTCACTGGAAACGACTCTTCCGATAGCGCTATCAAATCTTTTTCGACACCTTTCTGGAAGCGATCTTTGTCCTCCTTACAGTTCACTATTAACAAAACAAGTTACATTTTAAAATAACGGTTTCCCTTTATTAGCTAGAAAATGGTCAAAAATGTATGTTTCCTCACCTTTTTTAGTTGGAAATCTCCGAGCCATAACCAAACTAGGCACTCCAAACTCAAACATATCGGTTATGTCAATAGCATCTTCCACGCTATTCTTTACCTCAAACATGTCAAGGGACTGTGAAAGGATTTCATCTAGCCCGTCGTTACAAAAAGCTTCTTCGCCCTCATGCTTGTCCACTGCTTGCAAAAGGACTTTGTCGAGGTCATCATCGACCACTTCAAACAAACGTTTGGTAGAATTGTCCATTTTGAAAGAACGCACGAAGAGCGCTCAGGCAAGAAAAGTCGTTGCACTTTTTGGCAAACATATTTATGTAGTTTCATTTTGGCATCAGCGTGCTTGCAAAATCCTTGCGGGATTAGAATAGTCTTAAGAGAACTAGCGAGCAAATATTTCACAGCAGTTCGTTAGCTTGTTTGTTCGAAAACGATGAAAAGGTGCATTAAAACGGATAATGCCCTCGCCCCTCGGCCTTCTTAAAAATAATGACCTCACGCTTCGCGCTCGGTCAAAGGTTTCGGGCTCGGGCATTATCCTTTATGGAACGTTTGTTCCTTTCTATCATTGTTCCTGCTTTGAAAATTGGTTCCTTTTTATTCATTGGAGGAACTATTGTTCCCATTAATGGTTCCGGTTTGAATGAAATGGAATATATGTAAAATGGTACCTATTAAAAATGAAAGTTCCTTTCTACAGTTTGTGCAACAGAAACGTTCTTCTATTCTTGCCATCTATGCTTTTGTCGCTATTTAATTTGCAAAACATTTGGTTTAGTGTTTTAAGTTTTAACCAACACGAAACAGAGTCAATAGCAGATTTTTAAAGACTTTTCGAGGCCCTTATAGACTTGTCCGGGCAAGGTTGAACATAATCGCACCAACACCATATATCACCTTAAACTTGTAAACTTAAGAATAATGAACAGTGGCAAGCAGAGACATGCCTGAGCAGCCTGGGGCAGGCTGGGGCAGGTTGGGGAAAGTTTAAACTTGCACAATGCAGCCATTGTTTTTTTGTCGCCTTTTAGTCCAGGCATTTTGTTATCAGACCTGCTACTAATTGCAACAGAAGCTTTCTCATCGTAAACCAGTTAGAAATAACCTATACAACAACATACTAAAAGTCTGTAAAGATTCAAGCGTGGGAACACCTCCAAATACGATCCATGTCTAAATCGCTTTCCGCTGCAACATGAAAACGAGGCTATAAACAGAAAGTTGCTGTTTACAGCCGTTTTATTAGTATAAATCATGCCTTTTCTTTAAAATTAACAACATACTCTTAAAACATTGTTTCTCGGCCTTAATCTTGAAATAAAGAACCATAAAAGAACAATTTAAATGCTGAGTTATTCGAAAGTTTACATTGGCCAAGACACGTTTATCCCTTATCTTCACGCTAGAGATAGAGTCATTCTGAATTGTAACCTACACATGCTATACAAGTAAGTCTTCCGAATCTTCACTTTCGAAGTCCAGGGCGGTGGTACAGTTAGTGCACGCGGATCCTTTGCACTGGCCACAGGCTGGAGAACACTGCATACCATTCTTACGGCAGGTGCACCTCATAGTGCGGCAGTCAGACAAACAGTTGCATCTGATTAACTGTAGAAGCGAGTCTGGCGCCGGCGGGAGGTCCGTTGCAACAAGAACCAATTGATCGCCAATTACTTTCCATCCCCAGTCCTCGATCGACATTTCTGCATCCTCCCCCTGCCACTGCTTTACTTGTAGATAGACGCGCAGGCTGTGGAATCGAGCCGCTGCTGCACTTGGGGGGAGATTCTGTGGCTGTATCTGAGATTTCTTTGTTGCAAGTTTCTCAAAGTACCGCTGATACCTGAGAGAGTCGAGACCAACCCCTGGCTTTCCACCGAAAAGTGACACGAGTGCTTTTTCACCAGCCGCAACAACGTCAGATACAGCCGAACGGCAGCTGAACGTGTTAGCTTGCTCTCTGAAGCATTGTACATTCTCAAATTTCTTCAGCGCCGTTGCCTTGCCAACTCCATACAGGCGCGAAGTGGTGTTGCATCCGGTTATGGCGTGAAGAAACAGGAGATTTCTGCTAACTTCCCCACCCAGCTGATCTTTGACTTTCTTCATATGCCAAACCCGTGCCCCTCTCGCGTTTGCCTTTGGCTCTGGTCTAAAATAGAGATCACAACCATCTTCACAAGCATGATAGCACAAGAGGACTAGCAAATCTGTGTCGTCCCCTACAAGAACCGTGGTCTTCCTTCGGGCAGACTCTACGGCAGTTTTCACTATAAGTAGATCGGCGTCACCATCGGAGTGGTGCGTCACACAGCCTGCATTCTGTAGAGCCTGACTCAGCATCATCAGAAAGCGTTGCTTGTTCTTGGGGTTAGAGAGAAAGTTATCTTTCTTCAGCGTGACAGGCATGCTTTCTGTAAAGGTGACAGTGGCAGCGACCTTCCCTGATGCGCGCCTCTGCTGTGTCATAGCTTTAGTTGACATCTTGTCATACCCGTCAAATACCACTATCGCTCTTCCGTATTTCCTACGCACGTAACTGCAATACAAGTCGCACTCTTCCTTGTAAGTCGGAGAACCTCTCGGCCACGGGACTCGGTGGAGAAGGGCACCTCCATCCAACACATATTGGACATTTCCTTCGGGTTGCGTCTTGGCCTCTGGTGAAAGCTTCGCCCACAGTGCGTCCGCTAGCGCTGGTTTTTCTGGCTGTCTCAGCGTTGATGGGGAGTCGAAAAGAGATGTGGGATAAGTGCAGAGCTCGTATCGAAATGATTCTGCAAGTTGGGAGTTTTCACAGGCCATGATCAGTCGCTGAAATAAAAGCTGCGGGTCAACTTGTACTTGATCATTGTTAATCTTCACAGAGGACTTCGATGACATAGTGACTGCCTGGGAACTTCGCTTGAATGTGTAATCCGTGGGGCTTTTCCCATTCATTGAGGACAAGATCTTCTCCCCAACACATTTGGCTTCATCAGCATTGACACTGCTATCCGCATTTACACCATTCATGATGTTTCTTAGACAGCCGCTGTCGGGAGAGAAAGGATTATGTGAAGCCAGAGAACTGAGGGTGGTCATTTGTGTCTTTCATGTCTCTTGCCTGTCTTGCCTTGGACATATCTTTGTTTTGCTCGCCCGAATTAAACTGTACTCCTGTCAACTCTTGCATCCTCTGGTTTGTTTTGGCGCAGGCAGGCATAGATAATAGCCAGATAAGACGTTGCTGCTCCGTTAGGCCCCTTCCTCTTGTCAAGCCTCTGCTCGTCTTCAAACTTCTCATGAGTACCTGCTCGATGATTAGGTCAATCGATAATCCGGCCCAAAACCTATCACTTCTTCTTGCTACGTGGAGACCGGAAGCGAGGTTTTGGTAGACATCCGGATGTTTCGTTTGGAGGCCCGTCATCGACTGTAGGTATAGTCGTGCGCACTTAACGTACAAGTTGTGGCCAGAGGCAGCGAGATATGGCAGCATTCTTGTCAATGCCTCAAGGTGGAGTTCCCAATTAGCTGTTCGCTCTGCTTTGATAAAGGAGTGCAAAATGTCAACCATTTCTAGGTACTGAATCCAGAGCGCTGCAGTGCGGCTTTTCTCAGCACGGAAGTCTTTCTTTCTGCGTACGCATTCTTGAATGTCGCTCAGGACATCTGCTGTGCTTGCTTCTTCAGCTGAGACTTTCTTTCCTATCAACTTATCAAACAATGCACGCGCCTCTCCAAGCTTTGAAACTCCAACCTGCGAGTGGATGTCTTCAGGCATCGGCTCCAAACGATGCTGGTGGCCTGCAATATTAAATTAAATTGTCTTATTGCATTTTCTCTATATTTTAGCAACGCTTGTCGAAGTAAAAGAATTGACTTTAAATACTTACTGTTATGAGTGCTTTCTGTATGAGGGGAGGTGATGCATGATTCGGACATTTCATCAGCTAATTCAGATGCAACAGTACTCTCAAAACCTGAAATGATAAAAGTAAAATAATCTGATATAATTGTTGTCTACTTTGAGTGACATGTAAAAGTGTATCGTGTTAATTTTACCTCGCTGCTCAGTCTCATTGTCTATGTTCGCTGTATCTTCGCCGTTCGCATCAAAAATTATGGAACTTTCCTCAGAAACTACAAGATAAAAAAAGTAACAAGAAAATAAGAAATGGCAATTAAACCAGATACGTTTTATAAATAAATGGCTATTACCTGTGTGTTGTAAGTGCGGTATGGGTACTTCCAGAGCTTCCGAATACAGTAGCGCATTCAAAGCGGCGTCTACAATGAGGTGTGCACGAACAGCTCGAGCAATTGCTTTTCCGGTCAAATATGGTCTACCGCATTAGACGCATAAATCAGTTCCAGAACTTCTCTTAAACCGGACCCAGCCATCAGGTGACCAATACTTCCAAGAAAACTCATCTCCGCGTGAAAAGCACCAAGACGCACCATCACTTTGCGTAAATCGCTGTCAACAGGTTCAGACTGTATTATGTCAAAGGTCTTTACCCACAAAGGCTGATCAAATGTGATGATGGGATTAGCAATTCCGTGTTCCTTGGCATGCTCAGATGCAAAGTTCAGGGTGGAAGAGACACATGTGACATCGCTCGGATTCATATCAATTATGGGAAGGAACATAATTGAAGACTTGCCCTGGTGCCTTCCTTGATGAACAGATTGCATCATGCCACTCCAAGATGGACGCGGGGTGCCAAACAGTAAAGATACCTTCCACAGGACGTCAAGATTAGAAGTGGGGTCTTCCGCTCGTACGAGAACCACGTCATTGTATTTGATCTCCACGTTCACCTGACTGGGTCCACATGGATGAATCTCTACCCTTCCAGTTGTCGAGATTTCTTCAGCAGTAACTTTGCGTCGTGGGACATTACAATTGTGTTTAGTGCCAGGCGTAACAACTGCGATCATGCCCATACCATGAAAGGTATTATTTCCATCGAGTGTCCTAGTGTTGTGGTCAACGTTGTCGGCCGCGTATTGGACAAACTCGCCATTAAAAGAGGGTATATTAGTTCCCTGGCTAAGCGCAGCATTCTGGTTGAACATTTGCACCTCTTGGTATGATGAACAAAACCCATGGTGATGCAAGGTGTCAACAAGGAAGCGCGAGGCGAAGTTGTGGTGCAACTGAACTGCAAGCCCGATCTGTAAAGGTGCGATAACGACACGTGGCCGCGCAGCTTGAACAATGGCCTGCCCGATTGACGCTACCTTCAAAGAATTATTTTTTTCTGAGACGAGAACTCCCAGAAATGCAGAAAGCGTGGCAGGAAGAAAGTGGACATGAAATTCGGCATCGGTGTCTATCGTGGGGTAGTTGCCACTTGAGGTCGGAAGTGATTTGAGGTCTTTTTTTATCAGCTTAGCTGCTGTTTTAATGATGTTCATTTTTTGTTCTTCGATATCCACGTCATCCTGCTGTATGTAAAACTCTTGTAAAATCGCAGTGGCAGTGGTTCGAAAGGTTACAACGTTCGGCTTACCGTTAATATCCGTTATCACGATCCTATCTCCAAAATACTCAAGAAGTTTGGTTTTCATGTGCTGCCGTCCGTAAGCTTCGCTATTTGTGCCACTCAAATATTCCTCCATTTTTTCCACTAGATCGTTCACTGTTATCTGCTCGTCGTCATTTTCTTCAAGAAACTTCGTAACTTTAAAAAAGGCCTCGCATTTTTCTTCATCCTGGGGACGACCAACTTTCCTCTTTTTGACAGCCGGTTGCTCATCCACTTCATAAACTTTAGGTAATTTCCTCTTTGTGCGGAAGTTTACACTGCAGGTCTGGTGGTAAACCGCGCCAGCAGAAGGCAAATCATGCACATTTAGAAGCCTAGCTCTTATCATGTCAGACCACTCGTCCTCTCTCTCTGAACAAATTTTCAATAGCGTGTCTTTCATTTCAATTGTCGTTACCCTGAACGCTTCCCCCAGTCTTTTTCTCTGTTCCCCGAACTCAACTTTGGTACCACAAAAGAAACAGTCAGTTTTGAATGAGAAACATTGTTCTGCTTGGCGAGTTAGAGAGCGACGATTACTAGTTGTTTTGGACGTAAGAATTTTCTTGGCTCGCTGGATGTTACTTGGCAGACAATACTCTCGCCAGCAGTTTTGATGAACCTGCTGCCCAGGAACCGTAGTGATGGAATCATTTCGCTCTGTGCTCGCCCGATTTATTCCCGCGCTTCCTTTTTCTCTTAGTGTTACGACCTCGGCCTCGCCATCCAAGTTTTTTTTACAAATAACACACTTTTCTGTGTCATCCATAGTTGGGAATCTTGTTTTCTGAAATAACAGGAATAAATAATAAAGAGCGCTTTTTACACAAAATCAATCTCAATTCTATTTACAGCTTTGTGGTTCTCGGAAACGTCCAGGTTGATTCCGTAAATGTGCTATATTTGGCGTTCTTTTTGTTAAAGTTTGGTTTTATTACTGCCAAATTAAGTCTTCAGTGAAAATGAATTTCAGGCAAATTGTTTTGTGTTCAAAGCGCATTTATTACTCGGATAAATTGTTATTTTAGGAAAGTTTTTCATTCAGAGATTTTAAGTTATGAGAAAAAGATAACGCATTATTTTAAATTATTTTCTATCGTCTGATTCATGTATATAGTTTTTATAATTTTTGATTATTATTATTATAATTGATGTAAATAGTTTTTAGCATATCTTTTTCAAATTCTGTATTTCCTTGTTGTTTTTGTTTTCATTCGGAGAAATTAGCATTTTTTTGCTACTCTGTAAATTCGAATTTAAATTAAGTTTTTCCTGCACTGAGTTGAAACCTTAATACTCAGGTCACATAACACATTACTTGAACTGCATTACCTTAGCACATAACATCCATTTTTTTAGCTTAAAAACTTCTTTGTCGCGTGGGGATCGCGCGAGGATTGCTAAGGGCGGTCAAATCTCGATCTGCCCATATATATTTCGATGGTGTCCGCACAGTTGCCTAGCAACAAAACCAAATCGCGACCGCTGACAGTTGCGCACTCTCATGTTTCTTCGGTGTGTTTCTTCATTTCTTGCCTGCTTCGCTACGTACATTTACGTGCTGATATTTTTATTCATCGTCTGTGAACAACCTGGTTTAACAAGTGGCTCAAAATCCATTCCGGGGTAGATTTACAACTGAAACTGAGCGTGAACGCCGACTTGAAATTCAGCGCGAGCAACGAAGGCGAAAGAGTCGACACGAAAGCACGAGTAGGAGAACATCGTTTACCGGTAATGGCCTAGCAAGACTAAAGCCGTCAGCAGGACACAAACAGGAGACTAAAATATTACAGGCGAGAAATCTTGGAACATACACAACGTAGCTTAAATTTAGCTTGATCGCACAGCGCTGCCACAAAACGAGATTCCCCAACAACGCCAGAATCGCGCGATACAAGGTCTTCGAAATTATAACTCAGTTACACCAATTGAATAATGACAATGAACTCAGCGGCTACAAACTCTTCGAGAAAATGTGTGCTGAAACCGATCAGGACCGGCGACACCGACTAGAAGTGCTTCGACAAAAGGATTTTGTTATAGAAGCAACGAGAGGCGACAAAAAATGCACGATCATCAAAATACTTTTGCTAGAAATTTACCTTTGCAACGGACGGTGACTGAACAGGTTGGCTCAAAATTATTTCCTCTCTCTTCCATTATCTTTACTCTTGATGTACTAGTAATTATTATCAACAAGTGTGATCAAAATTACAGATTACACAAGAGAAATGAAGTTATTTCACAAAATAGGTTTCAGTTCCCACAACAATTTGCATATTTGTGTATGAGCAGTAAAAGAATTTAAATTCTAAGTTTAGGACGTTCCCGAAAAGTATTTGAAAGAAATAATTCATATTGGATCAGTAAGAATTTATAAAAGTTTATGTTTTCCGTTATGGATATTGACCCTATTAATAGTTTAAAAATAATATTCAGATGGATCAGAAAGGACAATTTCTGTTCACAATTTGGTTTGGAAATGCACTCACAAGTACTGCTCTGCCTAGCAATTACCACTTTAAAATGTGTAGCGGGTATAGGTACATACATGCATTTATTTGATGTGAAACAAAAATTACTGCTTAACATTGACTATTGACAATAATTTCATGCTACATACAGTGACCAGCATCACAGGTCTCCTCGCAGTGCACAAGCAAGCACCAAAATCAGGGGAATTGAGATCCTGATCACCTTCAGCATGATCTGTCTATGTGAAAGTTTACTTACTTCTGAAGGTTTCACATGCTATAATCTACATTCACCCTTTCCCTTAATTAGCTACTCTTGCTTTCCATACCAACTGACCTCCCTAAGCCCCAATGTAAGCCTGCAAATTCTCCTTACTGGTCTTTATACATTTCTTGTAGTACTAGTGCAGAGAACTTCTTTCTACTGAAATTAACACTATTCATGTTTGGTGATCAATTCCTTAATTCTGATGACCTAATTAAAGCATTCCTATTGTAGGGAGATGCTGGTAAGTGGGGATTCAAGGGTTAACTTATTATTTTATTGTGACAATCATCTAATCCAATTTTTATAGCTAGTGTGTTGTGGGGAATGAATAAACATGCTACCACATCAATATGAAACTCTGTGCTTTGCTTGCCCATTATTCTGTATTATTCTTATTTCAATTTTTGGGTAAAAATGGATAATTTTTTTTAATACACTGCATCACTCTTCAGCAGTAGTAGACTCCTGCTACAGTATCTAAACCATTCAAGGGAAATAATGAATTGTGTTAGCTATTGACACTTGTCAATACCCAGTAAATAGAACAAAAGCTGTACAACAGAATCTAAAGGAAATGGCTGGGTAAATGTTGGAGATAACAAGTTCCAAGTTGGAATTTGAACTGCATTTCTGATAAACCTATACTCTCACCCAACCAAAATAAACAGAAACATCACACATTGGCCCTGACAACAGGTCCACAGCAATACTATATACATCCTCTCTAGAGAGCAATTTACCTTATGTCAGAATGAAGAGAAGTGGGGTGGGGGGGGGTGGGGTGGGGGCTGAACGTATTTTCTTATACATGACAGAGGATTGGATGCAAGTTACATGGAAACGACTGGGAACCAGAATGTTGATCTTAACTCACAATTCGGGACCATTGTGGCCACCCATCCACACCGCCAGTTAAACCGAAATTCAATCCTCTCCCGACCCCCATCAATCAATTTTGTGGTGCACCCGTGCCCGAGCTTCGCGAGGTTCTGCGAGTCACGTATTTCTAGTTTAACTTTGCTAGCGGAATACAAATTCCTACGCTAAATCCCTCAAACGGATAAGCAACAGCGCAGACGCTTGCTACAAGCTTTGTGTATTTTTATGGATTTAAAAATCTTATTTAAGCAATTACCTGATCTAATCTGCATGTAATTGGACTTACCTATCAGGAAAACACAAGAAAATCTTTCTTTTTTTGCTAGCCCATGTTGCACGTGGCATTGAACTCAAGCGACACAGCAGATAGCACAGGAGCCTCGTTTCCATGCTGCATTATACAGGGTCAATACAGGGTTCTAAAAAAACCCGTTAGTAGTAAATTGGGCTCGTATGGAGACGTTTGCCTCGTTTTGATGTGAGGATGACGTCATAACCGGAACCGGAAGTCACGTGTTTTTGGGAGGGGGAAACCGCTGACCAGGTGTGAAAAAAGGATCGTGGGCTCATACAACCGGAAGTCACGTGTTTTGGAATGAGAAACCGCTGGCGAGTGTGAAAAATGGATCGTGGGCTCAAGGGGAAGTAAAACCGCTGGAGAAAACGCGGGCGCAAAGTCCAAAGTCCAATTTTTGGAATGGGGGTAACCCTTGGAGTGAAAACAACACAAAATGAATAAATCACGTTTATTGTTATACTTTTGTTTACAATAACTGAGAAAATGGTTTTCCTGAATGTTCCTTAATGTTCAATAGAGGGTCCCCACCATTGTTTTTGACATCGAGTTATTCTTCGCCATTGATTGTTGTCACGGATCCATTGTTGTAGTGGACGTTGATGATTTCTGATCAAAGGTATGGCAAAGGAACTGTAGAATGGGGGTGGTGGCGCCAAATGTTCTCGATCACAGTGATCACAATCGACGATCTTGTTTTTTGATCTCTCACTGGTAGCCATAGGGGTAGGTCTTGAAGGTGCGGGGATCGATGACTCTTTTGTCATACACCAAGCGATACCATTTGTGTTGGGGTTGAGTGAGCAAGGTGTAGTTTTTCGGGTTCCTGACAATGTGGTGACTTTTGGTGACTTGGATTTCGCGTGGTTTGGGAAGGGGTTTCTGGATTTCATCTTGGACATTCTGACGCATGACGTCGTAATTCAGCTGGGTGTGTCCTTCACTGTTGAGTCGGAAGCCTCTGACCTTGCATTCCACCTTTTCCTTATTAGTAGCATAGCCGTAGTTCTTGGGTCCTCCGCTGACGAATTCTTGGATGTATTCATCATCAGCTAATTCGGAGGTGAAGTCTCCTAGATAGGATCCCAAGGTAGGTTGGAATTGAGTGGGTGTTTCCTCCAGGTAGATGACGGAGTCGGTGTCAAAGTAGAGGACTCTTTCCCCTAAGGCTTCCAGGGCGGCATAGAGTTTGAGCCGGGCGTGGCAGGTGGTGAAGCAGGCCACAAAAATGTTGAGGTTGGGTGAGACGCGGATGTCCTCTTTTTGTTTTTGGTAGTGCACCTCGACCATGTCGTCATTGATCACGGACACGTGACGTACATCTAAGGCATCGGTATCCAAGAAACAGTGAAAGGCCTGTGGATCATCAAAGGCTTGAATTTGGGTCTTGTTGAGGTGTTGTCCAAACTTGCCCCACATGGAGTTGAGCATGAGTTTTGCTAGGGTACGCAGGCCCGGGTTGTATTCAATCTTGTCGTATTCCAACTGGATGCCTTCATGCTCGAAGTACTTCTGGATGTAGTCCTGTTTGGCTTGCTCTGACATGTCGTCCTTAGGCCACCCACTGGCTTCTTGCTTAATTTTGAGCCAGGTGTTGACATAATTGGCAAAGAGGCCCTCACAGGTTTCGTCAAAATGCCAGGCTTCATAGATGTATTGGACTTGGTACCCCAATTCGACGGCTTTGACTAATTCGGGAGTGCACCAGGTACTGGTGAGGGTGCGTTGTTCGTCGGGGTGAGGGCAATGATAGGATCTGTCCAAAAGAGGTTTGTCCATTTCTTCTTTTACACAACGGGCACAGAGGGGAAAGAGCAGTTTGTCGCCATGACGGTAAGGCAGCACGGGATGGTACAATTCACGGGGAGGCAGGACTTTGCATTGAATGAGGCCAAAGTACTGGTGGATGTTCGTGTGACCCGGTTGAGAATAGATGGTGGGATGTCCTTTGGGGTAGGTGGAGGTCTTGTTGACCCACGGGTACAAGGAGGTGACATCGAAGTAGTGAATTTTTTGGCCGGGGGTGATATGATGGTAGAGTTTGATGGCATTGGTACGACCTCCACAGAAAGCCTCTCGAGGTTCAAGAGGTTGGATAAAGTTGAGTTCCCGGACAAAGGCGTCGATCTCTGGTTGGGTTTTTAGGAGGTGCTCCCATTGACATCCCCACATTTGAATGACGTTGTACCCTTGGTCGGTAAGCTTTTGGACTTTGTCTTGGGTGGCGGCATAGAGGTCCTGCATCGTCAGATCATAGTTGCGGGGATGTTTTTCGTAGCGATGGGGATAACAGGTCGGGCATCCGTGGGTGAAACAGCCTTGAAATTCGTAGACGGTGTGGGTGTGGGGGCAATAACCATCCACATAGATCTGGGGCCCGGGGATCTTATACTCGCCTTCATTTCGGACATGTTGGATGTACTGTGGGTCTGGATTGGCACTGGCCAAGAGATCGTGGGGGTTGAGATCTTGGAGGGCGCGTTGACGTAGTTGGTGATCGCACCAGGTTAACCATTGAAGGGCTGGGAGGGACTGGTTGATGCTGTTTCTCCACCCCTTATGACCGGCGGGTTCGCTGGCAATACTGTTCGGGATCATCCGGTTCATACGTAAATCTCGATTACAAGCCGAGGCAATGGTGACGTGATCGAAGGGATTGAAGCCGGTCAAGTCTTCAAACAGGCGTTTGAAAGTCAGACATCCTTGTTTCAAGAGACGTACATCCGATTCACAATAGGCGACCAATTCTTTCTGAAAGTCAAACACGACGTTCTTGGAACGCTGCTCTTGATGCCAGGTTTCGAAGGCTTGTCTACCTTCGAGTGACATGGTCTCAGGCATGTAGTAATCGCGTGAGGGGAGGATGCCCACGTAGTGTTGATGCTTAGGTATGTTGAACTTGTGGGGGAAATACCCTTTGCAGAGTTCGGTCAAGCCAAAGGTTTTGGGAAAGGCGGAGAGGGGCATCTGGAAGAAACTCATCGAATCGATGAACCGGATGCGGTCATGTTTGATCTCTAAGAGTTTACACCCGTTGCGGAGTTGTTGGACGATCTGGTTGTCCCCATAGTATTCTTGGATGATAAAGTACCCATCATACCCCTGGAAGTTATGGGCGATGACATTGACTTGACGGGTATCGTGGAGAGTCAAGGTATCCAACCATTCCAGAAAGTCCCGGATACAGGTGGGACCTGGGAAAGGCTTGGGTTCATCCTTGTCTTCGGTTTCGGCCACGACGAGATTCGCAATGTGTTTTTCCTTGGGTTGCATGGCTTCGATATCAAAGAAGACGTGTAAGGGTGGCAGGTCTTCCTCGTCCTCAGAGGAGGCATGGGGTTCCGCGGCACCTCGTTTGGCGCGAGGACCTTTTTGACGGGTCCTCTTTCTCTTCTTTTGGTCTTGAGGTTTGGGGGCTCTTTGTATAAAACAACGGTGTTTGTCGGCGTGGACGTACTGATGACAAGAAGGGCAATCCACGTGCCAACAAAGGTGACGTTGAATGCGGGACAAGCCCACATTTTGTTGATAACAGTCAATGCATCGGTGTCGTTGAGAGCACACGGAGGTCTGGAGGCCCGTGGCGGGTTTGCCAGCATGGGTCTTGCTGGCATGGGCTTCGAAACACGCGGGTCCAAAAAAGTCCCGATGACACGAGTCGCAACGTTGACTGGCTTTCAGGTGTCGGGGGTAAGCATGTTGAAAGTCTGGACAATCTTTCTGTCGACAGGCTCCGCACACCTTGGTCTTGGTGCATCGATGCAGTCCCTCGGTGTTGTAGGGTTTCCAACAATGAGCACACACATAACTGGACCCGAAAAATCCCGGCAATTTGGTGATGACATCATAATGGTCTTGGTTGTGCAACAGGATCAGTTGTTTGTCAGAAAGGGGTCCAAACGTCGTGATGTGGAATGATCGCTGCGCATCGACCAACAGGATCTGGTAACCGGTGAGGGAGGGAGCTTGACTGAATTGGGTCAAGGCGTCATAGCTGCAAGGACCGAAGGGTACCTTGGCTTCATGCTGAAGCAGTAAGGCGAGTTCTTTTTGAAGTTTGTCTCCTTTTCGAATCGAATGCCATTTCGGGTGCTGGTCCACGCGAGCTTTGGCGGTGACGAGGGCTCTGGCACAGCAGAGGTCATCGTCGTTGGTGATTGTTATTACCGACCGTTTGTTGGCCGTTAACATGGTCATGGTAGGATGGCCGGGTTTCCCGCGCCGTGGTCTGCCGGTGCCTTGAGGAGCATGATGAACTTGCGTAATGGAGACTTGAAAGGAGTCGTCCATTTCAAATTGTTCGTTGCTGTTGAGGGCTTGGGCTAAACGTTGGAACAGGGCCTCCACGCGCTCTGTGTCTCGACGCCATTCACCTGCACGTAATCCCCACCCCTGAAAATTATTGTGGAGTCTGTCCGAGGCGATGGTAAAGTACAGACGATCTTGATCGTGGAGGTCGGGGGTGGTGGTTAACACTTGATCGACGGCTCGACGTAATCCCTCTTGGAGAGCTTGGGTAATGTTTTGACCTGGAATCAAGGTCCCCCTTTGACGTAACTGGGTCTTGAAATGACGTTCTTGTACCCCCAGGCGATCACTCTTCCGATTCACAAAAGGTTCTAAGTCAAATTGGAAGGTAACTTGCGCAGAGGGATCCAATCCACCCCCACTTTGTTCCCATTGGTCCAAGGCCTCTTCACAAATGGCGTCGTCACTGTCCGTCATGTTTTCGAGGCAAATCAAAGGTCCCACACAGGAATTTGTTGTTGTTGTCTCTTCTTCTGGCTCTGAATCGGACATCTCTAGTCCAAGCAACGACATCATCTCACGGGGGTCGAGGCCACTAGGCCCAGCACGAGCATCATCCTCATCTTCTGGCGGCGACGGCGAAGTCATGATCAGATGACTCAGCTGGAGTTCGGTCTTTGGGTTTTATAGAGAAAAAAAGGTCACGTGGAAGGGAAGGGGCCAATGAGAAGGAGACCCCATGATGCTTTGGGAGGGGGACCGGGGTGGGGGGACCCCCCTCCCCCCTCTCTAGTTGGGGCCCATGGGGCATCACGGGAACGAATAAGTCCCTATAAAAGAAATCGAATCGCCGGCGGAGTCATCTCAAAATGGAGGTTGCTCATAAAGAGTTGTTAGAAGCCTTTGAAACGTTTGAAGCGGATTTGGAAGTCGACGAGATCTTGAAGAAAGTCAAGGAGGAGTTGGCGCTGGACGACACGGTGACTGAATTTGGTGAACAATTGATCGAAAGAGAACGTCAGAAAGGGGCAGCTCAGGCAACCCGGGCAGCACGAGCCACCTACTTCCACCAGCTGTGTTACCCTCAGCACACCTGCGGCTGGTTCATTGAGGGACTCGACTATTGCTGCCCCTATTGGAGGTACGAATTTAAGCGGCCCTTGACACCTCCGCCAGTACCGCCACCATCACCCCATGTCCAGAGAAAGAGAAGGGCTCCGCCGCAGCAACCGACGACGTACGACCTCCCGACTAAACAACGACCTTAATGACTCAGACGACGACAAGGACTATAACCCCTACGACGAGGACAGTGACGATAGTGACGACGAACTGGCCCCCACGACGGATACCCCCAACGACGACATCCTCAATGAACTCGCACAGCTCCGGGCGAAAGAAGCCCGACGACGGGCGGGGGTCCGGGCCGCCAGGGCCAGGTACCGGGCCAGACATCCCGAGCGAATCGCTGCCCAGAAACGACGGTATCGGGCCAGGCATCCCGAGCGAGAAGCCGCCCGGAAACAACGCTATCGGGCCAGGCATCCCGAGCGAATCACCGCCCGGAATCAACGCTATCGGGCCCGCCATGCCGAGCGAGTCGCCGCGCACAGCCAAGGCTATCGGGAGAGGAACAGGGAGAGCTGCCGGGCGTATGCGCGACAGTACTATAAGGACCATACAGAACGCCTCCTGGAGCAGAAAAAACAATATTACTACTCGGAAGCAGGTCAACGGTGGCAGAAACAATACCGGGCGAGAAAGGCTGAGAGGGCGGCCCTCTTACGTCGACAAAGAGGGTCCATGGTCCAAAAGAGAACAAAGGAGAAACGCCAAGCGTTGGGCCCCCTGACATTAACCGTGGCCCTGGAAGATTTTATGCAGGACTTTTATGATACCCTCTCACCCTGCCCTGAGGATTGTATGGACCAACCTGAGACCATAACGGATTATTCTGTAGGCAACGAATCGTCCCTTTCTTCTTCTTGTGACATGTGGGACGAGGGGAAGGGATTTTTGAACAATCTACTCGAGGACTTGCCATCACCATCGGACGACTCTTTGTATGAGGTATTACGTGATTTGGGCCCATGGAGCCCCCAGGAGTCTGACTTTGATTTGGAGGACTTTGTTTCGTAAAGAGACAGTGATTGACATTTTCATTTTTTATTTTTCAACATGGTATGGGGTTGTCATTAAAGTGTTTTACAATTTTAAACGTTTCTTGGCTTGCATGATTTTCTTGACCACCCGTTCCGTCTTGGTTTTCTTGCCGGGTAATTTATCAATGGCTTGGATCATCTTCGTATCGGCTTTCCATTTATCTTGCAAATTCTTGGCACGGCTGTAATCAATGTCGTGTTGTTTCGCAATCTGGTCCAAGCGATTGATCCCGGGATCCCCACGTTTCAGGCGTTTGGCCAAATGCGTCCCAGGGCCCATGTACTGATACCCAGGCCAATGAAATTCTTTGCCGGTTTTAGCAATCCATTTTTGGACATCCACTGCCCCTCCTCGTTGGGTGCGTTTCCGTTTGATACCCCTTCTCCTCCTGTGGGTGGACATCGTTTACTCACTGTCGTACTGCAAACGTCTCCGTCGGGGTGGTTTGCCTTTGGCCCAATCTTCCCAACCGGGTAAGGGTTTCAATGATTGCACTTCACGGGAGACGCCTTTGCCTTTGCCTTTGCCTTTGCCTTTGCCTTTGCCCTTGCCTTTCGCGGCACCACTTTCGGTTAAATGCTTTTCCCAGGCCTTGCGTCGTTCTCGCACGGCTTGTAAACGAGTCCGGATATCCCCTCAACTGGTAGAAGGTCTCTCTTCTCCTCGACTGGTAGAAGGTCTCTGTTCTCTCGCGCCTTCCCTGGTAGCAGGGGTAATGGTGGGTTTGGGAGCCGACGGACCTCCTTTTATCATGCGCTTCAACCATTGTTCCACGGGTCCCGTCACCAAATCCCCGGCTTCTTCTTCTTCGTCTTCGCCTGGCGGGGCCCCCGGGGCACCCACTCCCACGCCTCCGGGAAATTGACGAATGCGTTTGGTTAACTTGATTAATTCTTGACTCAACGGTTTGGTTTGAGCATTGACCACGGCGGGGGGTAATTCGGGATTGGCTAACAACACATGTTTTTTAGCGGCGAGCGTCGCGGCTTTGTTCAACAAGGCATTTTCGGTGAGTTCTCCTTTGTAATATTGAATGAGTTGATTCAAGTCCTTCTGGGGAATCATGTAGACCTCGTCCATAGGGGTTGATTACAGTCGGGGCAAAGTTCCCCGTCTTCTATCTCACGACAGCTCTCACAAAGGCTGGACCTCAACATATGTTGGTACTCTCGATACAACAGGTGATATTTATGCTTCCAATAAGAACAGTCCTCTTTCCACTGGTCGGTGGCCCGATTGGCCTCTTGTAACAGGGTGATCCATGTGGCCAGGGTTAACGGGTCGGTCGAGCACATTGACATAACACCTCGTGAAGTCCTTGAAACAAGCCGCGTCCTTTTTGTCGGACTAACCACGCACGCCGTTTTTTGACGGAATGTCGACGACGTCCCAAATCGCGTAGCACCTTTTTATAGGGTTGAAGTTTAGCCAGCATGGGGGGTGTGACGGGAATCTTGTTTTTTAAGAAGTTCAAAACCAATTCACTCACAGCATTGATTTGATCGGCATTGGCATGTTGTAACAACTCTTGACGTTTGGAACCATTGGCTTCTTGTAACATGGACCGTAAAAACGGTAATTGACGTCGAAGACGTTGCATCTTTTACCGACGACGACGACGATAGCGTTGATTGGCTTTTTGGATCGTGCGTTTTATACGTTTATCCGTTTCCAAGGCCACGGCTTTCCCCAATCCGACCATGGCAGGGACCAATAGATTTAAAAAACCGCCTCGTTGACGACGGCGTCGTCGTCGTAATCTTCTTCTCCTCACCATGAACGGTTCGTCAATAGACGTTGACGGGCTTTGTTTTGTTTGATCACGTCTCGCGTCTCTTTATAGCCTTGACGGGTATTGCGTTTGAAATCGGACCACCAACCCCCACCTCTTTGTCGTCGGTAATGTTGTACATTATCGGTAATGCCTTTCAAGGCTTGCCCGCCTAATTTGCCTAAAGCGAGTCCAAACCCAGGCGCGGGGCCTGAGAGAAACATACTCATGCCATGGGCAATTTTATCCACCAAACGGGGTTTGCGACGGATTAAAGCTCCTCCTCGTTGTTTCCTTTTTCTGCGTCGTCGTCGTCGTTGGACGGCCATGGTTCTAAGAGTGTCGGACTGGGAGGGAGCGGCTTTTTATGGATCCAGTAGTCTTTGGGTTTCAAGGGACGAGGACATCCGTCTACATAGCATAGGGCTTCCAAAGGTTGGTACACAAAATGACGATGGTAATCTTGGACACATCGTTTGGGTAACGGAGGGGTGAAATCCACAATGGTGTCATCCAACGTTTGCATCTTGATTAAAAATCCTTCCAGGTCCTCCAAGGGGACACCCCTCACATAGGTTTTCAATTCGGTCAAGGCTTTGGCATAGGTGGTAAACGCAAACCGACTCATGGTCACTTTAAATCGGTATTGTTTAAAATCATTCCATCCTTTGACCACGGTGCCCACCGCCGCCAAACACGCTACCAACGTACTGTTCTCCAAAAGGGGGCCAGCAATCATGCCCGCGGCCATCAGGAGTAACGCTAGGCCATTGAACAAGGCATTGATACACTTGTAATGATTCAACATTTTTCGATAACACCACCATTGTTGATGGTAAAAGGCATACAAGGAATCCATCCGTTGTAACAATTCCGGCGGGAAGGGGATGCCAGGACGTCGAGATCCATTCAATAACGACACGACGGTTTTCATCCTCACGGCGATACCCGGGACGACGAGGTTTGTACGCTCGGGGCTCCTCCCTGTTTATAACTGGTCACAATGCTATTGGTCATGGTCACATTAGCAATTTCCCGTCCTTGGGCCAATTGTTCTTGATCTTGTAATAGCATCCGTAAACGTCGTTGTAAATCGGCTTGACGCAAGGTACGAGGTTGTCTGCCAGACCCCCCAGACGATCCGGGAGTGGTGGAGGCAGGTGAAGTGGGGAAAAGGCGTCGGCGTCGTCGCCCCCGTCGTCCACCACCACCACCACCACCACCACCACCTCCACCTCCTCCACCTCCTCCGCCAGCACCAGCACCACCACCACCACCACCACCACCACCAGCACCACGTCCACCACCACCAGCACCACGCCCACCACCTCTAGTCCTGGGTCCCCGGCGTCCCCTACCATCACCTCCACCACGTCCACCACCACCACCACGTCCACCCCCATTACCCCCAGCACCCGCGGCTGTTCGAGCACCCGCCGCCCGGGGTACGCTAGGAGGCGTCGCAGGCGTTCGAGCCCCAGAAGACCCCGGGGTGGTCTGGGGGCTTTGGAATGAGGGTGAAGGGGATGCTCGACTTCCTACCCCAGCGGGGGAAGAGGCCCTAAACGGAGGGGGGGAGGGCAGCCGGTCCACATACGCGATCATGTCCTCGACGGTCATTTGATCAAAGGCTTGGTCGATCAAGCTTGAGTCCCCTGTATCCAAAATTTCTTGGATGGTGCCTGGGGACACTTGGTTGCTGCCGGACGCCCCGACCCCCGCGGGGGCCACGGTATCGTAGGCTTGCGGAGGTTGACGGTCTTCATCGGCCATGGTTGCTCTTTTTCCGGTTCCAAAAGGGGTGTCGTGCCTTTATACTCGCTTTTGATAGGTGCGCGTCCATCCTTCGTCTTTTAACAGGTGACTCAACACACGTTGTTGATCGGAGGAGGCGGGATGTAAATCTAACATCAAATAGCCATACGGGCGCGTGGTGGCCTGATGAAAGGTCTCCAAGGTGTCTTTCCAGGTGGTTGGAAACGATTGCAGCATGACATTGCGTACCCCCAATTGATCCCGGGGATTCTTGAACGCCACAATGTAATGCGCATTGCGGGATATACTTTTGGCATAGCGCCCCACGGGAAACATGTCTTGGCACAAGTACAACACCGTCACCCCTTGATGATGCGAATGTTTGGTGAATAAATCCAACACGCGTTTATCGTGACTCCCTTCATCCATTAAATCATCCAAGACGAGGACCCCCTGTCCTTGAGGAAACCATTGGACCAACGCCTCATGATCGGGAATCCCTTCGTGAAACACTACCCCATGATCTTGCATGCCTTGAAATCGATCTTGCCACGCCCCATAACAATAATGCATTTGGGTCGGTGGGGTGTCAAACAACTCGGGGTTGTCTACCAAGAGTTTTTCCGTAAACACGGTTTTGCCACATCCCGAAGGACCCACCACCAAGATAGAGGAGGGGGTATGAAAACGAAACGGTTTCCCCGTTTGCATGATGATGATACTACCCAGGGGGAAAAAAAAGGCACCTTTTTATTGGAATCGGTGGGACTCGAACCCACGCACGACCCAATCGCTATTCTGGATTAAAGGCCAACGCTCTACCGACTGAGCTACGACTCCGACACACTTTTTTTCCAACGAATTTTATTTAACCATTCCGTTGATGATACGGATGACAACAAAGTTGATACCATCGGGCTTCTTGGCCTACAATCAATTGTTGAAGGCGTTGACCGGCTTGATGGTCATTGCTTACATAATCATGATCCGAAAACTCATTTAAAAAGTCTTGCAAGGTTCGTCCACGGGCTTTGGCTTTCAAGTACAACAAGGCGTAATCACCACAACTCTTGCTTGAAATGGTTTGCAGGGACTTGCCATTGGTCACCACATACTTCCAATGTTTCACAATCCAATCTCGTAACGGGGTGGCTTGCACGTACGTGTCCATGGGTAAAGCATAACTGTCGAGGATTTCACACACGTTTCCATCCGTCCACACCGCTAACCAATGTTGTCCCGGTTGATCGTGTGGGTCCGTATTCACAATGTACCCTTGGCGTTGGGTCTTGACAGGACTCTTGGGTAGTCGATCACAGGCCACCGTCCCGTAAAACATCGGTTTCAATTGCGGGTCGTCTCGGGCTAAATAATCCAATTGCACATTATTCAAGGCCACGTGTTCCATCTTTTCTTTCTTTCTTTAGTGCTGGTAAATGTTGTACAACACGGCTCCGTTGCGGTCAATCTCCAGCAAGTTCTCAAATTCTCCATACACGAGCACGGTTATATTGACACCGGGGGCGGCTCCAAATTCCAACACCAGTTGTAAATCGCCCGTTTGCTTGGGGTTGAGGTTTTGACTGTCAGCACATCCATTGGCCACATTGTCAAACATGTACAAGGTACAATTTTTAGCTTGGCCCCAATCTTCTAGTTCTACCATATTGCCTTTCTTTTTACACCAAGCGCCACTGGCTTGCAGAAAACGGAAGTAGCCTAGATTATCTCGGGTGCCATTGTTGTGCACTAACTGCAGGGTTTCATAAGGGTATTCTTCTCCTTTGACAATCTGTTTAATGGAGCTCAAACCAAATTTCTGGAAACAGAACGGATCTCGGGTCACATCTCCGTTGAAGGCTCGGCTGTCCAACAACCCCACAATCAATCGGTCAGGTATTCTGTTTTGAAACAGGTTGGGGATATCAAAGCGGACCAGGTTGTCTTGCATGGTGAAGGTCCGGATTTCACTGCGGACGGTCGGGTAAGACGCCACTTGGCCTTCATTGTGCCTTTTTTCAGACAAACTGTGGTAGATGGCGTCATTCAAACGCAGTTGGCAGAGATGAAACCGTAGTTTCACATCCCCTTCCATCAATCGACCAGCTAGAGCCACTCCATTGAAAAACAGGCTGGGGCCATTGAAATGAAATTTCATCTTGATTTCGATGCCAGGCACTAACAGTTTGCCGGTATGAAAGACTTCCAGGTGGGGGGTAAACACCAGACTGTGGGTAAGACCTCCTGCATACTTCTCCACTTCAGCGACCATGGCGGCCAAGGCCCCTTTGTGATTGGCACTGAGATCACGCCAATTTTGATGTGGTGTGGCACTGTTGGTGTTGTTGTTGGTCCATTGGGGTGGGGAATCCACTTGATTGTACCATCCTTGGGGTCCTAACACGGTCTTGCCATCTTCTCGGTCATAATTCAGCAAGGTTTCCAGGTAAGCTTTGTAATGATAGGTGTCAGATTGTGGACTGATCAACGTGCCATTCAATTGCAAGTCAATTTGTTTGATGATGGAATGGGCCAAATTGTTGACGGGCCACAATTTTTGAGCGGCCACCAAGTCATCGTTCGTACTTTTCTGCAATCTCAATTCCATGGTAAAGTAACTGCGTCCCAAATCCACAAAATCGTCTAATCCCGGAATGATGAATTCCATGGGATTGATACCCGTGGTGGTGGGTTGGATGGTGACCATGCGATAGGCATTGATGCTAATGTCGGTCGGTGGCACCTTGAAAATCCGTAACGCCGGGTTGACGGTCCCTTCGGAACGCTCGTGAGCCGGGGCGGTTTGTGTACTCACGTCAGGCATGTTTAACGTCGTCGTCGAGTGGTGGTGGTACGTCGTCGTCGTGAGGGGTTTTTATACCGTCGTCGTCGTGCTAAACGTTGTCTCAAATCAAACCCGGGCAGTCTCATCACCTCGGCACTTAACCAGCCACCACGTTGTCCTCTCCTGAGTTTCCAAAACGGATACAGGCCACCCCATTGAGTCAACCCTCGATTACTACGAATCCGTCGAGGTCGTGAATGCACGGGATCCATGTTCACACGCCCAAAATATCTCGCGCCCGTTTGGTTTGTTTGGGAAATAAGGCCGTGGCTACCCGCACGGCGTCTTTTACGCTCTTATGACTCAACGCTTTCTTGGCTTGTTTGGTGATTTCTTTTTTGATGACTTGTTCGGCTTTGCGTTTGACACCTCGTGATAACCCCGTTGTCAAGCCTCTCTTGATATTACTAGGCAGTTTTAAAGGATTTCGCGTCCTTATAAGACCTTGCAACCCCCCACGCATCAGATCCGTCATCAATCCTTTGCCTTGTTGATCATACCACTCGTCGGTTCGAAATCGTGTCAAACTTCCCCCACGCATGGTTGTCTTCTTCTTCACCAGGGATAAACGTTTTGTCTGTGCTTCATGGGACCCCCTTTTTATACCGTCTTTCGAAAACGCGGCTTCCACTCACATGAGATTGCACGTAAACGATTCCCCCGCATAGCGTTTTCGTTTTCCTTGGCGGATTTCCTCCATGCGTTTCAAATGCGATTTTCTGGCATTCTTTTTGGCTAACTTTTCTATCCCTTTGGTGATGGACCAAGCGGTTTTAGGAATCCCGGCAATCACCGCGTTGATCCCTTCGCCCTCTTGTGAACGCTGTGGTCGTCGTCGTCGTCGTCGTCGTCGCCGTTTCGGAGGCATGATTGACTGGGGGTTCCCTTCTCGTCTCTCTTTTTTATGCCTTTTTGAAGTGTAACGTGACAATGGTATGACCTTCACCAAACTTGACCAAGTCTCCTCCTCTACCAATCGTTTCGGCGACTTGAACATGAATCATTTCCACCACCTCGTTACGAAGAGACATGTATTGAATGTGCAACGGTTCAAAGTACAGGGTGCCTCGTGCTTGTCGCTTGTACTGGATTTCACGCAACAAATCGGTCACGCGATTGCCCACCACAGTGCTGCCTGCCACGTCGGAGTACACGTGCAGCGATCGTGTGGGTTCCCCCACCACCGTTCGCAACGCTACATTCAAGTTGGTGAAACGCCAATTACAGCTCATACTCAATTGTAAATAATCCGGTAAAATAGAACGCACCGTCCAAAAGACCGCGTTCCCCTGACCGTCGTTCACATCGTTCCAATCGTTGTCAACGGCTGGTTTTGTCATGTTAGGGATTTGATCCCCGATGAATTCT
The DNA here is from genome assembly GCA_964017195.1 of Siderastrea radians. Classification (NCBI taxonomy): domain Eukaryota; kingdom Metazoa; phylum Cnidaria; class Anthozoa; order Scleractinia; family Rhizangiidae; genus Siderastrea; species Siderastrea radians. Next base: position 19,350,331 of record OZ024894.1, read on the forward strand.
TGTTGTAAGTTTGGCCCCAAAATCAATACAGTGTCAATTTGACGTAACCATCCCATCTTGAGAGCCAACTTGGTGTAGATAGTCAGGGCAGGTGTTTTGTTACCACAATGACAGATATTGGTGTTGTCGATGAGCAGATCTTCGCCTTCCCACTTGAACTTGATGTAGGTGTGTTTGCCTTGATCATTGGTAAACCGACCACCTTGAATCGCCAATTCCGTACGTTGTTGTTCCAAGTGGGCAATGACGGCTTTCATGAAACTCACCCCATCCACCACCCAATCCAAATCTTTCACGTCATTGATGATGGTTCGCGCAATGTCTACTCGCGAGGTCATTTCCCCGTCTTTTCCATTCGGTTTGGGATAGGTTTGGTCCCAGGACGTCCCCATGACGTACCCATTTTTCTTCACCAACTCATACAAATTGACGCGTGCATCCGGTAAGGAAATGGCACTCAACCCCACTTGCCATCCACCCCCTGTGAGTTGTAACGGCTGAGGTAGACGAATCTTGAAGGAATTGGCTTGGTTGTTGGGAAATTCACGTCGGTTGGAATGACTGGGTAACGTCACGTAGAACGACATTTTTGTTTGCTTCACACCACGACCTCCCTTTTAAAGTGGAGGGTTAGGAGGGTATGCCCTTCGCCAAATGTCACGAGATCCCCATTGATTTCGGCCATTTGCGTTTCCACGATTTCCACCACTTCATTGCGTACGGGGACATATTGAATATGTCGAGGTTCAAAGTGCGTGGTTTCTTTGGGGTGGTACTTGATTTCTCGTAAGAGATCCGTGATACGCCCCCCTACCATACTGCTGGTCCCTACATCACAATACACGTGCAAAGGACGCACGGCGGGAAATTCCGACGGGACACGAAAGGTCCCGTTCAAATTCACAAACCGCCAAGGACACGATAGACTCAATTTCAGATAATCCCCCTCCACTTTCCAAAAGAGGGGTTTGTTGGCGGCATCGCGGACATCCGTGGGGGTGGGAATGGTGGAAATGCCTTGAAATTCTTGCAAAAGATTGGGACCCAATCGATACTGGCCGGGGGACACTTGTTCAATCCATCCCATTCTCAGGGCCAAGGTTCTGCCCCATGACACGTGCGCCACTTGTCGTTTGTAATCCACATTGGTAGTATTCAACAACAAATCCCCTTCGGTGGTCCATTCAAAGGTCGGGGCCAATTTGAGGCCATTGTCCTCGGTCCATTTGTTTTTGGGGACGGTTTGTTTCGCCCGTTCTTGCTGGTAACGATAGACCAGTTGATGAAAAAATTGAACTCCCGTCAACGAGGTCATCTCCTTTCTCATATCTCGCCCGTAGACAGTGAGTTCGCGGCGTTCATGGTACCAGCGATCGTTCCCTTGATCGTCTTGGATATACACCCGTTCGTGCCATCGCACGTACAACAGAGGATGGGAATCGCCCACGCCTCCTTCTTCCGCTAGCACTGGAATGGTGGGTAAGGATAAACTCGCCATGCCCACCATCCATCCGCGTCCCATAAATCGAATGGGTTTCGGCAATCGGTTTCTGAAATGATGACTCTTGTTGCCAGGAAACTCTTTGGTACTCGCATGACTCATCAACGTCACGTAAAACGACGAGTTGGGCACCCAGGTCATTGTTTAGCGTCGTCGGCGTCGTTTGCGCGGTCGAAGGGATGTCACGTCACCACGAGCAATCCAACTATTGTACTTGTCGGGCCACCCTTTCCACTTGACCAACCAACGATCTTTTTGACGCTTAAGTACCTTTTCGATGCGAAATACATCGGACACCTGGACTTTTTGTAAATCCTCCTCGTAAAACGTGCCTTTGATGGGGGTCTCATCCCATTCCTGAATCTTATACGTGGGCACGGGGCCCGGGATCACACGATGCACCACAAACACTTCTTCGGTCCAACCGGGGAGATAGCCTTTTTCAAAGGTACGATGAATCGTGTTGAGACGAACCCGATCTCCCACTTTGAATTGGGGTTTTTTCCGACCTTTCAATCGTTGGCTGTACAATCGTTTCCACACGGCTTCTTCGTTGTCCCACGTCACGTTTTCGGGGGGCATACCAATACTTCGATGACGGGTGGCATTATAGCCTTGCACCAACTGGGGTAAGACATTGTCAAAGCGTAAGGTGTTGGCCGTGGTCAAATAACGGTACAACCGTTCTTTCAAGGTCCGATTAAATCGTTCCACCACACTGGCTTTCGCATCCCCTTCGGTGGAAAAATGTTGGATGTCTTGCTCCTCCACCCATCGTTGAAAGGTCCGATTGTAAAATTCTTTCCCTCGATCCGTTTGCAATCGGTTGGGGTGACGTCCTTGTCTCACAATCTTCTCAAAGGCTTTCACGAGGGCCACGCCGGTTTTGGTTTTCAACGGTTGGACCCATGCGTACTTGGACAAGACATCCACGACGGTCAACAAGTAGCGTATACCCCGATTATGTTTGGCCAAACGTTGCACTTCCACTAAATCCGCCGCCCATTGATCGTCTAACCCCCCTACGACCACGGGTAAGGTAGCAAAACGACGACGTCGGGGTTTATGCAAGGTGTAGCCCACATCCTGTTCCAAGAGTCGTTGGGCTTTTTTCAAAGGGAGACCCTGGGCTTTGGCAAACCGTTGCACCCCACCTAAACTCCCCGGGGCGCTAGGATCGTGGTAACGGCTTAACCATTGTTGCGAGACATTGCTTTTCTTCTTCGTTGACGACACAGGGCGTTTGGTTCTCTTCAACCCTGAGGACGAACTCCAGCGTTGAGTTTTCTTTCGAGGGGCCATACTTTTTGGCATTCATCCCATAACGTCGATATGGTGGGGACCGTGTGGGGATGCGCCTTTTGAATGATTCGATACCATCGCCACGCCTCTGGGTGGGCTTTTAACCATACGACAAACACCACCCATCGATACAGGTTACGGTCGACGTGGGTTTCTTCAAAGATCTGGAGAGGATGCGTGTCCTCGGGACATGCGGGAATAGGGATCTTGGACCCGGGTTGGTGATCATATAACACTTGGCACAGGGATTGATGACATTGCCATTGCCCCAGGGACAAGAGAGACTCCCACGCATAACACATCCACACAGACTCCATGGTCACATTGATAACATCATTTATTCCTACTCCTTTTTAAACCATTTAAAAGAGACCTAGTCGACCACAGGCGACGGTCTCGAGATCTTTCTGCCAGTTGTCCACACTGTCACTGTACTTGGGGGGTGGCGGCGCTGGGGCGACCATCATTTCTTGACGGTTCTTGAGCTCTTGAATTTCTCGCAACAATTGTTTCTCATAATCTGTCAGGGGGCGATCCTCTTTCCTTGGAGCTCGAGGGGGCGGGCCAGGGATGTCATAACCCCTCTTGGGATATCCTTGCGCATCACGGGTAGACAAAGGAGATTCAGCTTGTTGGTCGGCTTTCTTGGGCGGGTTGTCATGAAACCAACTCCAGTACTTGGGACCCATGGGTTGATCGGCCCATCGGAAGAAGCCACACTGTTTCTTGGAACAATTCAGAAACAAGCGATCGGGGTTCTGGGTCGAATGGCTCTGTTGCAGCGTGGCGGGTTCACGGCAAAAACACTGCAAACAAGTCCACATGTCCAACACTTCTACATGAGGTTGACTATACACCGCTTTCATATACTCCAGGGCTTGATCTTGTCCACAAAACAGCAAACACGGTTGCATGGGACATTTCACATACTTCCATCCCTTTTGAGATTCTCGGGCCTCCAAACGCACGTCATGGCAAGGGCATACCATATAGTCCACCGACTTTCTTTCCTTGTCCTCCGCAGTGTCATACATGGCCGTCAATGCCGGTGTCGATTGCTCCACCATGTCATTCAATTCTTTCATCATCTCTTCCACGGCCGCTCGGGTATCTTCCACCACCTCCCCTACCACCGGATCACAGTCCACGGGCGTCATCGTTTGAATGGTGTTCTTCTTCTTCTTGTTCCCCGCAGGGTGTACGCTTGGCTTTCTCTTCCGTTCGACCGACATCGTGCTCACGATTTTCACCCACCGAGGCCTTTTTATACCTTGGACCCTTGGCTCTCATTGGTCAGCTTATCCTACCCATATAAGGACGTCTCCTCGTCCCATTGGTCAGTTTTGGCCTCTCCAAATAAGGCCCTCTTGTCTTCCCATTGGTCAACTGTCTCTATTTAAGGAGCTCCCTTGCTCCCTGAATCGTCATTCTCCAAAACAATGCCCCCAGACATCATGATCGGAGAACAAGATCTCGGTGCCTTGGAACTGCAAGTGGGTCATGGACATGTGGTCTACACAGGGGGAGCCAAAGGTACGGATGCCCTCGTCGAAGAACAGGCCAAACACTTTGGGATGCAACTCGAAGTCCTGGTCCCCCCGAACCATCCTCGAGCCACTTTCATCACCCCTTCTACGGTGGAAGTCCTGATGTTGGCCAACCCTCATCTTCACCAGGCGGCAGAGAAACTAGGCAAAAAAATGCCCAGTCATTTTTACACCCTGCAATTGCTGCAACGCAATTATCAATTGGCCAAGAAAGCCCATACCATCTATGCCTTTGGCATCTTGGAACCGGATCATAAACGCGTGAAAGGAGGCACTGGTTGGACCGTGCAATTGGCTATGGATCAAGGCAAACCCGTCTACCTGTTTGACATCCCCAGTCAATCATGGTACCGCTCGGACCATTACTACCAAGTCAACGAGAATGCTGCCACCCTGGTCACTGGCAGTCAATTTGTCCCTTGGGGACCCAAAAAGCCCACCCTTCATCAAAGCAGTGCCGTGGTAGGATCCCGGGATGTGGACGAAAAAACCCGAGCCGAAATTCAAGCCTTGTTCAACCGCACCTTCTGTCTCCCCGAGAACATTGATCAATTACGTATGGAACTGGAAGACTTTCATTTGTAATGTTTTTAGTTTTTTACTTTTGGAATTGTACATAGTCCTTTTTTAGTTTTTATTTTTTCCAATTGTAGTTTTTCCAATTGTAAATAGGTGCGCCCGCGTGGCAACAAGACAGACAACCCTTTGTAAAAAACATGAACTCTTCTTTTTAATTAAAAATTTTAAAAAAACTGACAACACTGGTTTTGCACGTTCATCATAAATAATGCCTCTTGACGCACAGTAGCCTTGACTCACAATAAAGAAACTCAACAGGAATGTTCAAAGTCTATTTACAACTCCAACACACGTCGTACCCGACTGGCTCGCTCCTTTCTTCTCTCCCGTTCCTCCTTCTCCTGTTTTTTCACTTCCCTGTAAAAATGCTTAATTGTCCCCCACTGATTGCCACAGTACAGTTCAGGCAGATGCGCGGCCATATAAAAATCCACCTGCTCAAACAGCCCCATGCTAATAGGCCAATATCGCTCCTCCATGGTCGGTGCTATACGGAACTCCATCCAAGGGATGATCCGATTCGCCAGTGCTCTCTTTAATTTCTGGTAGGTGACTGGGTGAAGAGGAAGCCCATTCTCCGGCTCAACAAAGCACAGTAGAAACAGGCGAAGGAACGCCTCCACGCGTTGCCGATTCAGGGGGCGCCATGACTCCTCCCGTCTCTCGTACATGCGTCTAATTTGGCGCTGGAGGGGCGTCTCCTCTGGTTGCACTCGTCTCCTCAAGTAGTCTGCTCCTCCCACATTCATATCGCTACCCAGGGAACCCAACAGTCTTCTCGTTTCAGACATTTTTGCACCACTAACTAACATAAGTCACCAAGGACCGGCTCAAAGCTAAGAGTGACGTCCTGTGGCCTCCCTTGGCTTATATACCCCCATCCGCGCAATGCCTGATGGTCTATCTAAGGAGGGGGGAGGGGGGTCCCCCCACCCCGTCCCCTCCCAAAGTATCATGGGACCTCCTTCTCATTGGCCCCTTCCCTCCCACGGGACCCTTTTGTTTCTCTATAAAAACCCCCGTCTCATTTCACACTTCAACTCATGGATGATCCAGTTCAAAAGCCCAACAAGTGATGGCTCAACCCCAACCATGCCTGGTGTGTAAGAAACCTGTCACCAAACCAACCATTTTGATGTGCTGCGAACAACCCTGTCATCTAACCTGTGCCACCCGGTGGGGAAAAGAAAGTACCAATCCTAACTGGGGTTGCTTTAGATGTGGACACGGAACTAGCCTCCACGTCCTTGAAATCCTCCATGAAGAATGGAAAAAAGACCCCCAATTTATGAAAGAAGTCAAACGTCACTGGTACCAGCATACTTTTCCGGGAATCACACATCACCTCCTTCCTCTCTGGTATGGTATCGCTTATGAATTGAAGTGCGGTGAACCCATATGTTTGGGAGGCGTCCAAGGATTCTGGGGAAAACACCGCTGCAGGTATGCCCATTTTACAGAAATCCATTTTCTTGGCCAGACCCCAAGCGAAGTCATTTCAAGCATGAAAGAACTGAATCCTTTCCCCACCACCTCGTGTATCGTCTGTGACAAAGATGTCACCTATCAAAACCTATTGATCTGCTGCCGAAACCCCTGTCATGTAGCCTGTGCTGACAACTGGAGAAAGAATCCTCATCTAATCCCCAAATGTGTTTACATCCGACAAAGCCATTCCACCACAGTCATTGAAATCCTCAATTACGATTGGAAAGAAGACCCCCAATTTGTGAAAGAAGTCGAACGTATCTGGAATGGTCATCTGTGGTATGGTATTTGTCATACAGACACCGGAGCCATTGAAGGATTCTGGGGAAAAATCTTCAAGAATCCGGATACAATCAGCAACATACCCCATTTTCTTGGCCACACCCCAAGCGAAGTCATTCCACACATGAAGAACATTTTGAGTTCTCAGTAAGGACCCCATGTTTGGACTCACTTGTTGTCAAACAATACGAAGGACCAATAAAGTATGTTCCATGACACTTTGTTGTTGTGGTCTTTATTGATTCTCTACACAATCATGTTCGTTGACTTTTTCGGGAAAGTTCAAGGGTAATGATGGTTCGGCCTTGTTTGAATGGAGCCGGCTGTCCGTCGGCTGTTTGAATGTCCACGGCAATGCTGTCAAAGATGGTTTGGCCCAGAGGAAAATACATCCGTTGCCTGGTATCAAATTGATGCTCGGTATTGCCCGCATCCAAGGTACGTAACAAGCCTTTTTCTTGATTTCCCACAATGCTCGGTGCCACCAGATCCGTGTAAATCATCAATTGTTGTTGTCCTTGTTGCGGTTTCACCGTGGGCGTACTGGGAAAGGGTTGTCGACTCAAATTCGGACCCAAGAAGAAGTAATAATCGAAATCGGGGTGGGTAAAGCTGACGGAGACGTGCCCCCACGGGGGATATTTGGCGATAGTACCGGTGGTGGGTGACCATTTATGCCGATCGTTGTAATCCACAATATGTTTCACCAGATAATTCTTTTCTTGGACCACGCGTTCCGTGGACGTTCCATCTTTCACCAATCCCATCAAGCCAGCGAATTTCCATTCCATTTCAAATTCCATGTTGGCTGGAATGAGGACATACAACGAATCTAATTCGGGGGCGACGCCCGTATTGGTGATTTTCACATAGGGTTGAGCCAGGTTAAGCGCAGCTAGTTGTTGTCGTTTGGCTTGATCGTCCACGTCCATTTTAGCTATATCCATCATGACTTCCATGTGTTGTTTTTCCATTTCGTACCCAATGGCAATCCAGGCTTCTTTCAAATTGTGGTAATACCCTGGCGGTAAATAAATTTGTTTGGTGACTTTCAGGGGCGCCGTGTTATCCGCCCGTTTTGGCATGTATCTCACATCTGTTTTCATCCAATGTTTTTGACTATCCTCTTGCGTCCAATTCTGTTTGGTTTGATCTTCCAAGGATTGATTAAACCCCGGGTGGGACATATGTACCAACGCCACTTCCCAATCATCTTCCACCAAATAATAAGAACGAGGCAATCGTGCCGTAAATTTTTGACCCGTGCCTTGTGCTTGATCACTCAGGAGCGTGATGTAAACACTCATGGTGACTACTCCCTCACTTAGGGTTTACCCCCTTTTATATTTACCCCACTTGGACTTGTGCCATATCAAAACCATATCAAATCCATATATGGGCCATATATGGGTCACCCCCATTCCAAAAATTGGACTTTGGACTTTGCGCCCGCGTTTTCTCCAGCGGTTTTACTTCCCCTTGAGCCCACGATCCATTTTTCACACTCGCCAGCGGTTTCTCATTCCAAAACACGTGACTTCCGGTTGTATGAGCCCACGATCCTTTTTTCACACCTGGTCAGCGGTTTCCCCCTCCCAAAAACACGTGACTTCCGGTTCCGGTTATGACGTCATCCTCACATCAAAACGAGGCAAACGTCTCCATACGAGCCCAATTTACTACTCCCGTTTTACTCACCTTCCCCTGCTCAGATTTTCAGAGACTTTTGATATGTTATAGAGGACATGTTCCTGGACCAAAAGGCGTTAAAAAACCTTCTGTTGCAATTAGTAACAGGTTGACATCTTTTAGGCGATAAAATGCCTGGACTATTTGTGTTTTGTTCACTATTTATGTAAGTGGAACAAATTGTGTGAATCACTCATGTCCGAAATGAACAAAAAGGGTAAGGTTTACTGGTCGAAAATTGATGGCTCATCACCAAAACCAAAACGGCTTCACTTGGAAAAAGAAGAAACAGATAGCTTGTATCACTGTCCAATACAGGTGTGTGATCACGATGGATTTAAAAGTCAACGTGGCTGAAGGAAACATGTGAACACCAAGCACAGTTGGTTCGTTTTCTTTGAGGAAAAATCCGACATTTCAAGTACCAAAAAATTTACCGATGATGATACATCGAGTGAAATCACAAAACAAACTGCCAGGGTAATGCCTTCGTTTTCAGTTTTCAGCCAAATTGGCGGGCTATTCACAAAATGGTTGACTGGAAGTGGTGGGGGTTGCAAGAAAGATCATGCAGCTCAGCAGATAGCCAAGAGATGCTTAAATTTTCTCAAATTTTGCTGCGAAGATGAAGAGGAATTGAGTTTTGAAGTGCTGGACTTTAGCCTGTGTTCTCATAGTCTGTTGTTCAAGTTTATCGACTACTTGCAAGATGAATGCAAACTCGGACACGGTGGCCATTGGGCTGCATTTATGCGATCTCCAAATTAATCGACTTCAGAAAAATAAACAGTACATCAGTTCTTCGAAATTTGTCTTCAACGGAGTTGTACCTTAAATGAGCCTGCAAGACGGTGGCAAAGATGATGAGACTGCAGTGGACACAAGATCTAGACGTTGAAACTTTGGATGCTAGGGGGCACTGGGCAACCGTGGAATAACTGTTAGAACTGGTGACATTTCATTTGCCTCATTACGAGAACACTGTGAAGATGTGCAAAACTATTCCAGGTCAAGTTAATCCTTTGGGCTGAACATTTGCCACGAAATTTGTCGCAGTGTATTTGTTCATCAAGGTGAAGGGATCTCGGCCTATGACTTATCAGTATTTGACAGTGGACATGGTCAGAGCAGCTAAGGAGAACGGGGGATTCATCGACCAGAAAAAGTTCAAAACGGCCAGTGAGTATGGATTTGACTCATTGATTCTGACCGGTGCAAGCATGCAGGTGCTCGAAAGCTACATCAAGTTCGTAAGGCCATTGCTGAAACCCAGTGCGACTTCGTACTGGTCACTAGAAATGGAGGCCAACACAGCAAATTGGGCAAAGTCATGAGTAAATTAGTGTTTGATGCAATTGGAAAGTACATTCATCCGACCTATCGTCAAATTGTCGAAACGGAAAGCCTCAATCTGCTCACTAGCAAGGAGCAAAGAATATTGTCGGAAGACCAAAAACACAGTTCTCCGGTCACCAAAGTTCACTATCAGAAGCAGAGATCGCGCAAAGTTGCTGTGAAGGCTCACGAGTGTCTACAAAAACTGCAAGGTGTCAAAGGGTCGGAGGTGGACAAGGATGTCAATTCGAGGTTCAGCGATTTGAGCTTAGAACCGGCAGTTGAAATTTTAGAATCGAGAAGCACCCCTCGCAAAAAGGAAACCCCGCCCAGTCATGCCTTGTGAATTCAAAGGAATCATCATCGTCGGGTTTTGAAATTCACATCAGATGAGGATGATTTCCTAAAGGAAGGGATAACACGATGCGGAATCAGGCAGTGGACGGCTATTTTGAGGGATCCAGACTTTACATTTCAGGATGGAAGGTGGCCGATTCTTTGAAGAAGAGGGCTGAGTTAGCGCTCTCCTTGGACGGAATACGCGACCAAAATCAATACCTCAAAAAGTCTTGGAAAAAGAACACTTCAAACGTCACAACACTGACTGCAATCGACAGACACATTTTAATTTCGCTCGCCATGACATTCTACAAATAAAGGCAATAAATGTTCTACGCTCGTTGTTAACTTGATGACCGCTTCCTATTATTGTAGTTTTTACATCAAGTTTCACTGCTTCTTTAAATAACTTATATCAGGCAAACTACATGCCCCTACATCGATTTCACACTGAAATGAAACGCTATCATTTTATGACGGTACGCATGCAATGTTGACTTTTTACCAAAGTAACTGGCTATGATGTTCTTTGGTCTTTTGGTCTGCGTTTGACTTCTAGTAAGTTCTTGGCACCTCTTCGTGCTGTGTGCTCTCAGCAACTGGTCGGACTTTGCGCAGTCGTCAAGGAATTCTGACCGCCATGCACCACTTGGGTTGTGGGACGTTTGGCTAAAACCTCCATGTTGCATCGTTTGTGAACCAATCCCCGGCGATTGCACGCAAAGTTCCACCATGCCATGTTTCGGGACATACGTTGGTGTTTTCGGCTTGTTGAATAGTTCGCTGTCGTCTCCTTCATCACACTGCAGGACGTGTGGTGGCGTTTTCTGCGTAATAAATATTGAGTTGTCGTCTCCTCCTTCCACGCGCACCCTCTTTCTTTCGGTTAGTGCCTCTACGCATCTGAGGGTGCCGACGTTTCTGTGATGCCTTCGAAGTTTGTCTTGAAGTAGCTCTCTAAACGCATTCATAGAAGCCTTCATATCTGTATGAAGACTGGTTCGTAGAGCCACCATACAGTCTTGCAGCGCTTTCTCGGTAGCCGCCAGCCATCGCAATTCAAAGACTTTCTTGGCCCTTTTCTTTCGCTTTTCCCGTTCTTTCTCGAGTTGTTGTTCCTCGAACTCGGCGAGATCCCTTCCAATTGGTGTGGGCAGCGGCTCGTTCTGATCATGTGCTAGCAACGACACGTGATCGTCGACACTCCCCTGGATAGCAAGTATTGTTGCCTTTTCTCGTACCACATTTCCTCAAGCTCATTCTGCTTTTGTTTTTCCTCGAGACGCATTTCTAATATGTGACTTAACTGACGGTGACGTAGAGAGTCAGGCGAGCATTGTGCCAGAGTAATTTTCAAGGTCATTATGGTGTCGTCTTCATCGGAATCGTCGACATCTTGAATTGTGTCCTTTTCAGAGCTTTCTTCATGGGATCATGGTTCTGGCAGAAGGTCGCCAAGAGGCAGAGTTCTTAAGATTTCTTTCTCACTCTCTGGTAGGATCCCGTCGTCATTCTGCAATTCTTGTTCTCCTTCCTCGTCATCAGAACTTTCTTCTTCATCACCGACCACCCGAGCTTTCGATGCCGCCCAAGCAATACATTCCATTGGATGTTTTTGGAGCCATTGCGCTGCCTTCTTCTTAGGACTCAGCAAGGATTTGAACAGGTAATATCGAATCCTGTGATCCATCACCATTGATTCTTTGCCCTCTTTACTGGGAATCTTCAAAGGAAAGATAGAAATACAAACGGTTGAGTTCCAGTTCACTTTATAATAATATATATTAATGATACGTGAGTGCGCGGAGATTTAAAATTTTCCCCGAGTGTTGAACTCGATATCTCACATCTGGAGTTCATCTGGAGTTCAACACGAGAAGGGAAATTTCATATCTCCAAGCAATCATGTATTACTTTGCCCAATTTATAAATACTAATGACGATGTTTCTGACGATTTTCCATAGAGTTCAGACCATTTTCCGAAGATTCTCCGAATGCCGTCCGAAGCCGATACAAATGTCTCCGAGTATTTACGAAAATTTCCAAAGATCTCCGAAGATTCCCAAAACTTTTTGAAGGCTTCCGAGGAAGATCCGAAAATGTTTGTAAACACCAACAAATGTAACCTATGTATAGACCGGCAAACAAGGTATCAAATATAATTAAAGTCTACAATATCACCACAGTAAAATTCTCGTAAGTTTACGTGTATTCAATGACGGTTTTTGTAAGGGCTAGAAATCCCTTTAAAACACTGCAGTTTATATAGTACCGTATTCTGTTTGAATCCTTTGTTATTAATAAGGAATGGGCACATCACTCCGGTCGAAGTGAGAGGATGACGAGGAGCGACAAAGGATTCAGTTTTTTTTGGCACAGCGAGGCAGCAAGAGTCAAGGTGTTTGAAATAGAAAAACAGACTTGACCATGAAAAAGGGATTCTTGACGAGGAGCTGAGCCAAATAAATGCGTGATAGATAACCGCCACCCGAAGATGTGGGAGGGTGGGTGGGTCGCAAATTTCGTCCCTCCTGCGGTAACTTGCAAAGCCCCTTTATTGGGGCTTAGAGGGGTTGAGGGAAGGTTTCCTTTAAACCATTTGTAACTCGTCATTTAATACCCAGCTCACATACTGCAATTCAAATCATAATTTTGAATCAACTTTGTATAACACATGCATATCTTACCATCCAGTGTCGCCATTCCAGACATATACATACATGCTGCACACACGTGCGCCTCAGTCTCTCTGTCACTGAAATCTCTGTATTCGTTGTAGTGGTTATGCACCCCCTTTCCTGCATTTGTCTTCCCTGTCCGATTAATGCTAGCTTTTGAGGTTCCAATTTCACTGTACGACTCTTTGACGAATAATTCATACTGGATGTGAAAAATGACATATTATTATCAACATATTTTTTCAGGTTTTAAATCCAGGGACAGGGACTCAGAAATTCTGAAAGGAATCGCCTCAAAGTACAACACTACCTTGTGTTCATTTTCACAGCATAAACTGCAAGCAGTCTCTTACTAAGATCTACAGTGGTGTAGAAAGTATCTGATGTGGGGGAGAACCAAGATCCAATGTAACAGGCTCCAATACAATACACCCCGCCCCCTCTTCGAATGTAGGGTTAGAAAATAGTAAAAAATTTAAGACTCAAAGCATCATATTAGAGTTATTGAAGATGGTGTAAACTGTATAACTTAACAGCCTGTATACCTTATACAATGTTACTTTGGCATGCCAGTCTGCAAATTCAGTGCGCAACCCTTTCAGCTGGTCATATTTTGAGTCACCATCACGGAATGTCCACTGCACATTTCGCGCTCTTTCCTCGAAGAGCTGGTCACCATGAAAAGCAACTGGTGTAACCACTTCCTTCCGGCCACCAGAAGTGAGGCAAGGCACATGCTTTTCTTGCTTGAAGGCCATTATCTCTGCCATTTCACTTGCTGTGTTTGGGTTCTTAAATAGATCGAGACAGCACTGGAAGAAAGGTAAATGTATACATAATTAGCCTTGCCAGGAGTGTATCTTTTTTTAAAAACTGCCTGTGTATATATTGTATTTCATACTAATGTGATTTTCAACTTGGTTCTTGCTAAAGGAAAATGCCCCCCACCATGACCTCCTCTCTCCACTCTCACACAAACACGCTGCTAAGAAAACCTTACATCATCTTAATAAATACTGCATCCGATCAAATTGATTGTCACCTGTTTCCCAAACAAAGCATAACAAGCTGTTAAGATATGTAACTAAATACAAATTTGCCACTGTTACTGTCATTCCTTCTTCCTTCCTTGTTCTTTAATTGTTATCTTTGTATTGTTGTCTGTGGTGCGGCAAAATAAATAAATAAATAAATAAAATAAATTTCATCACATTTATAACCACTTACCGACTTTGACTTTTGTGACATTTCCATACTGAACTGGTGAGGAATATGATGAACAATCAAAGAATGATACTGCTTGAATGCACTAAGGTATTTGCAGATAACTCTACTGATCAGCACAGCCCATGTCTTCTTAAATTTGGCTTGAACTTCCTTGGATGGTAGAAGTTCAATCAGCTGAAGGTCAGCAGCAGCTTTCTGTGGCTTCCTAGATTCAAGCATAGGATTTTGTGCTCTTCCTAACTCTGCAAACTGGTGTGTCCAATGGATGGATTGATTCTTGTGTTCCTTAGTTTGGATCCGTGCCCGTATTTCAAGATCCACATTGTCCCCAACAATTCTACAATCAGTTGAAATAAAAAAAATACCATATTAAAACTGTAACCTCCTATCCCAACGTTTAATGTATTCCCTTTGACAATTTCAAAATAACCCGGGACCATAATGCCTTTTTAAACAATAATGTATAAAATCACCTGTGTGCATTTCAAATTTAAAAAATGTAGGAAAGAAGTCAGTAAAAACATATCATTGTTATGATTTTCAAAACTACTGCCAGATCCAGTAATTGTGGAACTGCAAATGAAAAACTACAGCAATAACATTTCATTTGTTGAACAAGATAGTTCACACATATAATCAGGCAAAAGAAATAAACATAAAAACTACATACAATTAAATGCAAATTTACAACAAAAGCACCATTACAAATTCAAACGTTCATGCCAGTTTTGGACTTCCTTGGCAAAAAGATTTCAGCACATAATTAGTTAACCAAGTCAAAACCAATACTCAAACAATGAAACACTCAAGAAAAAGTGAAACCAATATGCATATTTTCCTTCTTACTTTTTTTCTCATTTGTACAAAATCATCTAGATCTAGATGTTGTAAACAAAATTAAATTATTATTTTTGGATATAAATAATATAATGATCAAATTTCTCAGTCTACAAAGGAAAGAGTGATAAAAATACTAAAGAGCGTCCGAAAATAGTTTCTGAAAGAATATTTTCTTGCAGTGAAAAACCTAATACGTGACTGTGGGTTAGAAACAGCTGTCAATTACCATTAACCAAGACCGAATTGAAAAACATGTTGGTTTCACTTTGCCGGAAACAAACACGGGCCTGCAAACTGGATATAGATAAAATAGTCGAAGTGAAAATGTAAAATATCAGATAGATTTTGTGTCTACTAACTTGTAAATCGGTAGTTTTTGACAACGCAAGTCGTTTAACACATTGTTCACATTAGTCAGAACAACTGCTGGAAGTTGCGGGTTTTGGCTGTTCTTGGCGTCTTGAAGTGGTTGCATGACATAATCGCCACTTTCCTGCAACTCTGCAACCTTGTTTTTTGCTGATCGACAGGAACATCACGAACCTCCATGGATTCATCGATTGTGGGGAACTGATCGGTCTTAATGTCTTCGAGAAGTCAAATCGCTGCTTTGTTCTTCTCAATTTCTTTCTTCCACACTAGAACTTTGCTGTCAAAGTTGGCGCCCATTTTTCTCTGAAGAGCTACTGTCATGCTCGCAGACATACATACTCCAAGGCGGTTTAATCGCTGAAAATCAACATGCCTGGCAGCACTGTGAAACAAAACCATGGAGATCCGATACGCTATCGCTGACATTCAGGCATTTCTACGCCGAGCAACGACTGCTGTGGAAAGTGCGATTGAATTAGTAGGACTACTTTTTTTGCCAGCTGCGCCAGTAACACTTGCGTTCCAAAGTGGGCAGTAAACAGCAATTTCGCGTTGAACTTGGCGATTGCTGAACGAAGCCAAATGATCTGGATCTGTACCTTTCAATACAGAGTCTGATTTGCAATATTCCCTGAATTCAGCGGAGACATTTCGCTTTAGAGCTGCTGTCAACTCTTCCTTCAATTCAGTGTGAACGAAAATCGCATTCGCGGCAGCCTTCCACTGTTTTAAAGCAATGTTCTTGATAATCGCAATCGTTTTTTGATCTTCCGGTGTCCTAATTTTTACATGCTCCCTTGGATACAAAATAGGGATTTTCACTTGCGTCTTCCCCTGCGATAGATCGTCTACGTTTAGCAAACCGAGCTCCCAATCGCCTCTGCCATTTCTATTTGATTCTGCTTCGTTTAATTCCTCGTCATTCGTGGAACAAAATAAGCTTTTCCTCGATGTGGGTTTCTTTCGTTTGTTATCTGCGATCTCTGCATCATCATCGCCCTCTACTTGTCGCTTTTGAGATGCAGACTCCTCAGCGCCTTTCCTCAGCATCTTTTTGTTTACTGGGCTTTGCTCAGGGGAAGAAACAGACGTTGGAAGACAACGTTTGAACCTTTCTTGACTCTGTCTCTGGATCTTGCAACGCACGTGCAACAAAACAAAATAGCTGATGCATGTTCCGTGTTTTCCTTCCACAAGCGGCACAAACTCTGTCCGATTTACTTTCACTACGTGTCACCTTCAATCCTACTTCATCACACTGTTTTGCAAGGACAACACCGATGGATCCTTTCTGCTTGGAAGGTTGAAACAAATTTTCTGTTCCAATCTGGCGGGCCAGTGATCCATACTGGACCTTAAAAGAACAACCACAAAGTCGGCAGTAATCTTTAACTGAAGGAAGAAGAGTTTTTCAACCTCGCCCGGTTTTTTTCTTGGGCGTTTGATTTTTATCGGCTGCTATTGTCGACATCGCCACACGCCTTCTTGTTTGTGTGTGATCTCGTTTTCCCGCTAAATTTTGCTTCTGGCGCAATCATAATAGATTGACAGCTTATCACTTTTCAGCCAATGGTATTAAACTTCGCTCAGGCAAAGCGGAAATGAAAAATTTACAGTAATAGGAGCAGGCTCTCTCTTCGCCCAGCCCCGCCCACCTCGCCCCACGCTCTCGCGGCTTCGCCACTCGCGTCTCGCATCTCGCGCATAAAACCCAAACGAGAGCCTGCTCGCAGGCTAACCTGTTTGTGGGTATAAAACCGCAAGGTCTCCCTTCCTACACAAAACAAACTGGTCTGACACTGAGGAAACTACGATTGGCCACCAGAAGGGTTTAACAGGCAAATTAGGCACAATGATAGAGAAAGAAATTCCTGTAGGTAGAAGAAACTTAAGAGTTGGTCCAATGAGATCGAAAGGGGGAAAAACGTAAGGGTTCTCCTTCCTCTTCCAAGTCACAGGGTTTTGTGCAAACAAATTAACTCCAAGGCCATGAGGTCAAGTGTATGACTTGTCTCCCCTCCAAACGCTTTTTGGATTCGCTTCCAACTCTGAAGAGATAACATAGAATCCGAGGGTGAAAGGCATCTCGAGGGATGATCGGCAATATTTGCCTTTGAAGGTACTTTGTGCAAAGTTAGTTGAATATTGCGCTTGGAACCAAATGGAACACATCTTTAGTTGCAGTAGTCAGCTGTGGGCTTCTACTCCCTTCTCTAGACCATGTATCCAAAAGAATTTGGCTGTCAACATTAACGTCCACCCTGCAATTCCTTAGTTCAACGGGAGACGATTGAAGAACCCTGTGTAGGGCTAAAATTTCTTTCGTAGAAATATGAAGGGCAGCTTCTTCGGAACTCCAGAAATCCCTGACCTTGAGATTACATTCTGGAAGGTGAAAAACACCTCCCCAAGCAAAACCAGAGGAGTCAATGGACATAGAAAAAATAAGCTGTTTCTCATCTCGCCATGGAATGCAATCCTTCCACGTATCCAAAAATCGTCAGTGTGTTAATTTCTCTCGTAAAGCCAGAGACACGAGGACTTGAGGGTTTGATCCAGCGGAGGCGATTGCCGCAGCTGTGCTCCTAATAAAGAGTTTCGCACCGGGAACAGCCAGAGATAAGGAAATACACTTGCCTTGAAAATGTTGACGGGTTTTGACTTGTACCACTTTTTTGGAAGCCAAAATGGCTCCTCGAAGCTTCACGAACTTCACTACTTTGTCTTGGGGAAGAAAGAAGGCTTGTTTAGACGTGTCAACAACTAGACCCAGGTAGATAATGCAGGTAGATGGCTGAAGGGCAGACTTGGCTAGACCCAGAAAATATCCTAGATCAACAAGAAAGTAACAAACAATATATATCGCAGCTCGAGCGGCCTCAAAGCTAAAGTCGCGATCTCTTTCGATAGGAGGAACTGACCAACGCCCGTCGCGAGATACCAATTCTCCATTGAGTCTGTCATCAATGTAGAGAGAACAGGGGATGCCTAAATCCCGAATGAAACTAGATGCAGCAAGCCCCGTCGAATGATCAATGAACGCAGATTCCTTCCAGCCAAAAAGCAAGGTAGCGTTGACCAACCACCAGTCTCCCCATTCCATGCCAAATAATTTTCTTGATCCTTCTGTTAATAGAGTATGGTCATATCCTGATTTATCATCACATTTCGTGAGGAAAGTCACTTTGTATGCGTAACGGGTAACATCTACTAACTTATCGAGAGAGAAAGGCTGATCTCTCATCCAGTTATTTAGAAATCTGGCATCTTGGCACAAACGGGGCTTCAATGGTTCAACTGTAAAGGGGAACACAATGTATGGAAGCTCAACTTTTCCCACTTGACCCTAAACAAGAACAGCTCCGACCTCAATCCTTCGAAGGAGAGTTTCCGTCATAAAGGCAGAATATTTCTTGCAACATGGATTATTGGGGAAAACTTTGGAAGGATGAAACGGGCATTCATAGAATACGCCTTTGAGACCACTAAAAGGGCCCACGAACCATTCCACGTCTACTTTGTTTGTAATCCAATTGGAAATAAAACGATGTGTTGGCGAATCCCCCAAAATGGATTCCCAAGCGTGGATGTGTTGATGGAGTTGACCTGCTATAAAGTTATCTGGATTTCTGGTGCTACGGAACCATCTAAGATTTGTTGAATACCAGTCGCCGGGAAAACTGCCCCCTGGAGAGGAGTCCCACCAACAGAAACTCAATTCACTCGTCTCAATGTGGCTTTGTTGACAGCTGTAAGAGGATTAAAAGGAACTTGAAACTCCCATTCTGGAGTGGAAAAATGTGACCTCTCACGCGAAAACGTACACTAACGGATATCCGTTTTGAAACGGATAGCCATTCGTAAGCCGTTCGTCAGCCGTTCGAACAATAATGCGTGCGTGACACAACTTGTGACTTGGCAAATCGTATGCAAATTTTGGTAAGTTCGTAAAGTCATGCTTCGGTGAGTACAAACAAGTTCGCTTTTCAGTTGAGTTTTGTTCCTTGATTAAAGTCCTTGGAATCCGTTTTAAAGACCAACAGTTTAAACATCAGTGTGGAATAGCGTTTTTTATAACAACAGAAGCTGCTGGAAAGAAAATCTCTCAGTACGTTTACCGTCGCAAACAGCTACTACATTTCGGATAATTGTTGATAGTTTAGTTTGCATTTCCTTCAGAAAATTTGGGAATGAACCATCTCGTTTTAATTCCATCATTTATTTATTATAGCTTTAGAGGCCCCTTGATCAGTTTGGGTCTTATTCAGTTTTCATTAAACCGTGTGTCGACTTTTCTTTCAAAATTATTTTTATTTGGCTATTCTGTGGTGATCAATTAGCTGGCCGGTTGCGTTAACTCTTGTTATCAGTTGAAAGTTTTTTCCCATCGCGTTATCTCTCTCCTTCTTCTTCTGAATGATAATGTTATTTGAACGGACAATAGCCTTTCAGCTGTTCACAGCCAACCGTTCGAAATTTTTTGATGGCCGTTCACCCGTTCACCGCGAGCCGTTTGCAAATTTTTCCTAGCCGTTCACCCGTTCACAGCCAGCCGTTCGAAATTTTTCTTTGGCCGTTCAGCCGTTCACCGCAAGCCGTTCGAAATTTTTCTTTGGCCGTTCAGCCGTTCATGGAAACCGTTTTAAACGGCTTGGCCATCCGTTTTTCATCCGTTCAGAAGCCGTGCGTTTTGTCGTTGAACGGATATCCGTTAGTGTACGTTTTCCCGTGAGAGGTCACAAATGTTCATCACATTTCCACCTCTTCCTTGGGCTCTAGAAAAATGTGACCTCTCACGGGAAAACGTACACTAACGGATATCCGTTCAACGGCAAAACGCACGGCTTCTGAACGGATGAAAAACGGATGGCCAAGCCGTTTAAAACGGTTTCCATGAACGGCTGAACGGCCAAAGAAAAATTTCGAACGGCTTGCGGTGAACGGCTGAACGGCCAAAGAAAAATTTCGAACGGCTGGCTGTGAACGGGTGAACGGCTAGGGAAAATTTGCAAACGGCTCGCGGTGAACGGGTGAACGGCCATCAAAAAATTTCGAACGGTTGGCTGTGAACAGCTGAAAGGCTATTGTCCGTTCAAATAACATTATCATTCGAACGGAGAAGAAGAGGGAGAGAGATAACGCGACGGGAAAAAACTTTCAACTGATAACAAGAGTTAACGCAACCGGCCAGCTAGTTGATCACCACAGAATAGCCAAATAAAAATAATTTTGAAAGAAAAGTCGACACACGGTTTAATGAAAACTGATCAAGGGGCCTCTAAAGCTATAATAAATAAATGATGGAATTAAAACGAGATGGTTCATTCTCGAATTTTCTGAAGGAAATGCAAACTAAACTATCAACAATTATCCGAAATGTAGTAGCTGTTTGCGACGGTAAACGTACTGAGAGATTTTCTTTCCAGCAGCTTCTGTTGTTATAAAAAATGCTATTCCACACTGATGTTTAAACTGTTGGTCTTTAAAACGGATTCCAAGGACTTTAATCAAGGAACAAAACTCAACTGAAAAGCGAACTTGTTTGTACTCACCGAAGCATGACTTTACGAACTTACCAAAATTTGCATACGATTTGCCAAGTCACAAGTTGTGTCACGCACGCATTATTGAAAAATATTCGCTTGTGTGTGCTTTCAGCCACAAATAAATTCATCACGTCAATAACATGTACTGTATCTTGATGTTTATCTCTTTTAGAAGCCCATGATGCATAGAATTCAGAAAACTCACGACTTTGTGCGGATTTAGTTCGAACGAGTCAGAATTAATCTTATAAAAAATGATTGGGTGAGTGTCAAAGTGAAAGCGTGAAACTTTGTAAAGCTGCTGCGAAGACGCAAGGAGCTTTCGATTTGAACCCTGTAAATCAAAAGTTATTACCGGAAAAATGAAAATGGTCAATGAAGATTATGAGGGTAGTTAAAGAGCATACATAGCTCAAAACCTTTATCTTAGGAAACGAGCCGACAGTGTAATCCCACGGGAGATATTTTTAGAGCTCTAATCAAAAGCGCTTCAAATTTGCATACTGTAAAAGATGGAAACATTTTCGCGAAAGTCAATTTTGAATAAAACTTGAGTCTTAGATAAAATGTACATCGATAATCGAACGTTATGACAGCGAACATAGCTAAGAAGCAGATAAAGAACCTTGACTATTCACGAGGCAAGTTTGTAGACAACGCATATTCAGTCGTAAACAGCAAGCGTAAACAGCTGTCGCAATCAAAACTGTCTAACGCAACCATCTGAAACATATCGGTAGCATATTGGTGGATAGTCCAAGGCAGACTTGAATTTTACCTTCTGATAAGTTTTGAAGAGATTATTCAAACTTACAAGGCATACACAGTTCGTAAGGCATACCAGAAGTTTACAAAGTTCGTATAGACGTGACCGCCTGCGAAGGGTACTAGACTTTTTCATTTGACAAGTCGTTCCACGCGAACGGCTGAATTTTTGGAACGGAAAGCACTAGCTCGGACAGCTCGAGCCGTTCTCCTTCGAACGGCTGGCGAATTCTTTTAAACGGATAGCCAGAGCCATTCGAACGGCTGACAATTGTTTTTGAACGGATAGCTCGAGCCGTTCGAACGGGTGACAATTTTTTTTGAACGGATAGTTCGAGCCGTTCGAACGGCTGAGAATGTTTTTTGAACGGGTACTGCGAGCCGTTCGAACGGCTTCCCATCCCGTTCGAACGGCTGACGAACGGCTTACGAACGGCTATCCGTTTCAAAACGGATATCCGTTAGTGTACGTTTTCGCGTGAGAGGTCACAAATAATTTAAAATGGGAAAAACGAGTGAGGAAAGCAACAAGCAACTAGCATAAGGAAAAACCCTGTGGGGTAGGGACTCCTAGCCAGGAGACAGTTAACTCCCACGCCCGACGAATCGGAACGCCCACGAGCATGCCCAGGAAATAGACATACCCGCGTGAGTTACTGGCTCTTTAAAGGAGAAATAGGGAACTATAGAAAACAGAAATATGACTATGTACCAAAGAACCAACAGATTTATTGATAATAAATAAACAAGGACACTGCTTCCAATTAGGACCGTATAATTCTCATACGGGGAGAAAAACAGAAGCTCCACCTCATACTGGAGGTTGAGAGTTCGGACCTGGGCGGCCTCACTTGAACCGTTTTGAAGGACCTGCGTTAAACTGTACATAAGAAAGCCGCTTGAAGCATCTTGATTGTAAGTGACCCAGTCTCCCACATTAAAAGCACTGGACGGAGCTGGAGTCTGCAGGAGTCTGCGAAGGTCGGGGTGGAGGTGGTGCAGATCTCCGAAAAGACTTATCGACCTTAGGCATGACATCCAGGATACGTTCTTGATGCTTTTCCCCCCCAAGAGAGCCACCAAGTACTTTCTGAACTGATCGCTGAAGTTTTGTCTTTAAGGGCTTGAAAAACAGCTTGGAAATAAGGTAATTTGGCGTGGTTTGATGAACGGGCCACCGCTTTAAGCTCAATCAAGACATCAAAAGCCTCATCCTTGTCAAACGGGGAGTTTTTTCTCACGAGGAGGGACGAGAGCTTGGATGAAAACATCCTCCACCGATTCCTCCTTTCCCTCTTCGAGCTTCTTAATTTGATCCCTCAAAACTTGCAATTGGTCGTTGTCCTATAAAAAGGAATACGTGAGAATAAGAACCAGAAAAGAAAACAAAAACAAGTTCTGACCGCTCGAAAACCTTTGTAGAAACAGGCATAAAACAATGGGTACTTGTGTTATCCAATAAGAAGCAGGCAAGGTGCGGGTATTCTTCAATTAGACAAAAGAAAATAGCGTACATGGTGTGTTGGAACGAACAATGCCTGGCTAATAAAATTGTGAGACGCGACTAACGACCAGGCTGGGCGGCACAAACCTAACGACAAGCACGAACAATACAATATTCCGCAAACACAATTAATACTGCCAAGCCCGTAGACACAACAAATTCTTGTTAACAATCCGGTAGGCACAAAATTCTTGTAAGCAAACCCGCAAGCACAAAGATTTCTCGACTCCAAGCCCTCAAGCACAACATATTCTTGTAATCAAACCTGTAGGCACAATAAATTCTTGCAAAGAAAAGGGCCGCAGGCGCAATAAATTGTCGCAATCAAGCCCGCAGGCACAACAAAATCAAGTAATCAAGCCCGCAGGGACAAAAAAGTTCTCATAAACAAGCCCACAGGCACAACTAATAGTCATAATTAAGCCCGCAAAACACAAATTCTTCTTAATCAAACCCGCAGGCACAATAAAAAACTCGTAATCAAGCCCGCGGGCACAAAAAAAAGTCTGATAAACAAGCCCGCAGGCACAAAAAAAGTCTGATAAACAAGCCCGCAGACATAAATAATAGTCGTAATTAAGCCCGCAAAACACGATAAATTCTTCTTAATCAAGCCCGCGGGCACAATAACATCTCGTAATCAAGCCCACAGGCACAAAAAAAAGTCTGGTAAACAAGCCCGCAGGCACAACTAATAGTCGAAAATAAGCCCGCAGGCAACAATAACTTCTTGTAAAAATTTCTCGCAATCAAGCCCACAGGCACAATGAATTCTAACAATCAAGCCCGCAGGCACAATGAATTCTCGCAATCACGCCTGCAGGCACAATAAATTCTCGCAATCAAGCCCTCAGGTACAGTAAATTGTCGCAATCAAGCCCACAGGCACAATGAATTCTCTCAGATGATGTAATCAAATATGCAGGTACAATAAATTCTCCTCAACTCCCAGCAGTCACAGTAGATTCTCCTAATGAAACCTGCATGCACAATAAAACATGATCGTAAGCAAGCCCACAAGCACAATAAATTCTCGAACACAAGCCCGCAGGCCCAAGCCCTACTCGTAATAAAAACCCATAGGCACAAACCTAATTTGGTAAACAATAACTGTAAATAAACCCATAGAGAACGCCGCAAACTAGGCGGCAGAGATTTATGCGAGCGATGCCAATAAAAAAAAGAACTTGAAGAGAAAAGGGGCGGCAGATAAGAAAAATAAAATAACACTAGCGCCAAAGAAAAGTTATGGAAACGTGACGAATTATTTAAAGGATTCCGTGGGACGCGAACAAAACGCGGCAAAATAAAAGAAAGAACGCATAAACAGACCCATAAAAAAATACTAAATGACCGAGAAACATTCAAACTACGAAAACGATAATGCATAATATACAACAGAAAGCTAGAAAGCGTACACGGCAAGCACAAACCAACCAGCAACACATGTAGGGATAACGAAAAAAGTCTAGAACGGAAGCGTGGTGTAATAAACTAGCTAGTAACCGATGAAGAAACCAGAAAAAACTTAGTTCACCTCAACTGGTTCCACTGGAGCTTGAGCTTGAGCTGGGATAACATCTTGGAGGGCACCGGCGGCCGAGGCGGCTGGAATTTGGGCAACATCAACATCTTCGGGTGGCGCTGTCATCATCGCAAATTTCGTCTCTCCTGCGGTAACTTGCAAAAGACGCTTTCTTGATTTCGAATTAACTTTTAAACCTTTACTAACTAATAGGAAGGTGAGAGAAACCCAAACATCAAAACGGCAGGATTCTAAGTGTGAATTATCGCATAATCATCAAATTCCGACAGAATATGAATATTCAAATAACTTTGAATAACAAATAAGGTTAACAGCCATATTGCTGCAATACAAAATTTGGCAAGGTCGTACAGGGTATCCCACCTTTTGAACTCGAAAAAAAAACCACATGTAATGCTCGACTTCAAGTCGCTAAAACCTCAGCATCATAATAAAAATTCTCCGTACTGGTCTCAAGACATTTTGCTTCATGTTATTTGGGAAGAAACGTTTAAAAATAAAATTCAGTTTATCTTTGGTGATAATTTTTTTAAATTCTCATCGAGTGCTGGTATGTGCCAGCGTGCACTGATATCGTGAGGAGAAATTCGATGCTGATCACTATCAGGGCTTTAAGGGCTAGTCGCTAGAGAGATTAAGTTTCATGTTCTAACGGTAAACGTCACAGATTTGATGATTTTGTTAACTTTTCTCTAGTTATTTAATAATTTTATCAGAAAAATAGAAAATAATTTACTTATTTACATCACACACGAAACTACTCACTTTGAAGTATAGGCGGAAAATGTAAACGGCATTCTGTTTTTGCATTTCGTGGGAAAAACAAACGCGAAGCTTGATTTCTCTGATGCCTTACTCCTGTAAATGCAATCTAAGTTGATTCAAACGAAATGGCCAGACACTACGTCTGTATACTAATAACATGTGTTACTACCAATCGAAAATATGCTGTGCATACCTGTTTAGCAATAGCCCTTTTCACAGTTACCATTTCTCATTTGCATGACAATGTATTTGAACGTGGATGTGAGGCAATTTCGGGCAAAAAGTGCAAAATTGCCCGAAATTGCCTCACATTCACGTTCAAATACATTGTCATGCAAATGAGAAAAGGTAACTGTGAAAAGGGCTATTGCATCTACACCACATTCCAGTAGAGGCCGATGGACTGTTATGGGATTTGCTGGTGCACCGTTTGGAGTTATCATCACAATCCAATAGCTGACGGCGGGTCGCAACTTTTTGTTTACAATCGATTGATGGTTTGTTATCCATGTTTGACTGGATGTACCATAGACTTGGCTTGGTGTCATTGAGTCGTTGTCACTTCCACCACCATATTCCTCATTATTCTCTTCATTTCTGCCCTTCTTGTTAGAGGTCTTCATTGGGCCTTGAGTGCTTATGGCGCTAAAAAAGAATGCCACGCTCTTAACGCCTGTAAAAAATGGAAAGAAAAATTAGTTGTTTTTTACTCGGAGAGTTAAGATACGTGATACTTCTTGTTTTAAGAATGTTCACAGTGAATACAAACCTTGTAATGCCTTATCGCAAGCATCTCAGTTGCTAACAGGGATAATTCGTACTCCTCAATATCTTGAGACTGATAGAGTACAAGAAAGTGTTCTGCTTTTATAGCAAGCAATCCTGCGTAATCTCATTGAATAAACATTGCCTTCATTCCAGTGCGTTTCAGTTGTTTTAATTTGATGTGGAAAAAACTGCAGAGCAAAATGTTGTCACTTTTATTGTTTGCTTTGACACTGAAACAGTCATTAACCAACTCGAGTAATGAATAACTACTGAATTGCATCATGCATTTACATGCAGTGTTGATTATTCGTGTTTCCATGTAATCCATAAAATCCGTAAAACCCCAGGCTCGATAAATCGAATAATGAAATTATGAATATATGAAGTTCATATATTTGAACTGCGGAATGAAGAAACAAATGTAAAGAAGATCCTCGCAGTTGCGAAAGAAAGCCTGAAAAAATCAGGCTTGCCGGCTTTCTTTCGCAACTGCATAAGTTGCGTTAATAACTGCGAGGATCTTCTTTACAAATCGAATAATGTTCATTACTTATGAATAATGTAAAGGAATATGCTATAATTAATGTTATTGATTTTTCCGTGGAATCCGCTATGTCCGTAGAATCCGCCATCTACAAAAGAGTATCATGATCTATGATTAATTCATTCCATATACTGCAACACCTTTCATTGACTGCAAGTTCAAC
This sequence comes from Siderastrea radians, assembly GCA_964017195.1. Classification (NCBI taxonomy): domain Eukaryota; kingdom Metazoa; phylum Cnidaria; class Anthozoa; order Scleractinia; family Rhizangiidae; genus Siderastrea; species Siderastrea radians. The sequence goes on from OZ024894.1 coordinate 19,377,112, forward strand.
CTCGGTAACGTTTCCTCTTTTAAAGAGTGGACATGACGGATTTTATGGATGTCATGGAAATATGAACATAAAATGAGAATAATATATTCCAGGCAGACATATCCGCAAAAACTGTAAGTTCTACTTTGCCCAGAGTAGAACTTACAGTTCTTGCGGATATGTCTGAATGGAATGTATCATTTTTATATAAAACTCACAATTCCATGAAATCCTTAATAAAAATAAAATCCCTCATAAAAATAAAGTTAGTAAAATGACAACATGCAGTGTCGGTTTTCTGTTCATACTGGATGGAAACAAGAGTTTATTTTAATATACGGAATGAATGGATTTTGCGGATTTCTCGGATTTGTTTGTTACTTTTTATGATGTGATATTTGAAACAAGAGAGGAATGATTTGGGCCTATCTTGCTTATCTGAACTCTTAAGGGGATTCGACAATCTAATGCTAGTAACTTTGTCCTTTTTATTTCAGCAAGGTCAAATACTGTCGATGTATTTAATATTTTCCATGAACCTGCTTACACTTAACGGCTTAAACCAGAATAACTATCTCATGGGGGAGACGAAGTAAAAGCATTTCAAAGGGAACAAAAATTTTCGGAAACGATATTTCTTTCTTTCTTTCTTTCTTTCTTTCTTCATGTATCCCTTAAATCCGTGCTGGGCAGAAGCGAACCAGCTACTTACCTGTATCCACTCGACCACGTGACGTGGACGTCTCATCCTTGAATATTGAGCCAATTTACGCTTTGAAGTCTATACCCTTACAAAAACAACCCTATTTGATAACTATTTTATGCCTATTTTAATACTATCACATCTATTTTTTCCCTATTTTATTTTCCACGAGGTATATTTTATTTCTATTTCCCCTGGCAAAGAAAATAGACCAGCTATTTTACTGCTGTTTTAGTTTTATTTTAATCCTATTTTATAACCAGGTTAAATAGTCTGCTATATTTTATAGCTATTTAATGAAAAATGGCTGTGGAATATAGGCTATTTTAAAACAATTTTATTTTCGAAATTAGTTTTTTCTGCATAAGATAGTGATAACATATGCTGTTTTGTTCCTGTTTTCCTAAGTAGTTGAAAATGATGGCCTGTTCCTTCGCCGTCGCATTGCAAAATACATGTAAAATATTCTATTTTAATTCTATTTTTGCATCACATGACACTGGAAAAAGGAAAACAGTTTTAAAATATACTATTTTATTCCTATCATTATGGAGGCAGTATAAGATATATGGTAGTCCCATTGCAAAATAGAAATAAAATAGCTGATTATTTTTATCCCTATTTAACCCGAACATAACTTGAAAATGGAAAATAGTTTTAAAATAGACTACTTTATGGCGATCAATAAATGTAACCTCATCCCAAAGCGGATAGTTCAGAAATGGCTGAAGCCATTGGTCTCTGCCATCTTCATGTCTCTCCAATATAGAATAAAATGTACTTTCCACATTTGCAGGGGATCTTGTAAACTACTTCCTCTTGTTTAGTTGGTTAGACATTGTCCTAATCTATAGATCGTACTAAGTGTGATCTACATGCAAGTTTATTCCTGTTGCTGTAAGAAACGACAAAGAGCCGATCTCTCTGTTCTGGCGGTTGGTCTCTTGGTTTTCGTGACAACAGTGGCAGCTTGTAGCTGTTTTACGATGACTAGTCTCGCTCAATTCGGTTTGACAGACGGCAAAGAAATATTCCACTTGAAATTGAAACTAGCAAGAACTTTTCTTTGATGCACTGCAGGGGAACGGCAACAATCTTAGATGTCTCCTCGACCCTAATTATGTGCCCAACAACAGCTTTTTCTCTAAGCTTGGGTAGCTGATCTTGGTGTACAATAAGGATTTTAAGCAAAGTGAAAAAGCTGCATTCTAGATGGCAGTTACAGCGCATATCTATGCATTGCGCCTGGTGGCACTTCTCCTCGACCTTGACATAACGTAAGATTGAGCCATATCCTGTTTGTTTGTCAGTGGTAAATGAGACGGTGAAATTGTTCCTTGCCGTCACCCGCTTGTAGACCTTACTGTGGTAAACAACACCATTAACCTGGCATCGTTTGAAGGACCACATCTTTCCCCAAGTGGGTACTTCTCTCCTTAAGGCCCTCAACTCTGACTTTCCTATGGACTGTTCTTGGTTGTTGGAAATCTTTTGCAGCCCTCCAGGTACAAACACACCAGGCTCAATCTCTTCAGTCTTAGACCTGGAAGATTTTAAGCATAAAAAAAGTAATGACATTTTCATTGATTTGGAGGAAGCCATACAGTCAAGCCCAGATTATTTTAATGTTTGGGTGCAATTTAAGTTAAAGTTTCCATCCTTGCCATCCACAGAAAAGATCATTGTAAACGGTTTTAGTGCAGCAGCGTAATCTTGGAACCAAAAATAAAATTGACCATTATTTTGGGGTTCCATTGATTTGAAGACATCTTTTAACATGTACCTTTTTAAACTGATGCAAAATTAATGGAGTGACAATCCAGGTTTAAGGAGAATGTGGGGAAACAGATCACCACACACCTTCTGTAATGTTCTTTTTGAGTAAGCTGGGAAAAAAGGTTTTGAGCCTCAGGACTGGAGATTTCTGAAGCCAGCTCTGGTAGCTTTTGCAGGACAGAGACACCATGCAAAATCTAGAAAAAATACTAGTTTTATTCAATGGTCACATAGAAAACAGTTACTTTGGCAATATTGAGCACATTTTCATTACATTTTCTTTAGCCTCAAGAATAATTTTCCCTATAATTATTTTCATGCACTGTTACTGTCCATTGAGTATACACGTTTAATTATAAAGATTGTAACATATTGAAGAAGAAGCAAACTATTAACCTGTCCATCGATGTTTTGGGTACCATGAAATAAATCACGGAAGTCTCCATTAAGGTCTTCAAAAAAAAGCATGAATGGCTCCAAAGTCGCCCCAGGTCTTCAACTGAGTCCCGTAGGTGTAACAACTGATGTACGTTATACGTCACGAATTGGCCACCTAGAAGAAAAAACACAAGGCTTAAAATTTACTGTTAATTATTGCTGAATTATTTACCCACACTGCATATAACCATCAGATTAAAGGTAACTAATAACAGGAGCAACATCTGCCCACCTGTCATCAGAACATAATAATTATTATTCTAATTTCTAGCAGCCATCTATTACCTGTAGGAGCACACAAAGAGCCAATCACACTAATCAAAATAAGCAACTATTATAACTTTGACATTACATACCATAGAGGGCAGACGCTTGGGCACAAAATAACTTCAACAAGGAACTGGCACTTTCTCTGTCAGCCAGGGTAATGGATTCTTTGAGCAGCCTGTAGATCCCTCCAACTAAAAGCATCAGATGGAGAGAGTACACATTGGGGAGATTTTTTTTGTTTTTTTGATTTTTTAAATTTTTTTTTTAATTTTTTTTATTTTTACTTTTCAACACAATACACTTAACAATACGCGAAAAGAAAAATACAAAGGATAAATGAATAAAAAATACAGAGGTAACACTGCGATACACGTTTTACATGACTATTGTAACTAAATTATTGTCAGTAGAGGCTTCCATAAATTCAAAAAATTTTCTTTTTGTCCTTTCGCATGTGCGATTGTTCTTTGAATTAACATTTTTCCTTTTACTAACTCAAGAAAGAGAAGGAGATTAGGTAATTTGTGCTCATATTTTTGTAGAAAGACATGTCTTTTGCTAAGTAGTATGTAATAATTAAAGATATAAGAGCCAGAACTTCCGGGATTATAACCGTACATTATTCCTAATTCATCAAAATTGTAATTGTCGTCATTTTGACTATTCCACCGAAATAAGACTGAATTCCAAAAGTCGCGTATACGGGAGCAGTTAACTAGCATGTGCGACAGTGTTTCTAATTCGTTACAAAATTCGCAAAGGGGAGATTCTGATATGTTCATTTTATATAGGAGGTTTCTGCACGGTAAAATATTATGAATTATCTTAAACTGAAATATACTTAGTTTCGTTTCCCGTGTTATTCTAAATGGTAGTTTATAAATTGCGCTAATCTTCATCTCTTCTACACCTAACCTTTGTAGCCTAGAACTAGCTAAAGGTTCTTTAAATTTCTTTTGAATAAGAATATTCCGGGCACTTTTACTGGTGAGTGTTTGACCAGGAAGAAAAGTCGATTTTCTTTCTTGTCGATTCTCACCATTCGTAGATTGTAATTCACGCTTCCACCCTAATGGTATTGCTGCTATTAGACCCCAGAGGTTGGTAAATGGCGTAGCAAGGCCAAATTTTCTAAGAAAATTGTCATATGAGAGGAATTTGCCGTCTTCTTCTAATAAATCTTTGATTCTAAGAATTCCAGCAACGTGCCAGTTTTCCCAGTATACAGATTTGCCTGCTATGGTTATGTTTTTATTATTCCAAATAATGGCTTCCCTAATGTCATGTTTATCTAGAGGGGCGGATTTAACATCATGAACTTCTGCCCAAGTTTTTAAGATGTCAATGTAGAAAGCTGGTATATTTTTTAGTTCTAGAAGACTTAGATCGTAGCTACAGTCGAAAATGAGAGGGCCTCCAACATTTTTCAGATACCAGGATGGAATTATCATCCAATCCTCATTTGCACCATCTTGCATTCTCTTTACCCAGGCACATAGTAATGATTTTGTGATTATTTCATATTCTGGCAAATCTAAACCTCCTTTTTCTTTTGCTCCGATAAGCGTGTCTCTTTTTATTTTCGGTTTCTTACCGTTCCAAACGAAGTCTGCTATCAATTTGTTAACGGCGTCAATAACATAAGGTGGGGTGTGAAGACAAGCGCTAGAAGAAATGAGTTTGGATAAACCTAACGTTTTAGCTATTGTTATTTTTCCATACAGGGATAAATCCCTTTGTGACCATAAATTAAATAACTTCTTAACTTTGATTAGCTTGTCTACAAAATTTACTTGGTCGCACAAATTAAACTTATACGAGAAAGCGGTTCCTAAAGCTACTATTGGTCTTTGTGGCCACATAAACTCAAAAGGCGTATCCTTGTTTTGCACGTTTTTCCCCAACCATAAAGCTTCTGTTTTAGAAGAATTGAGTTTAAGTCCACTGCATTCCTCAAACAAGTTAAGCACCTCGAGCAGCTTCTCAAGGGAAGCCTCGTCTTTACAGAAGGCGGTTGTGTCATCAGCATACTGTGATAATTTGATTTCTTTGTTAGCAACTAGGATCCCTCTTATATCAGAGCGAGACCTTATCGCGCAAGATAATACTTCAGCAGCCAGTATGAAGAGGAGACCGGATAACGGACAGCCTTGCCTAACTCCTCTCTTGAGTGTGAAGGGTTTGGAAGCGTAACCATTGTTTATCGTACAGCTGGAGATATTGTTGTAAAGTGTTCTAATCCACACCTTGAAATCAAGTCCGAAATTAAAGGCATCTAAGGCTTTGTCTAGATACTCCCACTCTAAGCTGTCGAAAGCCTTTTCGAAATCTATGAACAGAGCGATACCTTCTAAATTTTGATCTGCCGTGTAATGGAGAATGTCCGATATGAGCCGAATATTTTCCCCAATGAATCTGCCTGGTAAATATCCAGTTTGTGCATTATTAATAATATTTGGCAGGACCTTTTTTAAATGCATTGCTAAGGCTTTTGTGGCGATCTTGTAATCAGTATTTAGAAGCGATATGGGTCTCCAGTTTTTTAGGTACGATAGATTTTTATCTTTCTTGGGAATTAGGCGTATAATTCCTTGTCTCTGTGATATGGATAACTCGCCTTTTCGAAATGCGTAATTAAAGCTATCTACCATAATTTTACCCAACGAGTTCCAAAAAAAAGTGTAAAATTCTGCAGTCAGACCGTCTGTACCAGGTGTTTTGTCTTTGTGGAAACTTTTTAAAGCATTCTTACATTCGTTTTCTGTTAATAAACCCTCACACAATTCTTTTTGGTGTTCGTCTAGCTTTTTAATGCTCTCGTTCTCAAAAAATAAGTTGAACTTAGGGTCCTCAACTTGTGGATTTAGTGACGAGTACAAATTGTCATAATAACGTCTTTGCTCCTCGAGGATTTCTTCCGGGTCGGTTATAGTGGAATTGTCATCTTTGGTCAGACTGGTGATACATTTATTTTCATAGTTTCTCTTCTCAAGATTGAGAAAATATTTGGAACTTCGTTCTCCAAACTCGTGCCAACGCGCTTTTGAGCGAATACATGCTCCTCGAGTGCGGTCGAAAGATAGTTTATCTAGTTTATTCTTGATGATATCGTACTCCTTGATTGCTTCCGGCGTTGTGCGATTCTCGCTTGTTTTTTGTAAACGTTGGGCTTCTTGCAAAAGATTTTTCTCGTAATTTTTCTGTTTTTTGGCTTTTTGTTTTGAATAGTATGTTGTGAACATCCTAATTTCCATTTTTACCATTTCCCATAAAAGGCCTTTGTCTTCGACGTGTATATATTTTTAATAAACAATGGGATGTTTTCGGATAATTTATCTGTATATTCATTGTCTTCCAAAAGTGAATTGTGAAGTTTCCAGAAACCCGGTCCCCTTGGGTGTTGTAGTCGAGTTTGAATATCCATTGTAACTAAAGAGTGGTCGCAGTGCGGTGCGTATTTTATCTCGCAACTCTGCACGAGGGATTTTTGCATAAAATCTTTTGTAATCAACCATAAGTCTAGTCTGCATTTTATTTTCAAATCTCGAGTTCGCCAAGTGAATTCTTTTTCTTTTGGATGCAATGATCTCCACACGTCCTCTAAATTTAGAAGACTAATCAAATTCTTGATCTCTTCAATTACATTTTTTTGAAAGATGTGTCACGGCCTCCCTCTTTGTCATTCTCGGATAGAGGGCAATTGAAATCACCACCCATAATAATGTTGTTTTCGCTGTGCAACCGCTCCAAATGCTCTTTTAATTTGCTGAAAAATTTAATCTGTGCCTGGGTATCATTCGGTGCGTAAACATTTGTGCATAAAAACGTGAGATCTTCAATAACGACTTTGAGAATTAGTATTCTGCCGTCTTTACTCTGTAATATAGTTTCAGCTGAAACGTGTAATTTGGGATTGAAAAGAATAGCGACACCTTTGCTATGTTTACTTCCATGACTGAAATAAATTTTGGAACCCCATTCATTACTCCAGATTTTTTCTTGATCGGGGGAGCTATAAGTCTCCTGCAGAAAAATGACGGAGGCTCTCCTATTATGTAATTGTCTAAAAATAGCTCTTCTCTTTCTAGAAGCGTTTAGACCTCTTACATTAAGTGAAACAAAACTTAATTTGTGCATTTTACAAACGATAAATTGGTCATCCTATATTGGAAAGCCTAGATCGCAAAATTTGCTTGCCATGTGTATAGGTAACAAAACATACAAACAAAAAGTACAGAAACTACTAACAGTTTACCTCCAACGAGGTGTGAACTACTCGTAGACGTTGCCGTTCGGAGGTCTAACAACTTCGGGATGAATATTGAGCTTCTGTTGAGCTTCGACAAAACAATAGACTTCTGTTCTTTATCTTTTTGCATTTCGTCAGCTTCTAGTCCTTCAAGTTTATCGCAGACTTTGGTTTGCAGGTATCACGTTCCTACTTGTGTGTGGATTCTTTATCTTTCTCCATTTCTTCTTTCAATCTTTTTTGCTCTTTCTCAGAGATGACTTTCGCTCTTCCATTGCTGTCAACGCATTTCAAGATAGCTGGATACGCAATGAAGACTTTGGAGCCCGCACCTAGCTTTTTCTGTAAATATTTCCTTACTGGGGCGATCGCTTTTCGTTCATCTTGGGTTTTCTTTCCGAAATCTTCGCTTATGCCGATTAGCTTCTCGCCGAATGGGTTGTCTTTTAGTCTTGCAGCAGCATTCGAGAACACTTTCATTTTATCCGAGTAGCGCAAGAAGGCCACATGTATCGGTCTCGGTCTTTGTTTACCATCAATATCGGTCCGTGGCTTCGTTGGCGTTCGGTGAGCACGCTCGATTTCTAGCTCCCCGCAGAGCGTTTCCAAACCCATGTGCGTTGATATAAAATTCTGAATAAAGCTTATGCAGTCCTCTCCTTCGGCCTTCTCTGGTATATTGTAAAACACCAGGTTGTTCCTCCGTGACCTGTTTCGAAGGTCTTCAAACTCCTTTTCTAGCGCTTCGACTCTGCTTTTATCGGCTTTCTGTTCCGTGGCTATCTTTACTTCTTCAACATCTTTCGTGATAGAATTTAAGCCGTTTTCGATTTGGGCGACTGTATCTTTAAGTTCTTTATAATCACTTTCAATTTTCTTTAGCCTCTCGTGTATTTGCTCCAGCAAGTCGAGCTTCTCTAGTTTATCTAGGATGGACTTCAGCATCATGGCGTCACCCGCTTCGTCGCCCACGTGCATCACTTCGTCTTCGCTGCTTGGAACGCGAAACCGCTTTTCGCTTGGTTTCTTTAAGCTCATTGACCTTGTGCTTAAGCTTATTAAACTTTTGCTTTATACTAGCCTAACGATGTTGACGAAATTGGCTAGTAAAACGACATATCGCCGGAGCTCAATCAAAATACGTCTAATCCATCGGGCCGCGCATGCATAGTGTCACATTGGGGAGATACTTCAGAAGAAGTGGTGCAGCATAATAAAGGAGAAAATTCTCTTTTTCTGAAGCTATAAAAGCAAACAAATAAAAAAATTAAACCTTTGGCTTGTTGGCAGAGATATAAACTTGGACAGTGTAACTCAAGCAGGCTTATCAGATCATCAGAGGCAACCATGGAAAGTTTATGCCGCATGATGAATGCCATGGTAAGAAGCAAGCTTTCTCCTACAGTGATCCGAGCATTTTCAAACAACAATCCACTCCCTGCATTTTGATCTCCAGTCTCCTCAGTGTGCAGTTCCACATTTTCAACTTCTATTTTTTCTATCAAGTCAGCCACTTCGTCAGTAATTGTTAGCTGAATTTCATCGCCAGGTTCACTGATTTCCTCATCACTTTCTTCATTTGCTGACATTTCTTGCATCAAATCAACAAACTCATTGAAGACATGATCAGTATTTTCGGAGCCGGAACATGAGGTCACCGGAGCGGAGTCATCTAATCATGAAATTAAAAAGAATGCAGTTAGACATATCTTATCACGGTTTAAGTGTTAAGCTTTTACTTTTGAAAGCCGTAAACAGTGACACAAGAATGGAACAAAGCGACTCTTTGTTTAAACAAACTACAAAGCTTTAAATAAAAGACGCTGTGCGTCGTAGGTAAGCTTACGATTAGGCAATCCGTCAAACGTACGTGAGAGATGAGAGATCTGTGACACAAGATAAAGAAGACGAGTAGCGCGGCACTTACCTAGACAAGGTGTAGAAGGATCAACGCTGTAAATGTAAGACTCGTCTGTGTTTGACGTTTCCAGATCACCGTAAGAGATCATGGAATCTGGTTGAATGTGTGATATTTCACACTCATTCAGAACGTTTCCGTTGTTGTGGTCATCAAGCTTTCTTTTTCGCTTTCTTCTGCGCCAAAGAGTAGAACGCGAAGGCTCTTCTTCGGTATTAAATCTCCACTTTTTGTAGCCTGGATTCTCGTCGGACATCTTGGATAACAGACTGAGCAGCAAAGCCAAATCTGAAGCGAACGGCGCCGCCTGGGTATGAAAGTCTGACCAATGAAATACTCCAAAATTTAGGCGGGAAAAGAACAATACCACCAAAGCGAGGCTACCTCGTGGGTTGACTCAGTGCCGCTCATTGCCGCTCTAGTTTCAACGTAACTATCCGTGCCCGTTTTTCAGCGTATTGCTCACCTTTCACGTCTTCTGTGAGCGTGTCTGTACTTTTTCTGCAACGTCGATATACCAAGAATTTGATAAGGTAAGAATTTACATTGATTCAGTTATGTTTTCGGATGTTCATGAACGTTAAAACTGAACGTTTGGGATTGAACAAACACTGGAGAAATATTTGAGTCGAGAAGATCAAGTTCACTACGTGGCCATGAATAAAAGTGATTGTGTTTTCATCAAGGTTATAGTTGGAGATTATCAACCTTAAAAGACCAGGGTTAAGAGTGTGTATCGGTTCTGTTGAAAGATAAGTTGTTTGAATATACTGACCTATACTGTGAAAGCGATTTCTGAAGAAGATGCTTTTGCGTGTTTTCTGTTACCGTGTAAACTGCTCTTTGTAAGACCCGCCATATAAGCTTATAGATAGAGGAGATCGAATTTGTGGCTACAATTAAGCTTTACTGAGTTCTGCTTATTAACATTGAAAAGACCAGGGTTGAGTATGTGCATTGATTGAATATACTGTGGAACCGATTTTTAGGAGGAAAATGCTTTGGCGGTTTTCTGTCAAACTGCTCTTTGTAAAACCCGCCATAAGTTATCCAGTTAATTAGTTACCTTTGGTTTACAAAAGAAAGTAAATTGAACAGTGGAGAAGGCAAAATGAGCTGGATTCGCGGTGTTAGTTATCTTTTTGGTCTTTTGTTGACCTGAATTGGCTTGTATAAATAAGTTTTGTTAATTAACCCGAGCGAATTTTCCAGTGAAAGTACACTGCAGAAATAAATCGATCTTGTTCTCTGCCAACTGGGTGGAAAAAAACTGCCATTTTTAAGGCTTTATTTGAAACATTAAGGAATTATAAGAAAGGGTTGAGCAGCGGTGTTAGTTATCTTTTTGGTCTTTTGTTGACCTGAATTGGCTTGTATAAATAAGTTTTGTTAATTAACCCGAGCGAATTTTCCAGTGAAAGTACACTGCAGAAATAAATCGATCTTGTTCTCTGCCAACTGGGTGGAAAAAAACTGCCATTTTTAAGGCTTTATTTGAAACATTAAGGAATTATAAGAAAGGGTTGAGCAAAATATTATAATTAATTTTCTCATACTGAAGACAGAGGCAAATGATCACTTTTTTTCTCCCGGTATTATGACTGGTAGTTGATTAACTGGTTTTCTTGCTTCTGACCATACACTAGAATAAGAACTAAATGGCGTCTTTTAAGACTGTTGCCAAAATTGCTGTGGTTTGCTGGAGCAAGCAAGGAGAAGAAATCCTTACAAATGAGCTGGTTGAGGTAGTGAGCCTAAAAGACCTTATTATCAAAGGTAAAGGGACACCCCAAAGAGGAACAGATGTTTCATGCAATACAAAAATGAACTATGGGAAGGAAAAATATCATCTGTTCACGGTAAGTCTTGCAATGTTAATTGATTCCTTGTATGATTAACAACTGAAAAATCATTAATTACTAAACCTACATTAAAGCCAAAAATTTTGGACACATTTGCATGTAATAAGGGACATTTTACTTCAGCAGACAAAGTTTTGGTCAGTACAGTCAAATGAAAATTAGATATATTACAAGCTTAATTGGTTGTCAGTATTTTTGTTAGTGTGAACCTTAATTTTATTCATGTAGATACCCTCCTTTTGCCATTTTTTTTTTTCATATTGCCCTCCCTCCCCAAGACCCCAATCTGCCAGCCAGCATTCAAAGTACAAATTGAATTGCCCCTGATAGACTTGTTTTGGCGTGTTTTTGTAGCAAAATTGAGTGATGCAAAAGCTGCACGTGATGAGTTAACATCAACAGTAACTGATTTACACGTGGAGTGCACTAATGAAGACAAAGAAACGACTGAGGGCAAGAGAAGGGGGAAGAGAAAAAGGAGTGCCAATAAACAGCTGTTTACCAGTGACTATGTTACTGAAGACTCAGAAGCTTTGACAGGTGAGCATTAGTACAGTAGTTATTTGGTAAATTAACCTTAATTGTGATTTTGGCTGCTTTACTAGGATTGATCAGGCAGAGAAGTCCCTCTTCATGTCATATCATTCCCATTTATATATATATATATATATAACAACACATAAAATGAAATCACGACAAGAAGATTGATTGCCTTTCAATTACCAACATCAAAGTGAAGCATTCATAAAAGACTACAAAACATCAACAGTTGACAATTTGAAATCCAGACTAGTGAAACAAGATCCCCCCTATCAGGGCCTCTTAGCTTGGTTTTTTACTGACTAACTTTTTACTGACTATCTTCTAGAAAAAGATTCAGATAAAGGTGATGCTGCAGAAAGTGCTCCACGGAAAGACAAAAAGACAAAGAAGTCAAGTACTAAAAAAGGTTTGTTCTACTTTACTATTTAATTTTGTAGGGTCACTGGTGCCCTACTTTCTGCATCTCGTGCCCGCAAAAGTCCACAGGATGTTTAGTCGGTAGATGATTAAGATAAAAAAAATGCCAGTCCCCATCTCCTCTGACGACTCACTGCTGGATCACTGTTTCATAATTTTTATTGTTAATTAGAATCTTTTTTGATCATTTCAGCTAAAAGTGTGACACCTTCAAAGAAGAATACTGTCAAAAAACAGAAGACAAGAGAAGAAAAAGAGCAAGAGCTGTCCTTGTTAAACAAAAAGCTAAGTAGCATAGAAGATGCCATCCTTACACCTTCGGAAGAGGTAGAGGATGCAGTGTCTGTGTCATCAGACACTGAATTTGAGAGGATGAGCATCTCGGAAGATGGTGACGACACAGAAAATGCCCCGGTGACTTCTACTCCTTTGCAGCCGATCCAGAGGAAACCATTACAACATCCCCATTTTGGACGAAAGCAGCCAAAACAGCAAAGGGCACCAATCCGCTGTGCAAAGAAGAAAAACTAAAAAAGGATGACGAAATTGCACACCTTAAGGAAGAGGTGCAACAGCTAAAAGAAGACCTTCGTAAGTACAAAATAATATTCAGGAGTAAGAGCTTGTAGATGGTTTTCACGTGATATCATCAAATTCCAAAATCATAAATTGCGAAGTCTTCTGATTTTATATCCCAATCTGGTTAAAGATGACTTTAAATGTATCTTTTCACAAGTTTCTAGCCTGATAGCGTCTTTCATTTTGAAAATACAGCATCTTGAATTTCTTCCTTTTCACCCTATGTGACACCAACAAGGCGTCCATGAAAAAGCTTTTGTACACGAAAGAAAAGACTGCTTTCTTTTTCAATTTGGTCACTGGTTTCGATTTTAATTTTTTATGGCGTGACAGTGTAAATCATCTAAACATGTAACTGGGACTTGTGCCACAATAAAGCAAATTGGACACCAATGCATCACCTTACCCCTTACTTTATTATTTAGTTTGTTCCATGACATAATGCAGGTGACAATAACTGATGAAACTATATATTTGATCTTATACTATAGGAAAATTAAGAGCATCTTCTACTGTTCATGTGACATCAGATAGAAATCAAGGAAAGATGTCAAAAGAGCAAGGAACTGCCCTTGGTGTAAGGATAAGAATATCATTTTTTTTAGTATACCTGGTCTAATGAAACAATGTCTCAGCGATCTGCCATCTGTGTCTGCTTGCTGACTATAAACCTACACTTCTTGCAAAATTAATACATGTATGTGATGCCAGTAACTTCATCTTCTGAAAATCGCCTGATTTTGTAAACACAGTTATAAAGCTGATTGCTATCTTTATATCAACTAAATTACACAAATTCATCAGATTTCCCTATCATTTCGGTGGTTTTGGGGAAGGAGTCCATTTATTAAAAAGCCTTCAATTCTGACAACAGAAGCCTGTGTATTTATCTGATGAAGTTCTTCCCGGCTAAATAATTATTTCTTATATGCATGGATTTATAAATAATACAAATGAAACAGAAGTGTATTTCATTTTTTTAGCTCACAGTGCTTGTCAATGGATCAGGTGTGTGGATCTGTCCAAATAAACTCGGCGCAGCAATAAAAGATGCTGAAAACAAGTCAAGAACAGTGCTGGTCAGGTCCCTCCTTTGCACATTCTATGGGAAGGATGAACTTCTTACAAAAAATTCCAGTGACCTTGATAAGGAAATAACAGAAGCTTGTGTTGGTAAGTATATACAGAACCCAAGTGAAACATCACTAAAAAGGCATGATATTGGTCAAGAAACTGGCCTATGTATATGTTCTGCAATTAAGTGGTATTTTTAATAAGTCTGACATATTTTCATCTACAATCATGCAATATTTGGTAAGAGAAATGACATCTATAGGCATTAAGCAGACCAAGAGTGTTTGCAATCATAGAGATTAACATAATATTAATCGAATGATTAAAATGATTCAGTTAAAAATGGCTTGAATATTTCTAGGGTGTTTATATTAAGTAATCTAAAACATAGACTTTGCATTTTAATGTCTTCAGATTTTGCAATGGTTGCCAAGCTAGGAGATGTAAAGCACACAAAAAAGGCTGACCTCCGGCAGGCTCTTCGTTGCAAACTTAATTCGATGAAGTTTCAGAGCAGCAAACCGGGCTATTATCAAGGTGAGAATTTTAGCACTGCAGGAGCATATAAACATCACATTGTAGTTTATATGGATGTGGAACAGATCAGGGTAAAGTAATAGATGGCATAGGGCTTCAGGGGATACAGGGGTTCAACACAACCGGCCCTAATATGGCAATATTTCTGAGGGTGGGGTGGTTCTTGCGATGTTGCGACATCTTAAATTTAATGCTTTTTTTCTGATGTCTTTTTCAGAGTACCGAAAGACTTACACTGGCCCTAAAAAGTCAAAAGAGCCTGAGAAGGAAGAAAATGAAGCATGAAATATAATGAATGAATACATGGATTAATATAGTTGTTTCGAGTTTATAATGTGTTTTACAGTTGTTTTTCCCAGTGAAGTTATGAAAAAACTTTTTCCAGATGAGATGTACAATACTATTTGATTTCCTTTTAAAACATTAAAACGTTTTTAGCAGCATAAAGTGGTTTGTATGTGTGCAGTCCAAATGTGCATAATTCTTTTCTGTTTTTTAATATGTTATCAATATTGTTTCCCTTTTAATTTTTTTGTAAAATATACTTTAATCATTCATAATACTATTTTGCCTATTTTACCCCATTTTATAACTACTTTATTTTTGAAATTTTGCCTTTTGCACTATTTTAACCCTATTTTCCAGTTATTTTAACCCTATTTTCCAACACTATTTTAAACCTCTTTTAATCTGCATTTTTATCTATTTTATTCACATTTTAATACTATTTGTTGCCTATTTTACCCTGTTTTATAACTATTTTATTTTTGTGAAATTTTGTCTTTCTTGCTATTTTATTCCTATTTGTTTAATTAATGCAACTCTATTTTAACCCTATTTTAATTTGTTTCGACACTATTTTTTCCCTATTCCTTGTTTCAAAATAACAGGTTTAAAGTAGGGGGAAATAGCTTTAAAATAGCATGGCATTGTCTCAAAAAATAGGGGAAAAATTGGAAATTGATAGTGAAAAAATAGCTAGTAAAATAGGGAAAAAATAGATATAAAATAGGTACTATTTTCGTAAGGGTACATACCAAATGCTGTTAACTTTATTTTCCAAGGTGTTCCAGGTACCACTGCGAAAAATCCCTTCAAATGGAAGCTTCTTTACGGAACTTCCAAGACTCCCGCTGGGAAAACTCTTACTTTTGATCTATTTATGGAGCGTACTAATAATACAGTTGGCAGCCTCTATGGCGTACTCAGGCATTATTGCAAAAGAGACCTACATGTACAAGATCGCCCAATTATTCCAATTCAAACACCAGTCAAAAGTGAGTATCAAAGCTTTGGCGATTTTACCCAAGTGTATGTTACAGTGGCCAAACCCACTATATCTGATTCGTTATTAAAGGAAACCAAAAGTAGTTGGAGGTAACATCAATAATATATAGATTTAGCCAAGCCTGAAAGCGGAGCTCCACCTTTTTTGGGGTTGGTACTTTGAAATGTCAGAAATGCTCTTAATACAAGAAGGACATTAGCCCCTGCCGTTGTTCTTCGCCTCCCTTACCTAAAGGTGCAAAATATGTTACAGTCATTCGCTCAAGATACGAGCCCAAGCCTTTGTTTGGCCAAGCGAAAACAAGAGGTCTCGGGTAAGTGAACGCAAAGAAGAAGAACACAAAAGAAAAAATATAGGGCCCCGAATGATACCATGTGCTTGTTTACCATTTACACAGGCAAACCGGTCAGTTTACCGTTTGGGTCGGTTTGGGCAAATGGTAAGCAAATTTCCTAGTGGGGAAATTCCGTTCGGGACTGGCGCTTACCATTTGTAGAAATCCCTACCATTTACCATAAAATTTGCATGACGGCGACGGCTAACGAGAAGGTCGCAAAACAAAAGCTTTGATTAACAAAACAACGTCTCTGCACGTGCGTTATTTTTGGTATATTTCTTTGCCGTTCTGTGCACAACTACAACGTGAAATGACCAAATTCAACGTTTTGTGTAGAACGCAAACACACGACGGTGAATTTTCGTATTTATAATAATAGCGGAGCCAGCGCGCTAGCGCGTCAGCGGGGCTCCATTGTTAAGGAAATTTGGTAATCTATCAAGCCAAAAAATTTTGGTAGTGACGTAGTAGTCACGTGACCGTACGTCCGTCCGTCTGCACCACAGGGATACCAATACACTTCCTACACTGGATATAACCCTGTGCTGAATCCCGTGTGTTTTCGGCTCGAAATCGCATGTTGACCCGCGTTGTAGCAAAACAAGCAAAGACAACAAAAGTCAAAAACAAATTTGTTAATGGAAAAAAAAAGTTCAAAAGAACACTCAGTTGTCTTTTTGGTGGAAGGGGAAAAGTTCAATCTAGGCGAAAGAAATTCGGCGATAAAGTTCAGGCAAAAAGTTCAAATTTGCCTCGTCGGTTCTGTTCAAACTCGGTCGGCACACCGCTTGAGTTCGCAGCTTTTCGCAGCGGTTTCGACGCCAAATATAGCAGGGCTAGTGCTTTTTGGTTTTTTCTGTCCACAACTATGGTTTTTACGGCGTTTCGAACACATTTTGCCGGGAAAATTACCAGCATTTTCATGCTGATAGGCAGCTTGTCACGAAGAAAGAAATAAGTATTAAAATTAACTTCTAGAACAATGTCAAACGCCCATGGCCTAGTGGACTAGTTACCGGCATCTCACGCCGACGACCTGGGTTCGACACTCAGCGGGAGCAAGAATTTTTTTTTTTTTTTTTAATAAAACGACTTGGATGAGAGTATTTTCACAAATTAATAACTGCCAGCAAAAACAAAACAAAAAACAAAAGAAAAAAAACAGACAAAACAAAAAGGGGGGCTCCGCTTTTAGGCTTGGCTAAATCTATATATTAATAAAAAATTAAAGTAATAACTTTAGTCACGTGTGAAGTGATGGTGCTAATTGGGGCAAAGCTATTTTCTCATTAATTTTCTAAATAAGTTCTTACTGAACTGATACGCCGTCCCTACAAATTCAGCTCCTGGATAATTCGACTGCATTAGACAGGTTAAACGAGTTGGAATAATCGCCAAGAAGTTTCAAAGATTGTGAAGTCATTTTAATAGTGACGTTTTGCTTCCTGTTAAGCTCCCTAATTAATTGTTGTTGGGACAGAAAATGGCTGTGAGAGCCTGAAACTGGTATCAAAGATTAGGTTTGAACAAATGGTACACGAATTTCCGTTTGGAACATTCCGTCTGGAAAAACAGGACTATCTTTTCAGACGTTCCGTTGCTCCCCGAAATTTTCCACTGGAACGACCCGAAAAGTCGTGTACCATTTACTTTCCAACCGGAATTTCCGGAAAGTTGTTGTAAATGGTAAACAACCTGTGCGTTGCTGGTAGAGTCGTATCCACAGCTTTTAGGGTACACAGCGTTTAAAAGCAGATTGAATTGAGTTCTTATGTCTACTTTTGAACCTATGAATTTAAGATGGCATTTAATTTTATTTGTATTTCAGAGAATGAAGGTTATTTTTTATCTGTTACTTTATTATTGCTGTGTAATTCAACTTTCTTATTGGTGGTACAAGGCCAAGTGCGATGCGTTCAAACTCTTTTTACCCACATGGTAGTTTATCAAGCTTTTCAGTTGAAAAGTTAAAGTGAAGCAGCTAGGTAATGTACTGGGGATATTACTTTTTGAGGATTTCCAGTTCAAGTAACACGGAGAGGATTGGAAATGCTGCAATGCCGTTTACAGGGATTATTTCTATGGTGCCTTTTAAAAGTTCAAACATCGGGAATTCAACTCATGAAAATTGCATGTAAGCGTCTCAACTGGCCTAAAAATACTCTTCTTGTGGATGATACTAGTAACGTCAGAGGAAGCCCAAGCATAATATTTGAATATCATTAAAAATGGCTTTTCAAAATATAAGACTTTGTCTGGGATTTCGAAGAGAACATGTTTGAGCAATACATAACCACGTACTAAAGTTCATGAAACATTACATGGTGTTGTTTGCTCTCCTTACGATGCATTGTGAGCAATTTTAGGTTCATTTACTTTACTGTGTATTAGTACATGTATAATACATTGATAAGGAAGGAGTCATTTGGCCCGATTTAGCCACTATCACCGCTCGACACGTTTCGGAATTCGCTTGAATTTACCCACATATATAGTTGAGGCTCCCATTCTGACTTAGCGACTTGACAAAAGGAAGACATACAAGTGATTTTCTTAAAACCAATTGCACATACCTCGTGTCCCAAAAGAATTATCCACTGCACAAAATCATAATAGCATCTCAAAATAAGCCGCCATGGATCCGTGAGGATCCCGATAGTCCCATTTGACGGCGGTCGGCACTGGACACCAGTCAAATTATGCCCTTATGGGGAGAGCCACGCTCGTTTTGGTCGTCAGTGTTACAATTGTAGTAACTATGAGCCAGTGCGGACACAAGATTGTCGCTCCGACGCAGTCTGGTTCGCGTGAGAAAATCGCTGCATGTTACAAGTGGATAGCAAAAACAAATCATTCCCATGTCTGAATTTATATCCATTTTCAGGGTGTATATTTTCTTGTTTTTTTTTTAATAAGTAGGTTACCTGACCTGCCTAATGCAAATATAGAAATAGATATAGTCCCGGCCTGCCCAATCAATGAAAATCGATCATCGGAAAGCAATCAATATAATCGATAAAAGTTAATCGATTATTATTGATTGGTGCCATTAATCGATGAAAATCGATACTCACAATTCTCCTCCTCCTGATTGTATCGATTTTTATCGATTTTATTGATTATTATCGGATTTAATAAGTAATTTATGATTTCTTACAACGTCTTGTACGCGGATGCTTTGAAATTCAACCCCTCAACGCATCTGCTATTCGCGTGGAACACGTGGACATAGCAGTAAACACAGTCTTAAAATCACGGGTAAAATGAATCCCGGAATGAATGTTATATTAATAGAAGGTGTGGTGAAGGGCTACCACGAGTGCCCATTTACAGTAAGGACGGGAGAATCTTTTGTCGTCGAGAAAAAAATTGGCGACAGAGGAAAGGCATTCCGAGTGGTGAGCACTAAGGGAAAAAAAAACTTTCTGTAATTCCGTTACGTTATATAGCAAACACTCTAATAAGTATTAGTCTGTTTCGTCGTTTTTTTTATATTTAGAGGGTTGGATACCATTTGATGTGAAACCTGCGAATAGGCGAATTTTTCTCTGTGCTATAATTTAGTCTGTGCACGGAGAATCTCTCGTTATTTTATGTTGTAATCGGTACTTTAAAGAAACGTCGTTCAATGAAACCGCGTCTGTTCATAGAGATTAGAGAGGGTTATCGAGAGAACATGGTCCCGTATCACGGCTTTCAACTAACGAGACTTTTCGACAAGAAATGGTTTTCATGACACGCTTTCAATCAAGTTCCTCTTATTTTTTTAAAAAAGTTTAGAGGAAAAGCAGGAAATAAACTATGGATCTCTTTTTACAAAGGGAAGAATTTAGGTACAAGTACTTGAGCGCAGCGCAAAAGTTTCGGAAATCATTATTAAGACGACGACCGATGACAATCGATGTAATCGATGAAATTGATGAAAATCGATACTCACAACGTTTATGATCTTCGATTTTCATCGATTTCCGATATCAATCGATTAATTGCTATTGATTAATATTGATTACGATCGATTTTATCGATTATCGGACTTCATCGATTGGGCAGGCCGGGATATAGTATATACAATAACAATTTTAAAATAAAACATTTTCACGCGCATGAGGATATGAATTTAAATGAATTTGCCGACTTCGGTTCGAAAATATATATCTGATATATAAAACCTATCGACGATTCCAAAAAATTGAACACATTTCATTCACGCAGAGTACGTATTTTAAATTTACGCAGTAGACTGACCTGTATTACAAACGTTTTGTACATGAATGCAAATATGTTCAATTTACCACGCATGAATAGAAACATAGGAGGAAGGAGAAACACGGTTCACTTTCTTTTTTTCTTGACTTGTTTTCATTTTCTAACGGCCAAGACCGTTTTAATTTCTTTCGAGAACTTAATTCTCTACATAAGGTCGCGGAGTCCCGCGCAGCTATTCCACCTTTCTCGCGCAAACCAGACTACGTTGGAGGGACAATTTGTGTCTGCACCGGGTCATAGTTACTACAATTGTATCACGACCAAAACGAGCGTGGCCCTCCCCATAAAGGCATAATTTGACTTGTGTCCAGTACCGACCGCGGTCAAATGGGACTATCGGGATCCTCACGGATCCATGGCGGTCTATTTTGAGATGCTATTATGATTTTGTGCAGTGGATAATTCTTTTGGGACAAGAGGTATGTGCAATAATTTGGTTTTGAGAAAATCACTTTTATGTCTTCCTTTTGTCCAGTCGCTAAGTCAGAATGGGAGCCTGAATTATATTAGTGGGTAAATTCGAGCGAATTCCAAAACGTGTCGAGCGGTGATAGTAGCTAAATTGGGCAAATGACTCCTTCCTTATACATGTACTAATACACAGTAAAGTGAATGGACCTAAAATTGCTCAAAATGCGTTGTAAGGATAGCAAACAGCACCATGTAATGTTTCATGAACTTTATTCAGTTAGTTTGCTGTTATGTATTGCTCAAAATGTTCGCTTCGAAATCCCATACAAAGTCATATTTTGAAACGCCATTTTTAATAATATTCAAATATTATGCTTGGGTGTCCTGTGGTAACGTCCAAGAATCTCTTGACAAAGAGAATTTAGAGCTTGCATAAAGCCAACGTCGTTAATATTTGCGAGAAAGCGATGGTGTTTTTGCTGGAGTGTTCTTCATGATATTGCAACACGCACGGCGAGTAGTCTTCGGTAAGTTCAGTTTATAAACTAAGCTTACTGCCTGGCTTCGAAAGATCCCAAAACATTTAAGGTGTGGCTTATTTTTATTAAATACTACAGACTTGTTCGTAGTGAATAAATGGAATTTGTGATGATGCTGTTTTGTTTAATCAGTGTAATGGAAATTTGGGGTTACGGGTAAAAGACCAGAAAGTTAACCATTTCACGGTGTTTGTTCCAGTTGTTGTTCACTAGTTTACCCGTCAAAGCTGTTGAAGAGTAGAATGAAAATTCATGTTGACCCGATCTGTCTCCAGCTTCCCAAGCAACAGTACGAAATAAAAGGGTAGGCAGTGGAACTAAAAGGTTTTTAAAAACAAAAGATTACTGGGTGGAAACTTGTAGTACACTGGCCGGCCTCTGTTATAACTGCTGACTTGTTTTTAAATGCATACTCAAATACATATGTTCATAAAGCAGTAGTTTTTTCGTCCAGAACGTTTTTATTTGCCTCTATCATTTTTCTCATACTTTTGAATTCTAAAAAGGCCATTCGACAGTAATATACTCAATTATTCTGAGATAACTTTTAATACTGGCATCCATTTAGAAAATCATCAGATCGCATGGCCGGTGAAAATAAAGAAAGGGTAAGCTTCTGTTTTTGAACTACGAGAAACGTCTTTCAGTAGCTTTCCAAAACAGTGCCTTGAAAAAAACTAATTGAAAAGTCGACCGCTTTAGGTGAAGAACGTGTACCTTCAGTCAATTTATTAAATAGTTGGTGAAAAATGAAAAAAGCTCGCAAAGAAAGAAAATCCTGATAAATAAAGAAAGATAGTGAATTTTAAGCTCGGAGAAGAAATAAGAAAAGATGGAATATTCAGCATGTCGTAGCGTGGGCCAAAGAAAAAGTCTGAGTCCCTGACGGGAATCGAACCCATGACCTTCCGTACACCGGTCGGACGCTCTAACCACTGAGCTACTGGGAGACTCGTGGCGAGCATATATAGATCATATTTACTGAGTTCATGGTGACACGTGTCCTGCATACTGCTAGGATCAGCAATGTCCAAGTGCCCTATAGGTGATAAATAAAGAAAGATGGTGAATTTTAAGCTCGGAGAAGAAATAAGAAAAGATGGAACATTCAGCATGTCGTGAGCGTGGGACAAAGAAAAAATCTGAGTCCCCGACGGGAATCAAACCCATGACCTTCCGTACACCGGTCGGACGCTCGCCACAAGTCTCCCAGTAGCTCAACTCGAACTAGATCATTCAGCAACCAGTATATACTGATAAGTTGGAAAACGTAGACGTTTATAGACTTGTTCTTTACTGGTCACGTGATGTTGGGCGTGGCCCGATGACGTCATATTTTGGGTTACGGGTGGAGAAAAGTTTAAACCCATGAAATAACTCTCATATCACCAAAAATGATCAATTACATGACAACGAATTTTCCTTAGCAACGGCTCGGAAAAATAGGTCATTGGGCCCTTAAATTAAAAATGCTCTACTTCCCCCCAACCACCTATGGCCGTTTCACAACTGAACAATTACTTTAAGAAAATACCTTAAGTCAAAAGCTTCTAGCCAAAGTTACTACAAATTTTACTTACCACCGAGTTAAACACGTCGAGTTCATCCGTGAAGGTCTATTCTTTGCATAGTTCTTTTCGGAGCATTTCCAACACAGCAGATCAGGTGTTCCAAGTAGGAAACCGTCGCTGAATACGTGTGAATAGGTTGAATTTATCTACACAGGTCTTTGTTGTAATAACAGGTTGTCGCTTACAACTGGAATCTTGTAGTGCGACGGCCAGATCTACTGAGCTCAGCATCGAGGCGACGAGGCTGATCGTTGGTATGATACCCGGTTGCTACATCTACGTTGTCATCAGAACTCCCATCGACGTCATCATCACTGGTTTCTGTGTAGCCTTCTTTTCGTGACCCGTTTGCTAACCTTGTTAGCCGTTGTTCCTCGGAAAGTGACAAAATAAATCTTGCACAATCTTGTGCGATGTCAACACTGTCGAGAATGCAATTAGAAGAATTCTGCCGAAGTTCGTTACCAATTTCGTAGAGAAGAGGATCTTCTTCTGATTGGTCTAGCCACTTCATGGTGAGGTTTTCCTCAACAAATTGGACGCCATCCTTGTGGAAGCCTTCGAATAAAACAGCAAGGAAAAAAGGCTCCACGTAGTGTTTGTAGTTGTGTTTTAACACCACAACATCTCCCTTGTAGTAAGCTACTGAATACGAGCGAACTGATTCTGTATCCTCCGTTTGCTCCTCGAGACACGGAAATTCTTCTAAGATGTTAATTAATGTAGGCTGCCGACCGTTTCTTCGCATCATGCTTAGTTCCCTCTTGCTCTTTGTTGACGAACCCCACGGCCAAATTCTTTAGCAAACGCTCTCAAGTCTTTGGCCTCCGAACGTAGTTTGTCCCTATCCTGGTGTGTTTGCTTATTCCTTTCATGTTGGAAGTCCACCTGCTGCTGTGCCTTCTGATACAACCACTCGGGGTCTTTTGCGTGCGCTCTCCGTTGTGCGTAGTGACTCTGGGAGCCTGTATTAAAGACGAATGAAAACTGATAGATCTTCTCCACAGACTCAGCGATGCAACACATCCTTCCTTGTGGTGTAGTCGTACATCTCTGGTGTTGCGCGACTTGGCGTTCTCATTCCACCAAAGAAATGGTCCGTGTCAAGCGTAGTAAAACTGGCGAACGAAAGGTCCTCAGCAATGTGTTGAAGACCTTCCTCATGTACTCGAGACTTAATATTTCGAAATAAATCATGAATCATTTTGACGGCGTCTCTTGTTGGTTTTGTCAAGGCAAGATCTGGACCCTGTGGACACCTTTTTCCTGTGCGTGAGCATGCATCGCCTTGGATTTTCTGCATACTGTCTGTCACCTCTTTTAGGACCAATGTACCTTCATCTAAGGAGGTTTCTTGTATTGCTTTCTTCTTCTTGTTCTCTTCAAGATCAAGGAGAGTAGTAATGTGGGCTCACATAGCCGATTTCCTGGCTTCTGATTGGTCGAGTGACGTCATCACCGGAAGTGGGATGGGAAACCGCTGAGCAGTTGGAAAAAGGGATTGTGGGCTCAAGCAACCGGAAGTCACGTGTTTTGGAAGGGAAAACCGCTGACAAGTATAAAAAAGGGATCGTGGGCTCATGGAACCGGAAGTCACGTGTTTTGGAAGGGAAAACCGCTGGCGAGTTTGAAAATAGGATCGTGGGCTCAAGGTGGGGTAAAACCGCTGAGAAAACGCGGGCTCAAAGTCCAAAGTCCAATTTTTGGAACGGGGGTGATCCTTGACCCATATATGGCCCATAGATGGATTTGATATGGTTTTGATATGACACAAGTCCAATTCAAGCATCGGGGGTGGTCCTTGACCCATATATGGCCCATATATGGATTTGATATGGTTTTGATATGACACAAGTCCAATTTCTGCAACGTGGGTAGGTATAAAAGGGTAAACCCTAAGGTGAGGGAGTAGTCACGATGAGTTTTTACATCACTCTGCTCAGTGATCAAGCACAAGGCACGGGTCAAAAATTTACGGCGCGACTGCCTCGTTCCCATTATTTGGTAGAAGATGATTGGGAAGCAGCTTTGGTACATATCTCCCACCCTGGTTTTTATGAACAAGGGGGAGATCAAACCAAGGAGAATTGGACGCAAGAGGATAGTCAAAAACATTGGATGAAAACAGATATCAGATACATACCAAAACGTGCTGATGGAACGGCCCCCATTCAAGTGACCAAACAAATCCATTTACCGCCAGGGTATTACCACAATTTGAAAGAAGCATGGATTGCCATCGCTTACGAAATAGAAAAACAACACATGGACGTCATGATGGATATAGCCAAAATGGATGTGGACGATCAAGCCAAACGACAACAACTAGCGGCTCTCAACCTGGCTCAACCCTATGTGAAAATCACCAATACGGGCATTGCCTCCGAATTAGATTCGTTGTATGTACTCATACCGGCCAATATGCAATTTGAAATGGAATGGAAATTAGCTGGCTTGATGGGACTGGTCAAAGATGGAACGCCAACGCAGAGAATTGTCCAAGAAAAAAATTATTTGGTGAAACATATCGTGGATTACGACGATCGCCACAAATGGGAAGTAACGAAAGGTCCTGCCAACAAATATCCACCTTTTGGTCATGTCTCCGTCAGCTTTACCCACCCCGATTTCGAGTATGAGTTGTTCTTGGGTCCGAATCTCAGTCGACAACCATTTCCCACCACCCAAACCGTCAAACCGCAACAACAACAACAATTGATGATTTACACGGATCTGGTCGCACAGAGCATTGTGGGAAATCAACAAAAAGGTTTTTTACGTACCTTGGATGCTGGCAATACCGATCATCAGTTTGATACCAAGCAACGGATGTATTTTCCTCTAGGCAAGACCATCTTTGACAGCATTGAGATGGACATTCAAACAGCCAATGGACAACCGGCTCCGTTCAAACAAGGCAGAACCATCCTCACCGTTGAACTCTCCAGAAAAAGTCAACGATAACGACTTAGATTGAAAAGAGATGAGGAATAAAAGGACTTACCGCTATCCCGTTTGCTTGCTTGCTTGCTTACCTGCTTGCTTGACTGCTTGCTGGCTTGGGAGTGAAAACGGGGAGTGGAGGCGATTTTTTATAGAGACCCAAAGGTCACGTGGGAGGGGTGATGAACCAACCAGGGCACAGGGTGCCACAAATCCTGTATGAGGATTACGAAGACGATGATTTGATCTGCCACGAAATCCTGGATGACGAGGACGAGGAGACCCCAGTGGTGCCCCTGGGAGGGGTGGGAAGGGGTGGGGGGACCCCCCTCCCCCCTCCTTAGATAGACCATGAGGCATTGCGCGGATTGGGGTATATAAGTCAAGGGAGGCCACAGGACGTCACTCCTAGCTTTGAGTTCGGTCTGACCAACTTATGTTTGTTGGTTAGTGAAAAAAAAATGGTCAAATCTAGAAAAGTCTTAGGCTCGCTAGCCAGTACTGTGAACGTGGAAGGAGAGGAGGTGCTGAGGACAAGAGTCGGAGCCGAGCGTACGGCCGTGGAACGCCAGACGGTGCGAATGGTGGAGAGGCGCGAACAAACCTGGCGTGATCTAACCCGTGGGCGCGTGGCGGCTTTTTTTGAATTGTTTTTGCGGTCCATGGTATGGACAGAGAATGGGGACCGGGAAGGTCGTCCACACCCCGCCACGTGCGAAGCTTTTCTGGGGGTTCTTGCCAACCGCATCATTCCGTGGGTGGACCAACACCGGGTGTGGTCAAACTGCGAGAAGCATTGGCCCATGTCATTAGAACATTTCAGAGAAATGGACAATGAACTGAACTTGTACCTGCCTTCTGTGTATGCGAGCCGACCATGGCAAAGGATCCGAATGTATTTTGGTGACATGGCAAGGGTGAGGGAGCGGCGGTTGCAAGAGGAGCGTGAGAGGAGGCTGAGGTGCAGCAGACTCGACCAAGTGCGACGAGTGTTGGACTTGTAAATAGACTGGAACATTTTTGTTGGAACATTTTTAGTTGTGAGTCAAGAACCAGATAACATTTTGTAAGTGAAGTTTTATTTTTTAATTAAAAAAAGAGTTGATGTTACAAATGGTTGTCTGTGTTCTTTGCCACGCGGGTGGGGCACACCTATTTACAATTGAAAAATAAAAACTAAGAAAATGGCTATTTACAATTGGAAAAACTAAAAAGTGGAAAAGTAAAAACTAAAAAATGGCTATGTACAGATTGAAAAAAGTAAAAACTAAAAAACATTACAAATGAAAGTCTTCCAGTTCCATGCGTAATTGATCAATGTTCTCGGGGAGACAGAATGTGCGGTTGAATAAGGCTTGAATTTCGGCTCGGGTTTTCTCGTCCACATCCCGGGATCCCACGATAGCACTGCTTTGATGAAGGGTGGGCTTTTTGGGTCCCCAAGGGACAAATTGACTGCCAGTGACTAGGGTGGCGGCATTCTCGTTGACTTGGTAGTAATGGTCCGAGCGGTACCATGATTGACTGGGGATGTCAAACAGGTAGACGGGTTTGCCTAAATCCATGGCCAATTGCACAGTCCAACCGGTCCCTCCTTTCACGCGTTTATGATCCGGTTCCAAAATGCCAAAGGCATAGATGGTATGGGCTTTCTTGGCAATTTGATAATTGCGTTGCAGCAATTGCAGGGTGTAAAAATGACTGGGCATTTGTTTGCCTAGTTTCTCCGCTGCCTGGTCAAGATGGGGATTGGCCAGCATCAAAACTTCCACCGTAGAAGGGGTGATGAAAGTGGCTCGAGGATGGTTCGGGGGGACGAGGACTTCGAGTTGCATCCCAAACTGTTTGGCCTGTTCTTCGACGAGTGCATCCGTGCCTTTGGCTCCCCCTGTGTAGACCACATGCCCATGGCCCACTTGCAGTTCCAAGGCACCGAGATCTTGTTCTCCGATCATGTCGATGTTGGGAGGCATTCGTTGGGAAATACGTACCCGGTGTCAGGACCAACAATAACTAGAATGTCGGTGGGACTCAACCCTAAGGCCAAACCGAAATCAATGACGTGATGCTGTCGGCACTGTTGGAACGTGAATCCCGCTGCCAGACCTCGTTTGACCCGTTCAGCCAAATAGTCGTTGGTGGAAGCAAAGTCGTCTCGGTTGAGATCTTGGTAGTAGTCCATCTACTTGGAATGACGATTCTGGGGACCAAGGGAGCTCCTTAAATAGGGACAACGGACCAATGGGAACACGAGAGGAGATAGGGAAAAGCTGACCAATGGGAAGATAACAAGTCCTTATAAGGTCAGGACAAGCTGACCAATGAGAGCTTAGGGGTAGGGGTATAAAAAGGCCTCGGTAGTAGGGGTGAAAATCTTGAGCACGATGTCGGTCGAACGGAAGAGAAAGCCAAGCGTACAACCTGCGGGGAAGAAGAAGAAGAACACCATTCAAACGATGACGCCCGTGGACTGTGATCCTGTGGTGCGCGAGGTGGTGGAAGATACCCGAGCCGCCGTGGAAGACATGATGAAAGAATTGAATGACATGGTGGAGCAATCTACACCATCACCTCAATTCACTCTGACGACCGTGTATGACAATGCGGAGGACTATGCTCAAGCGAAAGCCAACAGTGAAAGAGCCCTAGCTAGTTCGGTGGACTATATGGTATGCCCTTGCCATGACGTGCGTTTGGAGGCCCGAGAATCTCAAAAGGGATGGAAGTATGTGAAATGTCCCATCCAACCCTGTTTGCTGTTTTGTGGACAAGATCAAGCCCCAGAGTATATGAAAGCCGTGTATAGTCAACCTCATGTAGAAGTGTTGGACATGTGGACTTGTTTGCAATGCTTTTGCCGGGAACCCGCCACGCTTCAACAAAGTCATTCGACCCAGAACCCCGATCGCTTGTTTCTGAATTGTTCCAAGAAACAGTGTGGCTTCTTCCGATGGGCCGATCAACCCATGGGTCCCAAGTACTGGAGTTGGTTTCATGACAACCCGCCCAAGAAAGCCGACCAACAAGCTGAATCTCCTTTGTCTACCCGTGATGCGCAAGGATATCCCAAACGTGGCGTGGACATCCCTGGCCCACCCCCTCGAGCCCCAAGGAAAGAGGATCGCCCCCTGACAGACTATGAGAAACAATTGTTGCGAGAAATTCAAGAGCTCAAGAACCGTCAAGAAATGATGGTAGCCCCAGCGCCACCACCCCCCAAGTACAGTGACAGTGTTGACAACTGGCAGAAAAGCTTCGAGACCCTCGCCTGTGGGGGCCTCTTTTAAATGAGAGAGAACGAATAAAATGTTTTTATTTAGTCCATGGAGTCTGCTCTGTGTGATGCGTGGGAGTCTGTCTGGTCCCTGGGGCAATGGCAATGTCATCAAACCCTGTGCCAAGTCTTATATGATCATCAACCCGGTGCCAACATCCCTATTCCCCCATGTCCCGAGGACACGCATCCTCTCCAGATCTTTGAAGAAACCCATGTCGACCGTAACCTGTATCGATGGGTGGTGTTTGTCGTATGGTTAAAAGGTCACCCAGAGGCATGGCGATGGTATCGAATCATTCAAAAGGCGCATCCCCACACGGTCCCCACCATACCGACCTTATGGGATGAATGCCAGAAAGTATGGCCCCTCGAAAGAAAAGTCAACGCTGGGTCTCGTCGTCCTCAGGGTTGAAGAGAACCAAACGCCCTGTCTCGTCAACGAAGAAGAAAAGCAATGTCTCACAAGAATGGTTAAGCTGTTACCACGATCCTAGCGCCCCGGGGAGTTTAGGTGGGGTGCAACGGTTTGCCAAAGCCCAGGGTCTCTCTTTGAAGAAAGCCCAACGACTCTTGGAACAGGATGTGGGCTACACCTTGCATAAACCACGACGTCGTCGTTTTGCTACCTTACCCGTGGTCGTAGGGGGGTTAGATGATCAATGGGCCGCGGATTTAGTGGAAGTGCAACGTTTGGCCAAACATAATCGGGGTATACGCTACTTGTTGACCGTCGTGGATGTCTTGTCCAAGTACGCGTGGGTCCAACCGTTGAAAACAAAAACCGGCGTGGCGTTGGTCCGAGCCTTTGAGAAGATTGTGAGACAAGGACGGCACCCCAACCGATTGCAAACGGATCGAGGGAAAGAATTTTACAATCGGACCTTTCAACGATGGGTCGACGAGCAAGACATCCAACATTTTTCCACCGAAGGGGATGCGAAAGCCAGTGTGGTGGAACGATTTAATCGGACCTTGAAAGAACGGTTGTACCGTTATTTGACCACGGCCAACACCTTACGCTTTGACAATGTCTTACCCCAGTTGGTGCAAGGCTATAATGCGACCCGTCATCGAAGTATTGGTATGCCCCCCGAAGACGTGACGTGGGACAACGAAGAAGCCGTGTGGAAACGATTGTACAGCAAACGATTGAAAGGTCGGAAAAAACCCCAATTCAAAGTCGGAGATCGGGTCCGTCTCAACACGATTCATCGTACCTTTGAAAAAGGCTATCTCCCCGGTTGGACGGAAGAAGTGTTTGTGGTGCATCGTGTGATCCCGGGCCCCGTGCCCACGTATAAGATTCACGAATGGGATGAGACCCCCATCAAAGGCACGTTTTACGAGGAGGATTTACAAAAAGTCCAGGTGTCCGATGTATTTCGCATCGAAAAGGTACTTAAGCGTCAAAAAGATCGTTGGTTGGTCAAGTGGAAAGAGTGGCCAGACAAGTACAATAGTTGGATTGCTCGTGGTGACGTGACGTCCCTTCGACCGCGCAAACGACGCCGACGACGCTAAACAATGACGTGGGTGCCCAACTCGTCGTTTTACGTGACGTTGATGAGTCATGCGAGTACCAAAGAGTTTCCTGGGAACAAGAGTCATCATTTCAGAAACCGATTGCCGAAACCCATTCGATTTATGGGACGAGGATGGATGGTGGGTATGGCGAGTTTATCCTTACCCACCATTCCAGTGCTAGCGGAAGAAGGAGGCGTGGGCGATTCCCATCCTTTGTTGTACGTACGATGGCACGAACACGACTTTAAAATAGACGATTGGGGACAGGAGGCATGGTGGTATGAACAGCAGGAATGGACCGTGAAGGCTCAAGACATGAGAAAGGAGATGACCTCGTTGACGGGAGTTCAATTTTTTCACCAACTGGTGTATCGTTACCGGCAAGAACGGGCGAAACGAATCAAACCCAAAGACAAGTTGGTGGGGCCCGATGGCGTCAAAATGTACCCGACCTTTGAATGGACCACCGAAGGGGATTTGTTGTTGAATACCAAGCCAGTGGATTACAAAACCCATGTGGCACGCGTGTCATGGGGCAGAACCTTGGCCCTGAAAATGGGATGGATTGAACAACGGTCCCCCGGCCAGTATCGATTGGGTCCGAATCTCTTGCAAGAATTCGATGGCATTTCTACCATTCCGAACCCGACGGATATCCGCGATGGCAGCAACAACCCCACCTTTTGGAAAGTGGAAGGGGATTATCTGAAATTGAGTCTATCGTGTCCTTGGCGGTTTGTGAATTTGAACGGGGCCTTTCGTGTCCCGTCGGAATTTGCTCCGACGCGTCCTTTGCACGTGTATTGTGATGTAGGGACCAGCAGTATGGTAGGGGGGCGTATCACGGATCTCTTACGAGAAATCAAGTACCACCCCAAAGAAACCACGCACTTTGAACCTCGACATATTCAATATGTCCCAGTACGCAATGAAGTGGTGGAAATCGTGGAAACGCAGATGGCCGAAATCAATGGGGATCTCGTGACATTTGGCGAAGGGCATACCCTCCTAACCCTCCACTTTAAAAGGGAACTGGTGGTGTGAAAAAGAAGACAAAGATGTCGTTCTACGTGACGTTACCCAGTCATGCCAACCGACGTGAATTTCCCAACAACCAAGCCAATGCCTTCAAGATTCGTTTACCTCAACCATTACGGTTACAAGGGGGTTCGTGGCAAGTGGGGTTGAGTGCCATTTCCTTACCGGATACGCACGTCAATTTGTACGAGTTGGTGCAAAAAGATGGGTTCATCATGTCGACGTCCTGGGACCAAGACTACCCCAAACCGGGGGGAAGTGTTGGGGAAATGACCTCGCGAGGAGGGACGGCTGAAACCCTCATCAATGACATTCAACATTTGGATTGGGTGGTGGATGGGGTGAGTTTCATGAAAGCCACCATTGCTCACTTGGAACAACAACGCAAGGAAACGGCGATTCAAGGCGGTCGTTTTACCAACGATCAAGGCAAACACACCTACGTCAAGTTCAAGTGGGAAGGGGAAGATCTGCTCATTCACAACACCAATATCTGTCATTACAAAACCGACACGCCTGCCCTGTACATCTACACCAAGTTGGCTGTCAAGATGGGATGGTTACGTAAAATTAGCAGTGGGTTGATTTTGGGCCCAAACTTACAACAAGACTTCATGGGGGATCAAATCCCTAACATGACAAAACCCGCTGACAACGATTGGAACGATGTGGACGACGATGAACACAACCCAGTCTTTTGGACGGTGCGTTCTTTTTTACTGGATCATTTACAATTGAGTATGAGTTGTGGGTGGCGATTCACCAACTTGAATGTAGCGTTTCGTTCGGTGGTGGGAGATCCCTCGCGATCGTTGCACGTGTACTCGGACGTGGCAGGCAGTATGATGGTCGGCAATCGCGTCACCGATTTGTTGCGAGAAATCCACTAAAAGCGGGAAGGCAGAGGCACCATGTACTTTGAACCGTTGCACATTCATTACCTACCGCTTCGTAATGAAGTGGTGGAAATCATTCAAATGCAAGTCACCGAAACGTCCGGCACGGAGGATAAGTTGGTCAGGTTTGGCAAAGGCAACACGCTGGTCACCTTGCACTTCAAAAAGGCATAAAAAGGGAAAAAGGGGATGGTCAGTCAAAGATGCCAAAGACAAGAGCACGTCGAAGAAGAAGAAGAAGGCAACGAGGCGGTCTCTTGCCTCTGGCCGCTCTCGTGCCAGCCTTGATGGCTGTGGGGAAAGCCGCCGCGTTGGGAGCGGTGGGTGGTGCCGCGGGTTACGGTGGCAAAAAAGCCATCGAAGCAGCGACCACTCGGAAGAAAAAGAAAGGTCGATGAGAGGGGGTATAAAAAGACAAAGGGGGTGACGTGACGCATAGTCCTTGGTGAAAGAGCAAAGAAGACAACCATGCGAGGGGGAAGTTTGACACGATTTCGGACCGACGAGTGGTATGATCAACATGGCAGCGGGTTGATAAGAGAGGTCATGCGTGGGGGGTTCCAAGGCCTTAAAAGCACGCGAAATCCTTTAAAACTGCCTAGTAACACCTTGCGTGGATTGAACGCAGGGTTATCACGAGGTATCAAACGCAAAGCCGAAGACGTCATTAAAAAAGAAATCACCAAACAAGCCAAGAAAGCGTTGAATCAGAAGAACGTGAAAGACGCCGTGCGGGTAGCCAGTGCCTTATTTCCCAAACAAACCAAACGGGCGCGAGATATTTTGGGAGTGTGAACATGGATCCCGTGCATTCACGACCTCGACGGATTCGTAGTAATCGAGGGTTGTCTCAATGGGGAGGACTGTATCCGTTTTGGAAACTCAGGAGAGGACAACGTGGTGGCTGGTTAAGTGCCGAGGTGATGAGACTGCCCGGGTTTGATTTGAGACAACGCTTAGCACGACGACGACGGTATAAAAACCCCTCACGACGACGGGGTACCACCACTCGACGACGACGACGACGTTAAACATGCCTGACGTGAGTACACAAACCGCCGCGGCTCACCCACGTTCCGAAGGGACCGTCAACCCGGCGTTACGGATTTTCAAGGTGCCGCCGACCAACATTAGCATCAATGCCTATCGCATGGTTACCATTCAACCCACCACCACGGGTATCAATCCCATGGAATTCATTGTGCCAGGGTTGGACGATTTTGTGGATTTGGGACGCAGTTACTTTACCATGGAATTGAGATTGCAGAAAAGTACGAACGATAACTTGGACGCCGCTCAAAAATTGTGGCCCGTCAACAATCTGGCCCATTCCATCATCAAACAAATTGACTTGCAATTGAATGGCACGTTGATCAGTCCACAATCCGACACCTATCATTACAAAGCTTACCTGGAAACCTTGCTGAATTATGACCGAGAAGATGGCAAGACCGTGTTGGGACCCCAAGGCTGGTTCAATCAAGTGGATTTCCCACCCGCATGGACGGCCAACAATACCAACAGTGCTACACCGCATGCAGATTGGCGTAATCTCAGTGCCAATCACAAAGGAGCCTTGGCCGCCATGGTAGCCGAAACTGCCAAGTATGCTGGAGGTGTCACCCACAGTCTGGTGTTTACCCCCCACCTGGAAGTCTTTCATACCGGCAAATTGTTGGTGCCAGGCATCGAAATCAAGATGAAATTTCATTTCAATGGTCCGAGCCTGTTTTTCAATGGAGTGGGTCTAGCTGGCCGATTGATGGAAGGCGATGTCAAACTACGGTTTCATCTCTGTCAACTGCGTTTGAATGACGCCATCTACCACAGTTTGTCTGAAAAAAGACACAATGAAGGCCAAGTGGCGTCTTACCTGACCGTCCGCAGCGAAATCTGCACGTTCAGCATGCAAAACAACCTGGTCCGCTTTGATATCCCCAACCTGTTTCAAAACAGAATACCTGACCGATTGATTGTGGGGTTACTGGACAGCCGAGCCTTCAATGGAGATGTCACCCGAGATCCTTTCTGCTTCCAGAAATTTGGACTGACGTCCATTAAACAGATTGTCAAAGGCGAAGAATACCCTTATGAAACCCTACAGTTAGTGCACAACAATGGCAGCCGAGATAATCTAGGTTACTTCCGTTTTCTGCAAGCCAGTGGCGCTTGGTGTAAAAAGAAAGGCAATATGGTGGAACTAGAAGATTGGGGTCAAGCTAAAAATTGTACCTTGTACATGTTTGACAATGTCGCCAATGGAAGTGCAGACAGTCAAAACCTCAACCCCAAGCAAACAGGCGATTTACAATTGGTCTTGGAATTTGGAGCCGCCCCCGGTGTCAATATAACTGTGCTCGTGTATGGAGAATTTGAGAACTTGCTGGAGATTGACCGCAACGGAGCCGTGTTGTATAACATTTACCAGCACTGAAGATGGAACACGTGGCCTTGAATAATGTGCAATTGGATTATTTAGCCCGAGACGACCCCCAATTGAAACCTGTCTTTTACGGGACAGTGGCCTGTGATCGTTTACCCAAGAGTCCTGTCAAGACCCAACCCCAAGGCTACATTGTGAACACCGACCCACACGATCAACCGGGACAACATTGGTTAGCGGTGTGGACGGATCGAAACGTGTGTGAAATCCTGGACAGTTATGCTTTACCCATGGACACGTACGTGCAAGCTACCCCGTTACGAGATTGGATTGTGCAATATTGGAAGTATGTAGTGACCAATGGCAAGTCCCTGCAAGCCATTTCAAGCAAGAGTTGTGGTGATTACGCCTTGTTGTACTTGAAAGCCAAAGCCCGTGGACGGACCTTGCAAGACTTTTTAAATGAGTTTTCCGATCATGATTATGTAAGCAATGACCATCAAGCCGGTCAACGCCTTCAACAATTGATTGTAGGTCAAGAAGCCAGATGGTATCAACTTTGTTGTCATCCGTATCATCAATGTAATGGTTAAATAAAATTCGTTGGAAAAACGTGGTGTCGGAGTCGTAGCTCAGTCGGTAGAGCCTTTGGATCCCCCGAAAAACAGGTGTTAGGGGATCGTGCGTGGGTTCGAGTCCCACCGATTCCAATAAAAAGGTGCCTTTTTTTTTTCCCCTGGGTAGTATCATCATCATGCAAACGGGGAAACCGTTTCGTTTTCATACCCCCTCCTCTATCTTGGTGGTGGGACCGTCGGGATGTGGCAAAACCGTGTTTACGGAAAAACTCTTGGTAGACAACCCCGAGTTGTTTGAAACCCCACCGACCCAAGTGCATTATTGTTATGGCGCTTGGCAAGATCGATTTCAAGGCATGCAAGATCATGGGGTGGTGTTTCACGAAGGGATTCCCGATCATGACGCGTTGGTCCAATGGTTTCCTCAAGGACATGGGGTCCTGGTCTTGGATGATTTAATGGACGAAGGGAGTCACGATAAACGCGTGTTGGATTTATTCACCAAACATTCGCATCATCAAGGGGTGACGGTGTTGTACTTGTGCCAAGACATGTTTCCCGTGGGTCGCTATGCCAAAAGTATTTCCCGCAATGCCCATTACATTGTGGCGTTCAAGAATCCCCGAGATCAATTAGGGGTACGCAACGTCATGCTGCAATCGTTTCCGACGACTTG
This sequence comes from Siderastrea radians, assembly GCA_964017195.1. Classification (NCBI taxonomy): domain Eukaryota; kingdom Metazoa; phylum Cnidaria; class Anthozoa; order Scleractinia; family Rhizangiidae; genus Siderastrea; species Siderastrea radians. Next base: position 19,413,184 of record OZ024894.1, read on the forward strand.
GAAAGACACGTTAGAGACGTTTCATCAAGCCACCACCCGCCCGTATGGCTATTTGGTGTTGGATTTACATCCCGCCTCCTCCGATCAACAACGTGTGTTGAGTCACCTGTTAAAAGACGAAGGATGGACGCGCACTTATCAAAAGCGAGTATAAAGGGACGAGATCCTTGAACGACCTTTTCGAAAAAGCCAGCATGGCCGATGAAGACCGTCAACCTCCGCAATCGTACGATACCGTGGCCCCCGCGGGGGTCGGGGCGTCCGGCAGCAACCAAGTGTCCCCAGGCACCATCCAAGAAATTTTGGATACAGGGGACTCAACCTTGATCGACCAAGCCTTTGATCAAATGACCGTCGAGGACATGATCGCGTATGTGGAACAGCTGCCCTCCCCCAGTGCGTTTAGGACCTCTAGCCCTGCCGGGGTAGGAAGTCAACCATCCCGTTCACCCTCATTCCATAGCCCCCAGACCACCCCGGCGTCTTCCCCGGACACTCCACTTAGTTGGGGAAGTGCAACCTTGACGCCTACTCCTCGAACAGCGAGAGGGGGCCGGACAGCAGCGGGTGCTGGAGGTGATGGTAATGGACGTGGCGGACGTGGTGGGCGTGGTAATGGACGTGGTGGTAGTGGACGTGGCGGTAGTGGTGGGCGTGGTGGTGCTGGGGGTGCTGGTGCTGGTGGTGCTGGTGCTGGTGGTGGTGGTGCTGCTGGTGGTGCTGGTGGTGGAGGAGGAGGTGGTGGAGGTGGTGGGGGTGGAGGAGGTAGTGGTGGTGGTGGTGGCCGTCGTGGTGGCCGTCGTGGTGGACGACGCGGACGACGACGACGACTTTTCCCCGGTTCACCTTTGACACCTGCCTCCAATCCAGCCACCCCTCGAGGATCTTGGAGTGATAGTACACCCCCACGTACCTTGCGTCAAGCAGATTTACAACGACGTTTACGGATGCTATTACAAGATCAAGAACAATTGGCCCAAGGACGGGAAATTGCTAATGTGACCATGACCAATAGCATTGTGACCAGTTATAAACAAGGAGGAGCCCCGAGCGTACAAACCTCGTCGTCCCGGGTATCGCCGTGAGGATGATGAAAACCGTCGTGTCGTTATTGAATGGATCTCGACGTCCTGGCATCCCCTTCCCGCCGGAATTGTTACAACGGATGGATTCCTTGTATGCCTTTTACCATCAACAATGGTGGTGTTATCGAAAAATGTTGAATCATTACAAGTGTATCAATGCCTTGTTCAATGGCATGGCGTTACTCCTGATGGCTGCAGGTATGATTGCTGGCCCGCTATTGGACAACAGTACGTTGGTAGCGTGTTTGGCGGCGGTGGGCACCATGGTCAAAGGATGGAATGATTTTAAACAATATCGATTTAAAGTGACCATGAGTCGGTTTGCGTTTACCACCTATGCCAAAGCCTTGACCGAATTGAAAACCTATGTGAGAGGTGTCCTCTTGGAGGACCTGGAAGGATTTGTAATCAAGATGCAAACGTTGGATGATACCATTGTGGATTTCACCCCTCCGTTACCCAAACGATGTCTCCAAGATTACCATCGTCATTTTGTGTACCAACCCTTGGAAGCCCTATGCTATGTAGACGGATGTCCTCGTCCCTTGAAACCCAAAGACTACTGGATCCATAAAAAGCCGCTCCCTCCCAGTCCTACACTCTTAGAACCATGGCCGTCCAACGACGACGACCACGCAGAAAAAGGAAACAACGAGGAGGAGCTTTAATGCGTCGCAAACCCCGTTTGGTGGATAAAATTGCCCATGGCATGAGTATGTTTCTCTCAGGCCCCGCGCCTGGGTTTGGACTTGCTTTAGGCAAATTAGGCGGGCAAGCCTTAAAAGGCATTACCGATAATGTACAACATTACCGGCGACAACGAGGTGGGGGTTGGTGGTCCGATTTCAAACGCAATACCCGTCAAGGTTATAAAGAGACGCAGGATGTGATCAAACAAAACAAAGCCCTTCAACGTGTGTTGTCACACCCCACGCGTCCATGGTGAGGAGAAGAAGATTACGACGACGACGACGTCGTCAACGAGGAGGGTTTTTAAATCTATTGGTCCCCGCCATGGTAGGATTAGGGAAAGCCGTGGCCTTGGAAACGGATAAACGTATAAAACGCACGATCCAAAAAGCCAATCAACGCTATCGTCGTCGTCATCGATAAAGGATGCAACGTCTTCGACGTCAATTACCGTTTTTACGGTCCATGTTACAAGAAGCCAATGGTTCCAAACGTCAAGAGTTGTTACAACATGCCAATGCCGATCAAATCAATGCTGTGAGTGAATTGGTTTTGAACTTCTTAAAAAACAAGATTCCTGTCACACCCCCCATCCTGGCTAAACTTCAACCCTATAAAAAGGTGCTACGCGATTTGGGACGTCGTCGACATTCCATCAAAAAACGGCGTGCGTGGTTAGTCCGACAAAAAGGACGCGACTTGTTTCAAGGACTTCACGAGGTGTTATGTCAATGTGCTCGACCGACCCGTTAACCCTGGCCACATGGATCACCCTGTTACAAGAGGCCAATCGGGCCACCGACAAGTGGAAAAACGACTGTTATTATTGGAAGCATAAATATCACCTGTTGTATCGAGAGTACCAACATATGTTGAGGACCCGTCTTTGTGAGAGCTGCCGTGAGATAGAAGACGGGGAACTTTGCCCCGACTGTAGTCAACCCCTATGGACGAGGTCTACATGATTCCCCAGAAGGACTTGAAGCAACTCATTCAATATTACAAAGGAGAACTCACCGAAAATGCCTTGTTGAACAAAGCCGCGACGCTGGCCGCTAAAAAACATGTCTTGTTAGCCAATCCCGAATTATCCCCCGCCGTGGTCAATGCTCAAACCAAACCGTTGAGTCAAGAATTAATCAAGTTAACCAAACGCATTCGTCAATTTCCCGGAGGCGTGGGGGTTGGTGCCCCGGGGGCCCCGCCAGGCGAAGAAGAAGAAGAAGAAGCCGGGGATTTGGTGACGGGACCCGTGGAACAATGGTTGAAGCGCATGATAAAAGGAGGTCCGTCGGCTCCCAAACCCACCATTACCCCTGCTACCAGGGAAGACACGAGAGAACAGAGACCTTCTACCAGTCGAGGAGAAGAGAGACCTTCTACCAGTCGAGGGGATATCCGGTCGCGTTTACAAACCGTACGAGAACGACGCAAGGCCTGGGAAAAGCATTTAACCGAAAGTGGTGCCGCGAAAGGTAAAGGGAAAGGCAAAGGCAAAGGCAAAGGCAAAGGCGTCTCCCGTGAAGTGCAAGCATTAAAACCCTTACCCGGTTGGGAAGATTGGGCCAAAGGCAAACCGCCCCGAAGGAGACGTTTGCACTACGACAGTGAATAAACATGCCTCCCAAGAGGAGAAGGGGTATCAAACGGAAACGCCGTCAACGAGGAGGGGCAGTGGATGTCCAAAAATGGATTGCTAAAACCGGCAAAGAATTTCATTGGCCTGGCTATCAGTACATGGGCCCTGGGACGCATTTAGCCAAACGTCTAAAACGTGGGGATCCAGGGATCAATCGCTTGGATCAAATTGCGAAACAACACGACATTGATTACAGCCGTGCCAAGAATTTGCAAGATAAATGGAAAGCCGATACGAAGATGATCCAAGCCATTGATCGGTTACCCGGCAAGAAAACCAAGACGGAACGGGTGGTCAAGAAAATCATGCAAGCCAAGAAACGTTTAAAATTGTAAAAAACTTTAATGACACCCCCAGTTACATGTTGTGTAAATAAAAAATGAAAATGTCAAGCATTGTCTCTTTACGAAACAAAGTCCTCCAAATCAAAGTCAGACTCCTGGGGGCTCCATGGGCCCAAATCATGGAAAACATCCTGCAAAGAGTCGTCCGATGGCACGTCCGTTGACTCCTGTAGGAGGTTGTCTAAAAACCCCTTTCCCTCGTCCCACAAGTCACAAGAAGAATCCAGGGGATGAAGGGCCCCTGAAGCCCTGTCCATTATTATGACCTCCTGGCCGGGCGAGAAGGAGTCCCAAAAGCCTTGCCTAAAATCGCCCACACGGACCGTCAGGGAAAGGGGTCCTGTTGCAGAGGGACGAGGTGAGAGGGAGTCCCAAAAGCCTTGCATAAAGTCGTCCACACGGACCGTCAGGGAAAGGGGGCCCAAGGCTTGGTGTTTTTCCTGCGTTCTCTGTCGTTCCGCGAGCCCTCTTGCTATTCGGTTGGCATACCTGGTTCGGTACCGGGGTTGGGAGGTCTGGCGCTCTGCCATTTCATCATCGTCGTCGTCGGTGAGGGGGAGGCCCTTACGTTTCTTGGCCCGATACCGTCGTTTCTGGGCAGCGACTCGCTCGGGATGCCTGGCCCGATAGCGTTGTTTCCGGGCGGCTTCTCGCTCGGGATGGTTGGCCCGATACCGTCGTTTCTGGGCGGCGACTCGCTCGGGATGCCTGGCCCGATAGCTTTGTCTCTGGGCGGCGACTCGCTGGGGATGCCTGGCCCGGTACCTGGCGTTAACGACCCGTCGCCGCGCCCGTCGTTGGGCTTCTTTCGCCCGGAGCTGTGCGAGTTCATCGGGGCTGTCTTCACTGTCGTCGCTGGTGGTATCCGTCGTGGTGGTGAGTTCGTCGGGGCTGTCGTCACTGTCGTCGTTTGGCGGAGGACGTCTGGCGGGGCGTTTGATACGCTTGATGCGCGGCATCAGGAGAGGGCGGCGGTGCTGGTGGGGACGTGAGGGGACGTTTAAACTGATAACGCCAATAGGGGCAGCAGAAGTCTAGCCCCTCGACGAACCACTCACAGGTTAGTTGAGGGTAGCACCGTTGATGATATGGACGCGCCTGTTCTGCTCGGCGTCTCTGGGCCTCTACTTTTTCCGGCTCCAACTGCTTCAAAGTTTCTGCAAATTCGCCAAGGCTTTCGTCCTCCCACACCCACTCCTGCTTCACTTTCTCCAACACCTGCTCCACTTCTAAATCCGCCTCGAACTTCTCAAAGTCTTTCAATAGCTTTTCATGGGCAGAGTCCATTTTGAGATGACTCAGCTCGAGGGGCGATCTGTTTTATAGTCTCTCATTCATTCCCATCATGCCTCATGGTCTATCTAAGGAGGGGGGAGGGGGGTCCCCCCACCTCTTCCCCTCCCAAAGCATGATGGGCCTTTCTCTCATTGGCCCATTCCCTCCCACGTGACCCTTTTGGTTCTCTATAAAAACAGAGCCCCGACCGTCAGCAAGTTCATCTGATCATGACCTCTCAGCCAGAAGAAGAAGAAGAAGAAGGCGCGGGGCCCAGCGGCCTCGCCCACCATGAGGTTTTAGCCATGCTAGGTCTCGAGACTTCAGACTCGGAAAAAGAAGAGACAAATCTGTTATATCCCGAGGAGATGAGAGACAACGAGGAAGATGATGACTTGTACAATGACCTCCTCGATCATTTCGAACGACAACATGCCTTTCAAACTCGTCTCCTTCAACAAAGTGGAGCAGGAGATTTGGATACCTCGATCGGAACCACTCATCTCCTTCAACAAACTGGAGCAGGAACGTTTGACTTTGAACTCCAACCCTTTGTTAATCGTACGAGTCGTCGAATGGGGGTACGTGAACGACATTTCACTACCCGTTTACGTCAAAGGGGGAACTTGATTCCAGATCAAAACATCACGGAAGCTCTTCAAGACGGTTTACGTCGAGCGGTGAATCAAGTGTTGACCACCACGCCTGGCCTCGACGATCAAGATCGCCTTTACTTTACCATCAGCTCCGACAGACTCCACAATAATTTCCAGGGCTGGGGATTACGGGCGGGTGAATGGCGTGAAGGCGGGGACCGTCTGGCAGCCCTCTTGGATCGCTTGGCTCAAGCCCTCAACAGCAACGAACAATTTGAAATGGACGATTCCTTTCAATTGTCCATCACTCAAGTCCATCATGCACCTCAAGGAACCGGGAGACCGCGTCGTGGCAAACCCGGCCACCCCACCATGGCCATGTTGACCAGGAACTCCAAATCGATCATCCGCATCCAAAATGATGACGAACTCTGTTGCGCCAGAGCCCTCGTGGTCGCCAAAGCTCGCGTGGACCAACACCCAAAACTCAAAAGCATTCGCCAGGGGTACGGACCACTGCAAAGAACCCTCGCTTGGGACCTCCAGAATGAAGCCAAGGTACCATTCGGGCCATGCAGTTACGACGCCTTGACAGCCTTCAGCAAGGCCCCATCCCTGACCGGTTACCAGATACTGTTGGTGGATGCCGCCCGGTATTTTCACATCACGACCTTTGGAGGCCCTCAAGACAAATCATTGATTCTGTTGCATCACCAAGGACATTACGACGTCATCACTCGTTTACCGGGGTTTTTCGGGTCCAGTTACGTCTGTGCTCATTGTTGGAAACCCTATAACACCGAGGGACGTCATCGATGCAATAAAAAGCAATGCCGGGCCTGTTGCCAAAAGGAGTGTCCTGATTTCCAGGCAGCCTACCTCGAGGTCAGAAAGCCACCCGACGGTGCAAACAATGTCATCGGGACTTTTTTGGAGAGACGTGTTTCCAAGCCCATGTCACCAAGGGCCACACGGGCAAACCTGCAGCCAACCTAGAGTCCTCCGTCTGCTTTCGTCGCTGTCGCTGTCGTGACTGTCGTAAACAGAACATCGGATTAGACAAGATTGAAAAGCATCAATGTGGGTATATCGATTGTCCCTCCTGCCACGAGTACGTGGACGGGGAAACTCATCGTTGTTTTATTCAAACAGCCCCCAAACCTCAAGCCCAGAACGAAAGAAAGAGGAAACGAGGCACCACAGAAACCGAGGAGGACGAGCTGCCCCCTTTACATGTGTTTTTTGACATTGAAGCCATGCAACCCCAGGAAAAACACATCGCCAATCTCGTCGTGGCCGAAACCGAAGACGACGACCAACCCATGTGTTTCCACGGCAACCATTGCGTCCGAGATTTCCTGGAATGGCTGGATACCTTGACCAACTATGACACAAGACAAGTCAATGTACTCGCTCATAACTTCCAGGGGTACGATGGCTATTTTGTCATTCATCAATACTATGACGACAGCCGAATCGTCCAACAGCTACGGAACGGGTGTAAACTCTTGCAAGTCCAACACGACCGTATACAATTCATCGATTCGATGAGTTTCTTCCAGATGCCCCTCTCCGCCTTTCCCAAAACCTTTGGATTAACGGAATTGAAAAAAGGGTACTTCCCTCACCTGTTCAACCACCCCGATCACCAAACGTACGTGGGACCCGTGCCAGCCCTCGATTACTACATGCCTGAAACCATGTCACCCGAAGACAAGCAAGCCTTGGAAACGTGGCATCAACAGCAACGCAACAAAGTGTTTGACTTTCAGAAAGAATTGGTCGCCTATTGCCAATCCGATGTATGCCTCTTGAAACAAGGTTGTCTGACATTCAAACGCTTGTTTGAAACCCTGACGGGCTTCAACCCCTTTGAGCATATCACCATTGCCTCTGCCTGCAACCGGGATTTACGCATGAACCGGATGATCCCCAACAGCATCGCCAGTGAACCCGTCCGTGGTTGGCGCAACTCCATCAATCAATCACGAGTAGCCCTGGAATGGCTCACCTGGTGTGCCCAAGAAAATAACATTCAGCATGTGCGCAATGCCGGCGAGGTTCGCATCCCGGCCATTGGCTTCGTGGATGGCTACTGCCACGACACCCGGACCGTGTACGAATTTCAAGGGTGTTTCACCCATGGATGCCCGACCTGTTATCCAAACCGCCACGAAACCCATGTCCGCCACTTTGATCGAAGCCTGCAAGATGTCTACGAGACCGCCCAACAAAAGATCCAACGGTTAAAACAGCAAGGGTACACCGTCGTTCAAATCTGGGAATGTGAATGGAACCGTCTCAAAGACACCTCCCTAGACATCCGTACGTTTGTGGGCCAGCTTCAATTCATCGAGCCACTCAATCCGCGAGACGCCTTCTGCGGAGGCCGTACCAATGCCGTCAAGTTGTACCATCACGTCACCCCCAGTCAAAAGATCCATTACATCGATGTCACCTCTTTGTACCCATGGGTGAACAAAACCTGTGTGTACCCTAAAGGGCATCCGAGAATCATCTCCACCCCGGGTCACACCGACATCCGCCAGTACTTTGGTCTCATCCAATGTCAAATCCTGCCTCCACGTGAACTGTATCATCCTGTCCTGCCTTACCGCCATGACGACAAACTCCTGTTTCCCCTCTGTGCCGCCTGTGTGGAACAAGAGATGCCCAAAAGACCATTAGAGAGAACCTCGGAATGCGTGCACACGGACCGGCAACGTGTCCTGACGGGAACATGGTGCACCCCCGAATTAGAGAAAGCCGTCGAGCTTGGGTACCAAGTCCAGTACATCTATGAGGTGTGGCATTTTGACGACACCTGTGAGGGGCTGTTCAGAGACTACGTCAACACTTGGTTAAAAATCAAACAAGAAGCCAGTGGGTGGCCTAAGGACGACATGTCAGAGCAAGCCAAACAGGACTACATCCAGAAGTACTTCGAGCATGAAGGCATCCAGTTGGAGTATGACAAAATTGAGAAGAATCCCGGCTTGCGCACCCTCGCTAAACTCATGCTCAACTCCATGTGGGGCAAGTTTGGACAACGCCTCAACAAAACCCAAATCCAAACCTTTGAGGATCCTCAAGCCTTCCACCGTTTCTTGAAGACGGATACCATGGACGTACGACACGTCTCCGTGGTCAATGACCAATTGGTGGAGGTACATTATCAGTACCAGGACGAAGACATCCCCGTGTCACCCAACCTTAACATTTTTGTAGCCTGTTTCACTACCTGTTGGGCCCGGCTCCGACTCTATGCCGCCCTGCAGCAGCTGCAGCAACGTGTCTCGTACTACGACACCGACTCCGTCATCTTCGTTACAGACGAAGGCCAAGCCAACCCAGACTTGGGCGATTACCTCGGCGACTTTACGAGTGAATTGGACAAGGACGATTACATCCTGGAATTCGTGTCGGCGGGTCCCAAGAACTATGGGTACCAAACCAAACTTGGTCTCGTGGAATGCAAGGTGCGGGGATTCCGTCTCAACAGCGAAGGCAAAACGCAATTGAATTACAACGTCATGAAAGCCAATGTCATCGATGAAATCCAGAAGCCTCAAAAGAATCCACGTGAGACCACGGTCTACAATACCCACCACATCGTACGCAATCCAAAAACCTATCAACTGTACACCTTTTCCCAAAAGAAAGATTACAAACTGGTTTACGACAAGAGAGTCCTGGATCCCATCAACTTCCAAACCTATCCCTATGGTTACCATTGACAGACCATATGTGACTCTGATGCTTGTTTGCTTGCGCGGCAAAAACCTGAGACCTCTCTGCAATGGAACCCCCCATATGTGGCTGTTGCTTGCTTGCTTGCTTGGTTGCTTGGTTGCTTGCTTCATTGCAATGCACTCCTTTTCTTGGTTCTGTTCATCCCGATCTTGGTTTTCCGGTCGAATGGACTCATCAAAAATGGAACACTCATACTATCAAAAGGAATACTCATCATCAAAATGGAACACTCATATTATCAAAAGGAATACTCATCATGGAACACTCATACTATCAAAAGGAATACTCATCATCAAAATGGAACACTCATATTATCAAAAGGAATACTCATCATGGAACACTCATACTATCAAAAGGAATACTCATCATCAAAATGGAACACTCATAGGAACCCTCCATATGTGACTGATGTGACTTGACTGCAATCCCTTGCACTCCAATTTTCCTTTTGTTGGCTTTGTGGACACTTAATGCTGGCTTCTGATTGGTCGAGTGAGGTCATCACCTAAAGTGGAATGGGAAACCACTGACCAGAGGGAATTTGTGTTTTCTTCATTAATGTCCAGGCCTCGTGGAATAGCAACATTCATATTTAGGAACTCTACAATGTGTTCCTCGTCGTCAAAACCTAATGCGCATCCCCTACGGTGATCTGATTGCCAGTCAGGGAAGTCAAAGGAACGATGTCTCGGTCGTCTAGACTCCACTCCTTAACCTCCTTTAAAACTTGGTCCACTTCACAAAAGGAACTCATATTATCAAAATGGAACACTCATATTAAAATAGCAACACTCATCATGGAACACTCATATTATCAAAACGAACTCCAATCGATCTAAGGCATCTGGAAGAATCTCATGGAATCAATGAATCGGTCGTTTGGACTTGGTTGCTTGTCAATCCCACGCGGTCGCCTGTTTGGACTCTTTTCGGGGGTGCCATCAAAAAGGAACACTTATCAAAAACAAAAAGGAACTCAAAGGAATACTCATCATGGAAAAGGAACACTCATATTATCAAAAGGAACTCAAAGGAAATACTCATCATGGAACACTCATATTGTCAAAAGGAACACTCATATTAAAATAGGAACACTCAAAAAGAACTCATATTATCAAAAGGAATACTCATATTAAAATAGAAACACTCAAAAAGAACTCATATTATCAAAAGGAATACTCACCAAACGATTACGTGAAAAAGGAACTCTCTCATTTAGGGTAGATAGACGTCTTCTTGACTCAGCTATGTGTTCTTTCTCTTGAGCCATCAGTCCAAGGGCCACTCACTTGTGAAGGAGACAGGTCTTGCTTCCTCTTGTGTAATTCTTCCTGGATTGAATGACTTGTTGAAAACATGTCTGTCATTAAAACATTTTTACCAACATGGCGTCAGCTGGTACCATTTGTGTTGGGGATAGTTAGCCAAACTGTAGTTTTTCGGTTCCCGGACGATCTGATAAGTTTTGGTGACTTGAACACGACGTCTTTTTTCTTTGACTCAAGGATCACCCACGTTGCACAAATTGGACTTTGGACTTTGAGCCCGCGTTTTCTCAGCGGTTTTACCCCACCTTGAGCCCACGATCCTATTTTCAAACTCGCCAGCGGTTTTCCCTTCCAAAACACGTGACTTCCGGTTCCATGAGCCCACGATCCCTTTTTTTATACTAGTCAGCGGTTTTCCCTTCCAAAACACGTGACTTCCGGTTGCTTGAGCCCACAATCCCTTTTTCCAACTGCTCAGCGGTTTCCCATCCCACTTCCGGTGATGACGTCACTCGACCAATCAGAAGCCAGGAAATCGGCTATGTGAGCCCACATTACTACTAAGGAGTTCAATGAATGGGTGTATCTTTCCACCGAGGCCCTTGTAGCTTTTCAAACTTGATACAATCCTTACAGCTTGGTTGTTGATGTCACACATGGACACGTTCTCTTTAAACGAAGTAAGCGACGATGGTGAGTTGAAGGTAGCGCTGAATCCGTCTCGTATTCCTTGAGTATCGCCCAATGACTTGGTCACTCTGTCTTTGTCAAAGAAGTTCAGAGTATGGTCGTGTGCATCTGTAAACACCAGCTTTTCATCGGTACAGGTTATGACTGAAGTGGTTGACGGGTTTTTCCTTACGATATCTTCCGTTTGCACACTCTGGTCAACACAGCTGAGTCTTTGAATTCCTCGATTGTGAATTCCAACAGAGAGTCCTTCGTCACCATCGAACAAACAAATCGGCTGACCATTGGTGTATTGGAAGAAAAGCTCCACCTTAGCTGTAAACTCCTTTAGTTCGGCGTCAAGTGTGAAGTTGGATAGTTTGAAGACCCTCTTTTTATCAAAACTTAGAACATACAATATTGAGTCGTCTTCGATCCCCAGTGTTTGTAAAGAAGGATTTGCAGTCAAAGAAACCAGATGGCCAAGGTTGATGGTACCCGAGTTTGTCCAGAGGGATACATCGTAAACCTTTACTCTTGTGGAGTTGCTATCTTCGGAGGGTTGTTGCGTTGCGTCGTCTTCGACATCAAGTTGCAAGAGAGCACGACTCTTGTTTAAGGTTGAAGATCTGTCAATGACCTTAAGAGGCAAGGTGCTTCCAGAGTTGAGAACGATGATGTAGTGTTGCCTCACTACCACTCCTAATGGACAGCTGATTCCCTCCTTCCGTCCAGCGATTGGAACTACACAGACAGGGTTGTGCAAATTCGCCATAAAGACAGTTGATTTTTTCTTGTCACATATGAATAATAAACTGTACTTTGTGGAAAATGCGATTGCTGCTGGAAACTTGATGATGCTCTCCACAGGGTTTTGGCACCAAAATCTATCATGCTCGGGAATGAGCGTGGATGCCAGTGGATCATCTGGTAACACATTTAGTAAGTCCTTGCTGAAAATCGCTACTGCCGTTTCCATGTTCATCTAGTCTTATTCGCAAACAGCTTCGAGGAAGCTCGCGAGCAATTGGCTTTGAAATTTCTTCATTCACGTTGCCACGGGCAGATCCAAGTAGTTTGAGACTAATAAGAAAGTCCCCTACACGCGCCCAATAGTTAAAATAGACCACTTCTCAACAGTTTTAAGACGTGCGGAGGATCAGGAACAGGAACTTTTCTCTCCTGATTTTGAAGGTTTGCTATATGTGATCTCTGGGCGGCTTCTGAATCCGATATCCAAGACATCTCTTTCATACGCACACATTGAAGACCGTCTAGTTGACATGGTTTGCACTTTTGGAGTGACGGATCAATTTCGTCATACCCGATTCTAGGGCATTCGTCACATATCGAACCATCATTTTCGCATCGCACACAAAATACAACAGTTGGATGACCTTAACATACAGGTTTTGCAAGCCTCTATCAGACGTTGGGTCGTGGTGTCATACCCCTTGATTCGTTCAGCGCCCCCTTGCTAGATCTGAAAAAACACCCGACGGGAAAGGATACCAGTCCATCTAGGCTGGGCACTCTAAACTCTTGTGCCTCGGTTACAAAGTCGAGAGATTTCAGATGTTTAACAAGATCTTGCTCGCTCATGTTGCACAGTTTTTTGATGTTCTCGAATGCTAGTTGGTGGGGTGCTTCCAACCCAACAATCACATGCAATTGGGGAGCGTAGCGAAGAGCAGGCTTTAGTTGCATCCCATTGGTCGATTTGTTGACCAAATATACAAGAAGGTCAGCTTTGTTCGGTTGTACAGGCTTTACTTTTAAATCTACCAACAGATCAATAACCGTCAAGAGTTCTTCTTTGTGGGTTTTACTTTCGAATGTAGGAGGAGGGTTTCCCTTTGAAATAGTGTTTGGATGCATGAATGCAAAATTACGGTCAGATACATATTCTTGCAATGACAAAACTGCCTGCTTGCCCCTTCCAGCACCTCCTGTACCTCGAAAAAAATAACTGCATGACTTTCCAAATTTGAACTGCACTCTTTCCTGAAATTTGGTCAAGGTCTTGTATTTCTCAGAGAAGTTGATTACTCTGCCGTTATTGAATGTTTCCCATAGAAATGCGTGACTTTGCTGATAAAATAAGTGGTCTTCATGAAGAACTTTTGATGCCGTCGTGGAAAACAGCATAGCAGTAGCTTCGTCTATTCCTGACATGGAGCTATTTGTCTTAACAAGTTTCATTGGAGTGGTGGCCTTTTTTATCTCTTGGTATGAGCCGGGTCTTAGGAAGTTCTTTATCTCCGTCAGCAGTGATTTGTAATCTGCAGGTAAATCATCTGTGACCGTCAGCACTCTCTCAAGATCTAGAATGTTTGCTAGCATGTTACTTGGCATGTTACTGTGCTGTGTGCGCTATCATGAACTCCAGACAAAATTCTTGACATTTTTTGGACATATTTTTGACAAGTTTGATGTTTCATATCCTGCGACTGGCCAATCACAGGGCAGATAACCTTGTAAGTTGGAGTAATCAAGAGTCATTTTCAGTCATGGCGACCTACCAAGTGAAGGTGAAGTACGGAGAGGAAAGATTTAGTACTTTCTTGATCAGGGATCTCTCGTTTGATAAGCTGATGCAGGAGATAAAGAAGAACTGCTCCCCACTTGCGCACTTACCTGCTTCAAACATCGTGTACGGTATCGCGATGACGACGGCGATATGATCAATCTATCGGAAGATCCAAGTGGTTTTGCTTTCGGGAAAATGCTAAGGAGTGCGAAAGAAGTAAAAGATCGGGAGTACAAAAAGATTTTTCTTCAGGCAAGTGAAATCGATTCACCACTACCGAGAAAAATTAGATGAACTGAGCTGGAAACGCCCATTTCTTCGGCTTCTGTGGACAACAAGTCGCCTTGTTTACAACCGAAGCATTTATTTTTCACACCAGCAGCGGGTACGCATCCCACCGCAGCGACAGCTCCAAAACATACTGAAAAAAGTCCTTTAGACTGCCAGCGACAGGAAATGGAAGAAAATCTTCAGGTTTTGAAAGTACAAATTGCTTGTGCCAAGCAAGAGCTGGACAAATTGAACAGTGCATTGAGACATTTTCAGTCTCTCAGTGATATTCGAGCTCGACTCTGTAACAACTGCCACTGCTGTGGGCATACAAAAGCAACGTGCTCAAAATCTCCTTGCACGGGCATTAGTTTATGTAAAGCGAGGGAAAAGCATCCAGAACACAAAACTAAAATTACCCAACTTCAGCATGAGATTAGATCTCTGGAAAACAAGGCACAAGAAGAGGAACTCATCTCAAAAGTTTAACAGCCGCACGTGAGCACGCGAAATCTTCATTTTTCTATGTTACGAGACTTAGACTAGAAGCACAAAACCAAATAAAGTACCGGGACAGAAGTCGGCTGGATAGGGATCTGATAATTTTACAAAGAGCGCTCAAAAAGGTTTCCGAATGATGCGAAGCTGAAGACTGGAGACTTCCGTTGATTATAGAACAATACGAGAACTCAAATGTAAACATTTGTTTTTAGAAATGAAGTTTATAATGAGCTAAGCATTGTGTTTTTCAGATTTATTTGTCGATTGATGTTCTTGAAATGAGTAAATATGTACTTTTGTTGTGTTCAGATACATCGTGTGGGAGTTTCTTGGTTCAAATTTCCGAACTGCTTTACTACAAACTCTTACTTAGAAGTATCCACAGTGCTTGAAATATGCATACAAGCTTTCAGCAGTAATGTTGAGCACCGCTTCCGCTATTGCGATTTTGGTATCGTTGAAAGCCAGTGCTTGGTGGCGACGTAAAAATGCCTTTATCTGATCGAAGCAATACTCACAAGTGTTGAAATGTGGTGAGTAAGGTGGCTGACATAACAGTCCTACACCGCAATCCGCCAACATGGCTCTAAGCGCAGGTTCAATGCGATGGCCGTGGTGAAAGCCACAGTTATCCACGACCACACAGTCTCCGCGCTCAAACACTGCACTCCCGTCAGCTCGCACCTCTTGAAGAACTTCATCGAAGAAGTTTAGCAGTTCTAATCCGTTAGATGGACCGTCTAGTATATTTTCTGTTTCCTGTAGTTTTGATTACACTGGATTCATCAAAGAAGTGCAGAGTCGTTGGGTTGATGTTAGCTATTTCAGTGAGAAAATAATCAACTGCTGCTGTTGCTGCAGGGGTTGTGGATTCAAGTGGAATGGTTGAAAGTTTCTTTCTTGTCATTACAAGATCTTCGCGGATGACTTCATTGATCTGGGATACGCTGGGTAGGTTGGCGGGGTGAACACCACCGTCTAGTAGAAGTCTCTGTTGTTAATTTCACTCGAGTAACTGCTCGGTTTCGTTAGTTTCTGTACTTCTATATACTCCAAGACGTTTTCTCGATCGAATTTCACGCGCGATTTGGCGGTGACAGAATCCGTCGTGATAAAGGTGTAAAACTCGTTCTCTGTACATCGCTGGCAGTGGTGTTCCATTATCAAAGCTTCCACCGTACCTATTCAGTCTCAGTTGAACATCAGCTGGTGTAAGATAAAGTAAAAATATTCTTTTTATTAGGAAAACAGTTACCGTAAAAACGTACGATCGTGATTACTCGACTCTGACTATTTGAGAAAAGCAAAACTTCCAAACACTTGCAACCCGAGCGTGTAGCATTGCAAAACTCCTAAGGACTTCACTTGATCAGTATTTGTTGAATTACTTTCACAAACGGTGAACTTGGAAAAAAGCAAAATCCAAAACTTAAAGTGTCGATCGAATGCTATAGTTTTCGATCCACAACATAAAAAAGACCGCCGCTCAAGATCAATCAATGGCGCCGAGAGTTCACGCTTGATTGCTCCGACTTACAAGATTATCTACGTTGTGATTGGCCAGTCGCAGGATATCAAACATCAAACTTGTCAAAAAAATGTGAAAAAAATGTCAAAAATTTTGTCTGGTGTTCACGGTAGCGCGCGCAGCACAGTAGGTAGTCTCGTTATTCTCATTTGGATCTCTTCATCTTTGTTATTCGAGAATAAACACTACAACCGAATAATCATATGTTTAAGTTTTGTAATGTGTGCACCCATTATCCAGAAGTAGACTCCCAAATTGTCTTCTCCTTTACAGCATCTGTGATACCTGACATGATCATTTATGTTGGCCATTTGAAAAGGTTTATTTAGTCGAATTGATTTCCTGCGCACTTCACAGAATGCTACGTCTGGGGACACAACAGTGACTTGGCTTCCATACTGAGTGTGAACCCGGAAGGCAAAATGCATAAGGGTCTCGTCATCCCCGGTTCCCTCAGTTGTTACTCCAAGCTCTCTAACACACGATTTACGAGATCGGTAGTTGTAACCAAGACTTTGACCTTGCCATTGCACTGACCATGCGTTTGACTATGCTGACCACAAGAGGATTCATTCTTTGTGGATATTACCGCGTATAGTTTGGAAAATACTAGCCAGTTTCTGTAAGTAACTTCACGGGTCTTGAAATAATGGAGACAAGTGTGTAAGTCTCGAGTGCTTGTTATACTCATGACTTCGACACCATTGTAATAGTACAGGGCAATGACATTTTCGGTGCTGAGACGACCTCTTATCTCTTTCTTAAAGGAATCGAAATCTTGTAGAAGTGGCCAAGTTAAAGTAAACACGGCTTTGAATCCTGCAGGAGAAGATTCGATACTTTTAACATCGCGACATTCCACTTTAAATGTACAATACAATACACTTTATTTAACGAGGGTGAACATATTAACCTTTTACAGTTTTCTAACATATGGCCCTCAAAAATAAATTCAAACAGACAAGAAAAAAAACCAATAATAAATTACAACAATAAATCACAATAATTCTATCAAAAAGGACATATGCATATATATATAGCAGAATTCATTCGAACAAAAAAGAATAAACATTAAACATTACGAAATAACAGATAATCTAAGCTAAACTATAAGTAAGAGGAGTAATGAGCTAAGAAACATGAAGTAGTCACATACTTAAAAAAAAAACAGCAGCATTTAAGAAGAAAGCGTCATTCATGGCAACAAAGCTCCTCAAGATGGGAGACAGTATTGAGGTTTTGCAGGAAAAGTCCACGAAGTTTATGCTTTAGCGAAAACGAAAAGGAAGACAAAGCACTAGGCGAGGCAATGGGGTGCGCAGCAAGTATCTTTAAATCAACCTCAAGGGCATTAAAGAGAACAGTGGCGGAATACGAGAAGGTGCGCTTACCCAAATTTGTTCTAGGCTGGGGAATAACTAAATTATGAGAAGTTGTACCTCTAGTTATACGAGTAGTCCGTGTAGTGGATAGAAAGGAGAGCTTCTGTTTAAGACAAAGAGGAGCTTCTGTTTAAGACAAAGAGGAGCCGATGTTGACTTTCGTCAATATCGGCAGCGATGTCTATGAAAAAAGCGAAAAATACATTCATTTGTATATGGTTTCAATGCAGCAGGCTAGCAGATTAAAAAACAAAGTTTTTAATAAATGCTTTGTTTTAATACACGTGACTTAACAATAACCAGTATGAAGAAGTATGTAGAAATATCCAAACATACAGTAGAATCCCGCATTATATGGAACCTCTAAAACTGTAATGTGAAATTTGCTACTGGCTATCTTGAACTCCCGCTTTTTCGATAAAATTCCCGCTTTCCTTTGAGTGTTAGAGATAACTGGAGTCTACAGTGTGTTACAGGTCAGTTACATGCCATGTAATAGTATACGATAATACATTGATTAACGATAGCAAAAACAGCATTCAAAATCACATTCAATCGTATTATAACTTATTACATTAATGTATTCCTTGAATGACACTTAGCAAACACGTCTTTATCATCCTTTACAGTTCATTTACTTCTGTTATCCGTCGTCTGTATTTTTCCTTGATCTATTCTATTCTTTTTAACCGGAATAATTAGATTTGCTTATATATGGAGTAAACTGGTCAACGCTCTAACAATAAGTCAACTGATCACCAATTACAGAAGAGACAGATTCCGAACTTGAATCATCCCTATCCGATGGGCATTCCTGTGTCACTCTCTGAAAGAAGTCATGCATTGTGCGGCCGATATGGTTGTCTTTCAGTCCGCCAAGTCGTGTTAAAATAGCTTTATGTTCCGATTTAGCCCAAGAGTTGTGCGTGTGATCTCGGATCCCAACAACCCACCCAGATCCCCGATCCAGCCCCAATAATCCCTGATCCCACCCCACTGATCCCTGGTCTCACCCCTTTGATCCCTGATCCCACATACCTCGCTACGACCCTGATATGGGCTTAGAAAAAATTTCCGGATTTTGGGTCAAAAATACGGAAAATCAAGCAATTTTTTTTTAATTTGTACACTTTTCCCGTGTTTTTTAATGACTCGAGCGTAAACTTTTAGAAAAAATGCGTATTTAAGCCCTCAGGTTAGCGACAAATGAGGTTAAGGACAGCGGGTATTTTGTTAACTGACATGTCATTGACATGACATGTGGTACCACTTGATCTTACACCCAGTCAAAGCTCCTACAGTGGAGGAGAGGGGGTGGTCTACCACTGGGAAAATGACAAGGAGGGCTGTAACCTGGATAGGGAGTTTATGCCACCAGGGTAGGAAATTTGACATGGTTAACAGAGTAACAATTATTATTCTCAAACTCATTAATAATTCATAAAGTGACTAGCCAATAAGTGACGTCCATTTGGGTCAGGTGGGTGAATTTTGATACCCAATGAAACACCAGTCCACCAGACCATCTTGAGACATGGAGACCGTCCTAAATACTTTTTTGACCGTAAAAAAAATAACGTGTATTTTCCCGCGCCTTTTAACCATGGCGTTTAATGTTTCACGTAACTGTCACAAAATGTCTCAAGGTTCGGTTACGGAACAAGAACGTCAGTTTGCCATATTGATTTTTGTTTTCTTGGTTTTACAGAAGAAGGCAGTTGAACTAGTCGAGACTTCGAATCAAATCATTTTTAACCTCGGAAGAATCCTGAAAAAGAACAAACAGTTTGTAACTATTGAAATGAGAGGTGAAAGTTTCCGAGATACAGTAAAGGGTTTCACACCAAAACCAATGAGTTAGTCTTTCTCAACAAAGCTCAACTTAAAAGTTGCTATGCGATACAAGAAGAAGCAAATGAAATCACCTGCAAAAGCAGTCATAACAAACAAAAACGTCTGTTTCAAAATGGTGAGACACCCCACCAATCAGAGTAGTGCGGTTAAATTAAATAATAATAATAATAATAATTAAAAACAATATTATAATTATAATAAGAACCTTCCCAGAATGCTTTGCACCAGAAAAATTTCAATGCAAAATAACTTAGTTAATTTGTGGTCGAAGAGAATGCTGTACCATGTGTTATTTACAACTTCGTGAAAGTTATCCCTCATATTAACGTTAGGGTGATGACGTCATTATTCACGTGACTATGGCAAAAATATGTTTTAGCTCACTGCAACAACAGGCCTCCATCAATTCAAAAGTAGATAACGTGCCCTGTTAGCCATTGGAATGGGCAATATGGAAATTGCCACTTGACATCTGGCAGTTGAAAGTTAAGGTGGCTCTGTACAAGAGCATTTCCCAGGGGACTGGTAAGGAGTCAGTAGCTATGGTAGTTTAAGGCGGAGAGAAACAACGCTTGGCTGGTTAATAGAACTTCGCATGAAAGTAACGACCATGATATGCTCACTGTTGTGACGTCATTGGTCACGTGACCAGAGCGCACAGAAAATTCAAATCACTTTAAAACTGCCTTAAGCTCAATAAATTCGTAATTTCTCACAGTAATATTGCAGAAAAAATTGCAAGTTATTCAAAAACGTCCATTATTATTTTTCCTTTTGAAAAAAGCACAATGAAAAATGAACCTTAAACTTTTGATAATCCCCTGTTTTGTGAGGTTTTAATATAAATGTAAAAACGAATCAGCATATTTGGTTTCAAACTAAGCTCTTTCTAACTAAGTTAACAGTTTTTTTTTAAAAAATCGTTTTCATATAGCTTAGGGATGTGAATTTGCAGGCACGCGGAGTACTGGGCACCAATGTCACGGATTGCTCAGGAAGACTGGTGCACTTTTTAGGCGCGGCGCCATAGCTAGCGACAAAAGCTGAAAAATTGGGTGAAAAGGTGTTTTTGCTTTCTGTGGTCCATTTCTGCTAAAGAATTGTTAATGGTTTCTCGGAAAGAGGACAGCACTTCATTTTTCGCTGCATTGCTCATGTCAGGTACGTGTAATTATAGCTTTTTATTGTCTTCGGTAAACAGCTTAATATATTAGCAGGGCTTTACCGATCGATCATTATAGTATAATGTTTCATATAATTTTTTATCGTTAGTCCAGTGCTTAAATAATTTGCCATTTTCGTTCCGGTAGCAAAAAGCCGAAAGATAGACACTTAGGTTGGTAACTAAAGTTTATTAAGTTTCGTAAGTCTTTAAATAAACGTGATATGAAGTGATGTAGTTTTTGTACGCTCGTCTGTGAATCGTATGTTATTTGTTGGCGACGTAAAAGTGTAGCATCGCATCCTTTATGTTTTCAGTAACTTTAATTACAGCGTTGCTGTTAAAATTAATGTTTCAAACAGCTATTGCTTAAAGCAAGAAGGTCAGGCTATTCTCCTAATGTTGATACTGGCAGATAAGCGTAAATTCTTTTGTGTAGCATCATTTAAGCTTACGTGTTGTAAACATCTCATAACAACATAACATAACACATAACATACTTTATTTTATCTGGAACTCCATTTGTTTATTAGCTGGGCTTTTCTTCACTGCTAGCAAATTATTTATATACATCTAATGACTCACGAATGTTTCTTAGATCAAGTAAGGTTCAAAGCTATACATGTAGTTGGTATGATTTGATGACAAACAACAAATTTAAATTTCGAATTAGGTATGATCACTTTTGGGAAAATATGCTTAAGATAATCGAGTTCAAAGCAGGTGGATGTAATTTTTTTGTACATCTCATTCTCTACTTTTACTGATTAAGTTATTCCATAATTTGCAGGGTAAAAAATTAACTTCTATCAGTGCTTGAATCATTGAATTGCAACTGGGGCTAGTATCCTTGAATTCCAACCTCGTCCCCAGGGTCTTTTCACTTGCTCACTTAGTATAGTGGACCAGGCCATTTAGATAAAGTGGCTTTCAAAATCCTCTAGTCTAAATCAAAAAATTTAAAACCATATTTACTTGAATAGACCCCTCCCACCCCGGATGAGAAGTCTTTTATCCAGGGATTTCGCCAATAATCATGTGGAAAAATTACCACATACTGTAGAACTCTAAGTAAGACTGGAGTCACATGTCAATAAAAACAAACCTCAACTTTTAGTGGCCCTGGTCAGTTTTAAATTGCTACTGGTAACCAGGAGACTGTCAGTTTTTAGCCCTGAAGTTGTTGTTTTCACTGATCCTTTTTTATCTATACTAGGCATGTATATGTCAGCAGTGATCAGTGATGCAGCTTTTCTTACAGTGAAGGTATGCCAGGGAAGATATCAATCATATAATTGTCCCAGCTTACATACTATCTTACTGTTCAGTAAAATGAACTGGGTCAGATGCAATGATCGGTTTAATTTGGGTTTGGTAGTTGAACACACTTAAACCAATAATATGCATACAGCAGTGTTCGATTCCAATTTCTGAACCCAGTCAAACATAATTAAGCACAGTTAAACAATTTTAAAATCATTCAAATATACCAGATATTGAAACCATCTGCCTTTAAGTGTGTGAGAACAAGCACAAATTTCTGTAGTGTGGAATTTGAGCATGATCTGTTTTATATTGTCGTGTAAACACATAGAAGACTGGGTGGATAAAACAGCCTTTTCGGAAAAAGAGAATTTGGCAATCCTAATACTCACAAAGGAAAATAAAAGTTGAACCAAGGATAAAATTAAATCACAACATTTACATGAGTGTTCCATCAAGACTTCCATTGGGGTAGGTGATGAAAACCTTATACCCACTTAAGTTACAAAATCCATTTTCACAGTGATGTAAGATTTATTCTTGGTGGTTAAAGGGTTAAAACTTAATGCAGAATGAATCAAACAGTTATACCATGTATGGGTTTCCGTACCATGGTGATTATTGTGACCCAGTACCACTACTGGGGCAAGCTCACACAGGTATGACTTGTACAGTTATGAGATTTTGTGCTGTAATCATGAAACAAATACAGAGAAACAAGAGGAAATCGGGAGGAACTTGTACCAGAATGAAAATCATGCTGGTATTATGTAAACACCCCCTTAGCCTAAAGTCGAGCAGCACTTAAGAATGTTTCACAACATCCTCAGAGACCCAGGGGCAGTAACGCCCTGATTTCATGAGACCGGTGCAAACTCAGACTGGTATGTTTTTGTTTACATGAGACCGGTCTGAAAGTCAGACTGGCATGAAGTCTTTACCTGAGACCAATCTAAACTCTTGTGTTAATATGGTCCGCAACCACCCCATCCTTAAAAATCCAGTTTATCTATTATCCAACAGCTTGGAATGCTCCAACGCCACTTGTTAAACGTGCATACCCAAAACTAATATCTCAGACCAATTGGGACCCTGTTCATGCTTAAGTGGCTCCCCAGTCTGATTTCAAACCGTTCTGAGTCATTCATATTGGTTCAGCAGCAGTGATGAGTTAAACCAGCCTAAGGCCCTGTTTACATGAGTGACTTTATCCCCGGATGTCACTTTTATCCCATCCCGGGGTGACTTTCATTGCGGTGTCTGGTCATTTACCTGTAAATGTTTACATGATTTGGAGCTGAAATGTGTTCACCCCAGGACGATTTCATCCTGGTCTTCAGCACCAGGATGAAATCGTCCCGGGGTAAACACCATTTCAGCTCCAAACCATGTAAAAACTTACAGGTAAATGACCAGACACCGATATGAAAGTCATCTCGGGATGAAATCACTCGTGTAAACACAGCCTAAGATGATAATTATTTTATACTAGCTTCATGTTTCGTACATTTCGTGTAAACAGAGGTAAGCATTTGGAGTCGATCTGAAGTCGTACCGGCCCAAGTTGGTACCATTCTCATAGACTATGAGCAGTCTCTCATTTTTCTCTGGCGTGTGCACACTGACTGTCCTACTATTGGTAATTGCGATAATTAAAATCTACTTTGTTTTTCTTACAGGTTTTTATTCCATCAACCTGATGTCAGGAAAATATGGCAGTTTATTATAAGGGTTTGGTTAAGAAATTTATACTTTTAGCTATATTCCCAGACACACTTTATCAATTCAAATAAAAAATTTGAAGAGCAGTTTTGAAATAAGGTTATATATTTTTTTTGTCTTTTTCTGCTTAACATTTTGATGTCATTGATTACTTTGACTGTCCCCTCAGTACTACTAAGTGGACGATGTATGAAAATGGAATGAATCCTGGAGTACACCTTTTAGGGCTCTACTTCAAAATATCTGATGAGCACACCCTGTCCCATATCTTTTTTGGGGGGAGTATCCCCCCCCCCCAGCTACTATCCCAGGAATGAAGAGTCAGACCTATTTGATTGAATTCTCTTTATGGGGAAAACTATATTGATTGACTGATTCACCACAGTCTGATCCCTTTTTGTCAGTTCATTGCCTGTTAGGTTTCAGACTATTCTGAAATGATTTAGGAAGAGGCTATTCCTTTTGTTTTTCTTTGGTACCAGATTATAGCAATCAGTAACAATGCTTATTGGTGGCAAATTATCAAATCAAAAAGAACTAAAGTCTCGAGATCTACTGCCATCACGGTCTGGGGTAGTAAGAGAGTGAGTCATAATCTGTGCATCAAATAAAGTCACTTGTCATTACTGGACCATTTGTTATTCGCATTGGCAACACTGAAGTGACAGATTGATTGATTTATTGATTTGTTGATTGACTGATTCACTGATTGATTGATTGATTGATTGAATGATTTATTTTTTAATTGGCTGATTGACTGATTTATCAGCCAGTTGGTTGAGTGGTTGATTGATTGACTGATTGGTACTTAAAATAGTTGAATGAATTTATTCACCTGAATTACATGTTAGTAACTACATGCATAATGCTGCACTTCTTCGCATCTTCCTCTGGCAGTAAAATAATAGGGCAATGTCGCAGCTCTTACAAGGTCTTCTCTGATTTGCTGAGAAAACAATACACCAAACAACAAAACAATGGACCCTAGCCCCGAAAACAGTAGAGCTGCGTGATACCAAGGTCCAATGAAATTAGAGGTTGTTAAGAGCTGCGGGGCTACTCAAATAATACCCGGCATCAGTTGAGACATAAAATAATTTTCAAGCCCCAATGTCATGACATAATTATAAGCATATAATTTATTTGTAATTAGCAAGTAGTAGGTAAGAATGCGTATTAGAGAGCAGGACTATTAGAGCTTTTACAGTAATTTAAATTATATTTCATATTAACTCCAGTAAGGTACTCCTTCTGAGTAACTACCACTATTGGACAGTCAAGAAAGAAAGCAATGCCCTGGGATGTTTTAGGGTTCACTACTTTCTATTATTAATTTAACATCCCGGGGAATTAATACAAGTAAATAACGTACATCATCATCATCATCATTATTATTCAACTATAGCGTCATTTTACCATATAAGGAGAAAAATATGAGTATAAGAGCGTCTTACAGTGTAGAAAACGTATTGCACTATAGTATCCCGGTTTCAAATCACTTATTGAATAAAGCATTTTTAAAAATTGCTTAGATATTTAAGTTTATATTACCTACAACAGAGGCTTATTTAAAATTTATGAAACACTGGTTCTAATTTGATGAGAGGTGTATTACTAATGATTAACTAATAATTATAATATTGTTTTCCGGTCTCACTTGTAATAATAATAATAATAATAAAAACAATAATAAACGAATTACACATACCTTAGAGTATTTCAACTTGTTCTAATGCCTCTGCTCATTGCAGAAATCTTGAACATGTTTTGCTATACCGTCCTTATTAAAGACATCTTCTGGGATACTGCAAAACTAGTCCTATTTTGGCTGAGAAGGAACCCACGTTTCGGTTCCCAGACCACAACTCTCTTTCTTTTGCAAAAAATAGTTAGATCAAGAAAAAATGTTTGCCCAAACAAGATGCATGTATATCAAGTTGTTAGCTTACTCTTCTAACACACAGCAATTATACATACAAGTGTAAAGGAATGCCGCTTTGGAAGTTCGGTGAGCTTTCAATGTATTTAACTCAGCAGAAACTGAAAACTACTACCAGCGCACACAGCGCCGCACGAGATCAAGATCCTGTAAAACTACTTGCTCAAACTGTCAATCAAAGTTCACATGTTTATGTGTTTGTTTTTTTTTGCAATAAAAAGCTTTATTGGTGTTAGTGCTTACAGTACAAGAAAAAACAATAAACTAACAAGAAGCAAAAAAAGAAGAAAAAATAAATAATGAAGGTATTGACGTGCGTTACAATTACTTTTACATACAGTGCATATATTTATCGGTAAACTTACTTAGACAAGGGTCTAAGCTGAAGAAAACATAGAAATAGCAGTATTAAAAAAAACTACAAAAGATTTCCATATATTTCTTTGCATTCAGGCAGTTTGTTATTTTGGATTGCGATTTCTCTTTGTATATTAAGTTTTTCTTTCAGGAGTGACAGAAAACTTTCGAAGCATAGTTTTTCGTCGTGTAAACATTTACAGAAAATGGAGTATTTCGCAATAAGAAGCGTGTAGTTTAAGGAGTACGAGTGCATCCTTTTCTCAAGAATTCCATATAAAATCATACTGTTTGATAATGTGATCTTTTCTTTAGTTTTGCTGGACCACCAGTTTTGAAATAAATTCCAAAATAATAAAGTTGAAGAGCAGTGTAAGAACATGTGATCTAAAGAAAGTCTGTCAGTGAGACATTGAGGGCATAAATCACTATCCGATATTTTGGCTTTGAAAAGGCTAAATTTTGTTGGAAGGATATTATGAATAAGCTTATATTGAAACATTGATATCTTTATGTCATTTTTTATCTGGAAGGGTAATTCGTAAACTTTGTTTAAGTTTGCTCGGTTAACACCATACCTCAAAATTTTGCTTTCAGCGGTTGGGGGTAAAAAAAACCTTTTTTAACATAGCGGAGTAGACGTTTTTGGTAGAAATTATGTTTGTTTTATGATTTCCATTTTCTGCTGTTTCCCGGGGAGTTCTTTTAATTTTTACTTTCCAGTCATTCGGAATGGAATTGATCAATCCAAAATATAAAGTAAAAGGTCTTTCAAGATGAAATTTCTCGGAGAATTGTTTAAAAGAAAGGAAACTACCGTCATTTTGGAGAAGGTCTTTAATATGTAGAATATTTTTTTGGAACCAATTTTTGTAAAACGGTGTTTTACCCTCGATTTTTAAGTTGCGGTTGTTCCAAATTATTTCGTTGTGTAGCGATGTGTTGTTCTGAAAGGTCTGTTTTGTGCTCTGCCAATGTTTTAAGACTTCGTGGTAGAAGCTTGGGAGGCGGTTAAGTTTCAGCAAGTTGATATCATAATCGCATGTTTGTTTACGCAACAGATAGGGACACTTATCACACAAATTATTGGGAAGCTAGCGTTTTAATAGATTCTACCGAGTTAGAAAGGGGGAAGGCATCATAAAAGCCATCAAAGTTATAAAGGTATGTTGAAAACGTTAATATCTTTCCGCGTCAAATTCAGTGGAAAGACGTCTTACTTTGATAAATATAGTCGTCTCATCCCTGGTGTAAAGTTGGCAATAGCTGCCATTATTGGTTTGACGGATGGAATAGATATTGAAGAGACAAGGGGTCTTTAAAATTGCTGAATATCCCGTTTGATTTGAAAACTTGAACATTCTATCAAGATGGCCAAAGGTTCTCCCTAAACGATACACTGAACTGGCAATCAGAAACTTCTCACTCGGTTATGTCCCCCCTTTGATTTTGAAAAACAACAATTGGTCCTGTAACGTGTTCCCCCAGAATTGTCAGCGGTTACACTAGAGTGGACGGAATGTTGTTGACACCACTGACATAAACAAATAATCTCTCCCCCACCACTATAACAAATATGCTTTGGACAATACAAGCAATGCATAAGGTTTTCCCCATTTTGGTTGGTCCGCTGTTGATGACCCTAGCATCCGTGATCGCACACAGTACAGTGGTAAGGTTTTATTGCTGTTGTTGACTGGCTTGTTTTGACTATTTTGACCAGGTAGGGTACACTGGTAGATGAGATAGTAGGTGGTTGGTGAACCGTCTTGTCAGCGCTTGAATAATTTGATCCACATTCACTTCACCTACCTCTGGGACTTCATGATGATGTTCTTCTGGAGGCCATCTCTACAGGTGATACAGATGTTTAAACCATTTAAGCAAGCACGATGGAACGAATACCAACACACTTTCAAAGAGCTTCCAAGGTAGGTCAGATGACACATTACATGACGGGCTGTCGCATCTTTTCCTAGTCAGATTGTGGATAAAAATTATAGCCAGGAGGAAGGATGTAACTCTTTATGGATTTCTCTCCAAACAGATTGTGCAGTACCCAGAAAGAACAACCCCTTCTTTGGCCAGGCCGTTTTGGCAGGACGGCTGCTGCATGAGCATTTGAAGCAATTTCAAGACAAACAGTGGTGATGACAGTGACCGCCTTGCAGTACAGGATGGTCAGCTGCTGTCTGCCAAACACCGAGTTCTTGGATGGTGTAAGCCTGCTTCACCAGTTAGGTTGCCTCTCGCTGGGTGCAAAGATTCTATGAACTGTTTCCTGCACCTGTTTATCTGAAACACTGACCTTTGTTTGTCACCTGATGACACTATGAACGTGCTCAACAAAATACTCATCCACCATATTTAGGTTTGTAGAAAATAAATCATAAATATCCCTCCTACCCCCACCATTCTTCCAAACCAATATGTTACTTAACCTGGTGAGAGGGCATTGTTGTAGTGCGTCCTGTAAAAACCAAAAAAAAAACATAACCCACAACCTAAAAACTGCATAAAAATAGTCATCCAGACAATTTAATTTAAATAGGATGTAAGTTGGTTGGGCAAGTGGGATAGCTCAGCATACTTTAGATACTATAGATCCTTGCATTGATGGAAGACCGTCCGTATAGCATTCCTTATCAAGGTCAAACCTCCATACGTCACTTCAAGAAGAAGCTGGTTCGCCATGGTTTTGGTTTGTCTGCCAGCGTTTTTCCTGGGAAGATCGACTTGGAAGAAAGTTGGTAACAATGTCTTCATCTGCATTAAGATCTACATGTAGAGTGCCCATGCAAGGGACCAGAGAAGTGATGGGATTTTAGGAGGGTACCCTCCCTAGCCGAACTACATGCACTATATACTATCTGACGAGGGAAAAATTGTGATGGCCAGTCCCCAGCCAGTAAGTAAGACAACAAACACTGAGAGATATTCCTTGAGATGGCTTTGGAGGACCAGACCTAGAGCAGCTTCATAAAGTCTAGAAGATGCACATCACTGAATGAGCACATGCTTCTGGTAATCACGGGCTTCTAAGCGATGCCTTTCTATTAGTGGATCAAAAAACAAACATAACTGGTAGTGTTGAAACAAATAAGCTAGATGACTTTCCAAACAATGGCTGTGAAACAACAAAAGAAGTCAAACAGTCAACATCAATGCCCAGAGGGTTGTGAATCTAACTTGTATTGTTCAGTGGAATGGCCTTGGTTTCTTTGGTGACATTGATGATAATGGTGCAGAAATCGTCTGTCAGTCATCAATCATCAAGGTCACCAAATGCTGATTTTCAGTGGGATCCTTAAACATGTTTTCAAACAAGCCTTTACTTGTTTGCGACGAGTTGGTGATTTTTCTTTTAATGGAACAGGAACAGTGGGAAGTTCCTATCATTCGTTGGGTATCGATACCCTCATTGGCCATATAACAAAACTTAATAAATGGACCATTGTCGTTTTGTAAACTGTCACACTTTTGTGTTTTAAGCGAAAACAAAACTCTTACAAAAAAGCCACTGGTAAAATTTTTCAACGTCTGGCAAGGTCATAAATATTATTTTACCAACAAAGTGTTCATTCTGCTGAGACACTGCAGTGAGGTCAGCAATTTAATTAAAAAAAAGTGTCATTGGCCTGAAAGCATTCAAAAGCCTGGGGACACTGATATTCTAAGTTGGTTACGGAACACCAGTTAAAAAATATAACAAAGATTATTTACCTTGTTTTTCTGAAGTTTTCCCTTCAAGTGTTAAAAGTTCTCTCTTTGTCTTAGCCTGTTCCAGGCTCCGAGATAGTGGGGAAAGCGTGAATTGAGAAAAAGAGCGCAAAAAAAGCGAAGGGGCTGGGGAGAGACAAGACGGCGGAGCCTGTAAGCATTTTTTTAACGGCCTGTTCCGGTATACCAGCTCCTGGTATACCCTCTGATTGGTCAGTTTTGACAGCCGACATCAACGCCTCGTAGTGAGGGTCATTTGTGTCAATCAGAAAGATGGTTACCGCAAAGCGCGCACGTGATATAGATGAGTCTACGTTATCTACCGCTCCAGAGGACTGTCTGCGCAATTTTCCGAACTTAAAGGAGATTAGGAAGGAGCAGAAGACTTGTCTACTAAATTTGGCTCGTGGAAAAGATGTTTTTGCGATTCTGACAACGGGTTTCGGCAAAAGTTTGTTTTGTAGCTGTTTACAAGTCTGGCAAAAGCTGCTTTGAATTCAGAAGCTACGATAATAGATAATGGTTTCGGTGATGCGAGACCAAGTGCAGCAGCGATTGGGAAATTTGAGGACGTAGAAAGGATCAGAAAAAAGCGAGAATTGCAAAGCGCAATTAAAGTGCTGGAGATTTCAGAGATTTCTCTGTTGGATGCTAGTAACGCAATAGGACGATCGAGGTACTATGTTTTAGTTTCAAGAAGGCAAAATTCAACCACGACTACAAAGACAGAGTTAAACAGCGCAGAAAGCCTAGCTCCTATACGATCAAAGGAGACTACAACAGTTTCAAAATAACTTGGACGTTTTAAACATTTAATTAAGATATCCGTGGCCGCAAACAATAAACATCAATTCACGGCCTGAGAAATCACTGATCCTTTTAGAAAGCTTTAAAGCGGCTCCAACGGAATCTTGCAATAAAGGCGAGCCAGAAAACCAAACTAATTGCCAAAGAGTTAGCACAAACGATGGCATAAATAAGTTTTAAACGGCTCTAAGAACGGTTAAATCCTCCAGACAGTAATCACAGCTTGAGACTTCCGTTTCTTGATCAAAGACACCAAAGGGTCAACACAATCTACCGGCACAATAGAATAAATTCAGCGACTAGCGGAAGTCGTGTTTGGCCTATAAATTTACATATCATGAAGAAATCCCGCCGGTTTGACTGAGCAACAAGTTTTTGACCATTGCATAAATACGGGTTAAAATTTTCGAGCAAGTTAAGCAGCTAACTCGTGCTTATGGAGCACTGTCCAATCGATTTGACAACGTAAACACCAACAGTGCCCGTAAACACCAGCAGTTCCTTGTTTTTCACAAGATCGAGCAAGGAAATTCGAGGAACCTTTGTTCCAATACATGTTAGAATTTTGTTTTCGCAAAATCTGAAAATCAGACGTACTGGAAGGCATGAATATTTCCTCGCGTTCGCATGGCGAGATTGGCGAAAACTCGCGCGAGAAATTTGAGAACGATCCCAACAAATTGACATTTCGACAGTTTGACAGCCGAAATCTAATTATCTAAAAACTTGCTAAAAGTGGGCGGAAGAGTGTCGTTAAAAAAATGTTTGCAGGCCCTTTCCCTTCCCTTTCCCGCCACCGCCCCCATTTTTCCAGATCCCGCGGGTCTTATTTTCGCGTTCCCTTTCTTATTTCCATGCCGTCCCAACTATCTGAGAGCCTGGAACAGGCTATCTTTGTCTTGGCTAACTGTTGGGCTATCAGGGTACAGCCTGCAGTCAAGAAAGTCATGCTCCTCATCTTCCTTCATCCGGCCATCTTCAGAGTTGTTGGCTTCTCGTCTACTGTTCCCTTTCTTTTCATATCATTTCTTGTTCTTGTCTTTCTTCAAGTGCCATCCTTTCATGTCTCTCTGCCCTTGCTTTCCTCATTCTTTCTTGTTCTTGTTGTTCCTCCAGTTCTATCCTTCTGTCTCTTTTTCTTTTCTTATTCTTTCTTGCTCTCGCTTCTCTTCTTGTGCTTTTCTTTCCAGTCTCTTTTCTTATTCTTTCCTCCTCTCACATTTTCTTTCAGTGATTCCTGTTCCTTTCTTTTCCCTGCTTTTCTTGTCTTTGTTCTAGTTTCTTGAAGACTCTCTCTCGTCTCTCCCTTTCTGTTCTTCTTCTCGCTTGTTCCTCTCTTTCCTTTTCTTGTTGTACGCTCTCCTGTTCCCTGCTTTTCTCTGTTTCTTTTGCTTCCTGTTTTTCCCTTTTCAGTTGCTTGTGTAGCTTCAGTTTCAGCTCAAGTTCAAGACACCTGCTTTTATAGTCAGACTCCTGTGCGTTTTAATAGAGGAGAGAGAAATCGATATGAAACTCAATTGTGAAACAAAGTCAACCACAGTACGGTTCTTTTTACTTGTTATTTGTTGTATACCCATTTCCGTGCATCCACCTCACGTGATATTATAATGGGCCAGCAATAATCAGCTGCTTGCTAATTTGCAGCCACCCTGCCAGATATTTGAAGCATTTGTTAATAGTGACAGCTGACATTATTTATTCATTTGTTACTTGTTGAAATGGTCTTTCTGTGTCATGAAACAAAATAAATAACCAAATTTTACATAAAAATAAAATAATATTAAGGTGCCTACCTGTTTCTAACATTTTACCACTGATTCGACCTGACCATGTTATTAAAACCTGTTAAAACTGACAGTCACTTTCACAGTAAAAAATTTCTACAAATAATTCCATGGCTTCAATTGACTTTTGATGTTCGTTTATTTAAGTATTCGAGATCATCACCCTGAAAGTGTGGAGTTTGATGCTTCAAGTCATGTTCTTGGACATTAATTTATAGGGGTCAAACCAGGCTACAAGTAAAGAGACTTATTTGAAGCTTGCAGTCGGTCTTCTGTAGATCAGGGAGTGGTAAATTATTTAGCACTGATTTATTTTAACTTACTTTTCTTGGGTTTATTAAGCTTTAGCAAAAACGCTGAAGTCTCTTTCCGTAGAGACCATGACTGCTTATACTCTGATCCACAATTTGAGTCGGCATCACTGGTGGTTATCACCAGATCTCTTTGCTTGGCTGAACGTGGTGGGACCAAGCAAAAACCTATTATCTACCTTGAAATATGTTTTTTAATGCATCAGACATCCTATAAATGAAATATGCTTCTACATTTACGAGTTGCGTGCTAATTTTGAATTTCCGGTGTTGATGTATCTGTCCTTCGCTTCTGTTTTGCAGTCAAAATATCACCTAATGCGACAAACAACACATTTTCAAAAAAACTTCAACTTACTTTGACAAGCAAATCATTCCTGTGTTTAAACTGGTTATAATGAAAGACACTGTGCCAATGCCATGAAGGCGAAATTTTCACCCATGTCTCGTATTAGTTTCGTAACGCCGAGCACTGTAGTTAAATTGACTCACCAGGTTTGGTGACGTGTCGATTCCTTGCCACAATTTCCTTTTAGTCGAAAAAAAATCCTGTTATAAAAATAAGTAGTAACCAAAGTTTTCATAAAATAAAGCAGTTTAAGGTGGAACGAACTCAACTGGGGCCACCCAATGTTTTTTGGCCAATCACAAGACGAGTTCAGAACAAAAGAATCGGAGTTCGTTGATTTTAGAACAATCACATTCAACCACTAGTTCGATTGGGATTTCGTGTAAAGGGTTCTGCGAAGGTAGACTTCATAGCTTACTTTTTATGGCGGAATGTTATTTTTTCTACTTATTTATTTCGATCAACGACAAGGCAAACAAATGAAAAGGCAAACAAACACTGGATTGAAGACGCGTGAAGGCACCGAATGACGGCCGGGAATTTTGAAGATGAAACGGACTCAACTCAAGTATGTTCTACGGCCGGGAGAGAGACTAAATAAATAAATACCTCGAAGAGAGACTAAACAAAATTAGGGAAGACAGACCCAAAAAATAAATACATCAGTAGTAATAGGTGTAGCAAACAAATACCACCTCATTCTTACACCGGTATTTTCCTAATTTAAACCACCCAGCGTACAAAAAAGAAGAAAATATTAAAACGAAGCATCTCGTATTATTTTAAAAAATTCTTTCAATTAGATAATCACAAATCTTGTATTATATCAAAAGCTTCTCAATTAGGGCATTACATATCTTTGTTATATCCAAGTTGCAATGTCTGTACTTAACATAAACATTGAAGAACTTTTGAAAGAACTTGATCCAGCAACGTTACAAGCTTTAGAGCAATTACTTGCAGAGGACGCTCCTGCTGTTCGAAAAATTATTCAGAACATATTGGATGAACCTATTTCTGAGAAAGTGGAGAAGAGTTTAGATAAGCCCTTACTTCCTAAACCTTTTCAACCGACCGTTCCTCCTTGTAAAAGAAGGGGGAGAAAAATACAAGAAATTTTGAGAAAGTTTGATCCAATTTCTCGAGAGAATATCCGAAATGTTACAAACTATCAGAATGAGATTCTTGATATGTATGATAATACCGAACATAAGGGAGAAGAGAAAAAGGGGCGCCATTTCATTCGATGGCCCTTCATTCGAGACCTTGAAAGAGATTTGACACCTAATTTTATGGCAAAAATACGAGAGAAAGTTCACACATCTTTCTACGCTAGACACATCTTTTCATATCAGCTACGCAACATTGAAGACGGTTCGTTAATGGTGATGTACACTAACACTGGCTCGCCTTGGTTTAAACACCGGTCTGAGGCAGAGAAATGGTTGACTGAATGGGAGAAGGTACGCTTGGACCCTGACAACATCGAAAGACCGAACACGAAGTGGGTGTTTGAAAACCACTTCAATGTTGATGTAAACGTTGTGCTTGACCGTCAACCACTTTTAGGTACAGGCCTGTTACCAGATTGGCTGCGTAACCTTGCGCATAGCCGTTCGATGTTGGCTTTAGACACTTACAAGGACAACTTATGTTTATGGCAATGTATTGCGGTACACCGCGGAGCAAGACCAGATAGAAGGACAACGGCAGCACGAGAGCTTGCTAAGAGTTTTTTCAACCTGATAGCTACTCCACAAGATTGCCGAAAAACATCTCTAGATGAACTTGATGAGGATGAAAGATATCTTAATCAAAAATTAAATTTTTCAGATTGGTTGGGTATTTGTGTATATGAGCCTGAATGTGTGGATGGTGAAGTGGTATGGCATATTAGAAGGAATCCACCAGCCAAGCTAACGAACATTCTGACAATCGGAATTTATGAGGGGCACGCGTTTATCATCAAGGATATTTCGAAGCTTGCAAAAACTTATGCATGTGTTCATTGCCGTGCAAGATTCACTCAAGCTTGCAGCCTTCAACGGCATACCCAAACGTGCGCCCAAGGAAAAATGATAATCGATTGCCCGGCTGAAAGAGTCGAAGCACCGCAGACAGCTTTCGAGAAGGCCTTTTATCCAAAACATTCAGCTTCTCCAGAATCTCTTCGCTGGCTCGAACAAGAAGCGGCGCGGCGGAAAATTCACATTCACCACGCGGCATGCGGGCACGGTGGTGAGAGATGGGTTGAGCGCGCTCCTGTCGACGGGTAGAACCATGAAACAAGGACTGTTTTTCAATACCACGGCTGCCACTGGCACGGATGTCGAGAATGTTACCCTAATGATCGTAATAAAATTATTGCTCGCAATAACCAAACACGAGAAGACCGGTTCAAAGCAACTGTTGAACCCACAGAAGTGCTTTGAGCAGCAGGTTATCAAGTAGTCGAGGTATGGTCATGTGAAGCAGGAAAAAAGAATATTGAGTTGCCACGTACCCAAATGCGAAGTTACCCACACGGGATATTGTATGACTTCGAAGCATACGGAGATAAGAATCAGAGAAAAGAGCAGATAGACATGCTCACGATCGAAAACACACATGTACCAATTTCGGTTAGCATTGGTGACAGCCTTGAAAGAGAACCAATCCACATATGTGAAAGAGACCCCGCTGAGCTGGTTCGCAAGTTTATGGAAGAATTAGAGAGGCGTGGTAAAAACATCCGGACCAAAGTAAGATCAGCGTTTATGCCTGAAGATATTCAGATGCTTACAAAAGTGCAGCGCATCAAAATTGAAGAATGGTGTAATCAGGTGCCAGTTCTTGGGTTTAACTCCGGGCGATATGATCTTAACCTGATAAAAGAACATTTCGCGGAACGTTTATCTGATACAACTGGTAAAGTAAGAGTAGCAAAAAATGGAAACAAGGTCATGTTCATTCTAACAAACAACTTTCGCTTTCTCGACATCATTAACTACTTAGGTCCAGGTACCAGCTATGAGAAATGGGTGAAAGCCTATGAATGTAAAACTGTAGAATCGTGGTTTCCTTACGATTAGTTTGACACTCCAGAAAAACTTGATTTTCGCGGACTTCCGAAATATGAGGATCGGTATTCGAAGCTGAAGGGCGGTTATGTTCTCACGCGGGAGGAATGGGAGGGGTGCCAGCGTTTGTTCAAAGAAAAGTGCATGTGTACTTTCGCAGACTGGCTGCGTTACTACAATAATCTCAATGTAGCTCCTGGCCTCGAGGCTCTGGAAAAGATGCGTGCTTTCTATACTGATAAGGGAATCGATATTTTGAAAGACGCTGTCAGCATCCCAGGTGTGAGTTTACATTACTTGCTCCGCGGATGTGTTGAGCGGGGCGCGGAACTTTACAGCCCGTGCAAAGAAGCGTATGAGATGCTGAAAGAAGCTGTTGTCGGTCGCCCGAGTCTTGTTTTCACAAGCTACCATGAAGTTAGAGTCACGAAGATAAGGTCTTATCGAATAGCGGAACCCCGTCTTTGCAAAAATATCGTGGGTTACGACGCCAATGCTTTGTACTTATCGACCATGCTTAGAGACATGCCTTGCGGAAAGGGAAGGGTCGTGCATTATAATAACGAAGCTGCCTCTCCCATACTAACACAAAGGCTCAAAGAAGGAAAATGGTTTGGATTTGCAGAAGTCGATATAGAGATTCCTGAGCACTTGCGCCTAAAGTTTAAGAAGATGTGCCCATTCTTCTACAACAAAGAAGTATCAATTGAAGGTGTGCCGCAGCATATGCTTGATTACCTGAAGCGCAC
Source organism: Siderastrea radians (assembly GCA_964017195.1). Classification (NCBI taxonomy): domain Eukaryota; kingdom Metazoa; phylum Cnidaria; class Anthozoa; order Scleractinia; family Rhizangiidae; genus Siderastrea; species Siderastrea radians. The sequence goes on from OZ024894.1 coordinate 19,449,790, forward strand.
GAAGCGGAACCGCGGAGACGGAAAGAAGTTAGTGGGAGCATTGTCCACAAAGAAGATATTATTATACGCTCCTCTACTCAGATGGTATATTGAGCATGGAGCAGTGATCACAAATGTTTATCGGACGATTGACTACCAACCAACCAAGATATTCACTTGGTTCGTGGAGCAGGTGACGGAGGTGCGTAGGACTGGAGACGTGGAAAAAAACAAGGCGCTGCTGGCCGAAGTGTTCAAGCTGTTAGGAAATAGCGGGTACGGGAAGCTCATCGAAGCCTTGGAGCGGCAAACAAACATCATTTACACCAAAGACGAGAAGGTAGTCGACAGAGCCTTGCGAAGCGCATATTTCAGTGATCTTGACGAGATCGCACAGGCTTATGAGCTGGAAAGCCGAAAACATCGGATCACAATCAGAAGACCATTTCAGGTAGGAATAGCTGTATATCAACTGGCAAAGCTTCGAATGCTTGAATTCTATTATGACTTTCTTGACAGGTATTTTGACAGAAGAGATTTCGAATTGATTCAGATGGACACAGACAGCAATTATATGGTAATCAGCGCAGAAAAGTTAGAAGACATCGTCAAACCAGAGCTGCAAACAGAATTTGAGGCAAAAAAGAAAAAGTGGTTAGTTTGGGACAAGTGGAGCAGTCGGAACCCCTGGGCTCTTTAAACTCGAGTGTGAAGGAAGCAGAATGATTGCACTCTGCTCAAAATGTTATTTCATTGATGAACCTGAGGGCGAAAAAAATTAGTTCAGCGCGAAAGGGATGTCAAAGAAACAGAATGAGATCACGTGGCAGCGTTTCAGATCAGCTTTGGACGGCAACAAGGACATGGCAACGAACATTGGTTTTCGCTTGAACAACGGGGGGATTGTTACGTACGAACAGCAGAAGCTGCGGCTGAGCGCTTACTATGACAAACGCTGGGTATTGCAAGACGGTATTCACACAGAACCGATCGAGTTTCATTGTTAGATTGCTGGTGGTCGCTGTGTATCTGGAGGAACAACCAAAAGCTCTTCGCCGACAAACCCGCGTTTTGGTCCGTCAAACAAATAATAGAGAACTGGTGCATTTGGTTTTATCATAATCTTTTCAATCTCGTAAACTTTCAGAGACCAGATTGAGTCGGTAGCTCTTCGCCGGCCACCTTCAAGTTCACTGGGTTGATAGAGATAGCGAACACGTAAACCGGAGAGGAGATTTTTTCGTTCACACCAACGGGTCTCAAATAAGGTGTCGAGGGTTTGATGGAACAGTTTTCTCTTTGATGGTCTCAACGGGTTTCTGACCGGTCAGTCGAGTGACTTCTTTATTCAAAGCTGAAATAACAGCGGGCAGTCGGGCCACCCATTCAGTCGATCTTTTGTCGTCTGGGAGGCGCATTTCAACCCCATATTGGTGTCCAAACAGTCGTTCAACCAGGGTGTGGTTGAATCGTTCAACGATAGCTTGATCACGGTGAATATCCACACGGCCACGTCTAACCTCGACATTATGTTTCGAAAGAAGTTGATTCACAGCGCCCATAAACTCACGACCAGGATCAACCTGAAGCAGTTTCGGCCACTTTAAAGGACCACGACTATAAATCCGTTCCAGAGCAGCTGCAACTTCTTTGGCCTCTTTTGTGGTCAACGGTTTCGGCCTCTTTGTATTGAGAGGCCACATCTACTACTGTGAGAGCATATTTAAAAAGTTTTACGGGAGCGTGGTGGGCGATCGTGTGGGAGATACAGAAGATCGGCTTGGTGAACTTTGTTTGGAACAGGAACATCAAATTTCGGTCTTGGAATGTACCGTGGGGCTGGTAAATAAACCTGCCAAAGAGCTCGCCAATTGATGCCATTTTTTCACTGACATATTTTCTAGTGTTGATATATATGAAACAAAAAAAAATGAAGATTCCAAATTATGACCCAGGTTTTTCAAGAGTAACTACAAGCAAGGTCACCCTTGCATGCCAGCCGATGTTTTTCGGATGTTAATTTGTGGACCTAGCAATTCTGGCAAAACAAACATATTACTGCATATGCTTTATGAGTTGTTGGAGTTTGATAAAATCTACCTCTTCTCAAAAAACCTGCACCAGAATAAATATCAGTCTCTTTTGCAGGACTTTGCTAAACGAATCAACCCCAAGGTTGGTTATGAGGTCATCGAGGCTTACGGTGATGAAATCATTCCACGCGAAGAGCTTCCGGTGGACAACCAAAAAATAGTTGTTTTTGATGATCTTGTTTGTGAAAGCAACCAAAACAGCATCATTAATTATTATTTTATCAACGGGCGGCACAGAAACTGCTGCGTTATTTACCTCACTCAAACCTTCTACAAGGTGCCGAAAAACATCCGTGATAACTGCAGCCATTTTTGTATTTTCAGATTTCTTCCAAGAGAAAACAAACGGATTGCAGACAAGATAGGTGTGGATCATGACGCTTTAGATCGCGCCACCGATAAAAAATATTCTTTCTTTTACTATGACAAGCCCCTAAAATTAATGAAAAAAAAATTTGATAAAGATATATAATGGGGTATATTAACAGCCAAATACGTGGAACAAGCCAAACAATGAGTGAAAGTGAAAAAGTGGGTTCTCCTGGCCCAGGGGGTCCTCCTGGCCCCGAGGGTCCTCCTGGACCGAAGGGTGACAAAGGCCCAGCGGGACCACAAGGTCCTTATGGACCGAGGGGTGAAAAAGGTCCTGTGGGACCACAAGGTCCGATTGGTCCCCAAGGCCAGAAAGGGCCACAAGGACCCCAGGGTCCAAAAGGCGACAAAGGTGATCCTGGGCCTGAGGGTAGTGTCAGCGGTTCTGCTGATATTGACATGCAAAATAAGTACGATATTTTGCGATTAAAAAGCAACCCTTATCCTGTCCAAGGTGATCTGTCAAAAGTAATAAACTATCAGGACACGAGAAATATCTTTCATTCAAAAAAGGAAGGCGGGAAAATGGAAGCAAGCATTGATATGAACAATAATACAATCTACAACGTAAAAGACCCAGTACAGGCAGATCAAGCAACAAACAAAAAATATGTCGATAATCAGCTTGTGAAAAAATCGGATAAAGACGTTGATATTGATATGAAAAATAATTCAATTATCAATCTTAATCTTCCGTCAAACCCAAGAGACGCCGCATGTGTCGAGTTTGTTAACTACAGAATTGATGACATGACACAAAAAAAATTTCTCAAACTTGATGGCACTAACAATATGACTGGAAACGTGAATTTAAACAACAATAAAATTATTAACTTACAAACCGATTACAAAGATTCGAAATCCGCAGTTAATGTTGATTTTATGCAAAGTGAAATAACATCTATGAGAGATCTTGTCAGTCAAAAAATTCATGAATCTCATATCACTAGCTCGGCACAAAAAAGGGACGCCTTCAGATACTTGATGGAAGACACTGATGAATCTTCGAGTGAAAACAACATCGAGGTTTTGGGTATCAACGATTTTCCCGAATCTCCACATCAAATAAATAAAAAAGCTTACTCTCTCAAACTCCTGTTTGAAAAAGGCTCACCCAACCAGTACCAGTCATGCCTCAGTTTTAACTTATATAAACTTCCGGTCGGTTATTACAGTATGGTTGTTGAATGGTTTCCTCCAGAAATGAATGAAATAAGTGTTACAGCACAAGCCACTACGATTTCAATTTCTAATCAGACAACCAAAACATTCGAGGAGTACACCAAAACAGTTATCCACTTTCACAGATGGGGTCGCTCACCCCCGCAATACATATATCTCGACCTGCACGGTACAGTCCGTAATCCATCATTAATGACAATTGGTCATCTAATTGTTTATGGTGTTAAAGAAACAATTTCAAACGTTGATCCAAGTGTCTATGACACAGCTTTTGTTATTGAAAATGGAAAAATGGTAATGGAAACAGATTTGTCTTTAAACGGACATAATTTGAGTGGTTCCGTTCATTACAGAAATGGAATTTTAAATACAAAAAATGGGAACACATTTTTATTAAATGGTTGTGACAAAATAATCATTCCAAATCATAGCTTCATACTAACTATAAAAGTGTTCTATTATAACCTAAAAAAGCAATATCCGCCTATTTCCTTAAAAATAAAACACGGTTTCCTTTTAAATCAATCAAACACCTACAATTCAAGCCAAACAACTCAATTACAGACAATAAATATTAATTTAGTACTGTCGTTTGGTCATATGGCTGTGGAAATTGGTTCAGTTGTAAAAGATGAAGAACTCTTACTGTTGATTGAATATAGAGCGCCATAAACATTTTTTCATTTATTATATATCACAATGCGAGACATTTTCGAATTCAACCATATCGACCAGACACTTTCTAAAGAGAAAGTTAAAATTCTGAAAGATTGATATGCGCATTACCACAAGAAGCATTTTGGATATGAAAAGCTGTATCGCGGTTTTTGAAGAAAAAATTTTGTTTGTAATCTTTCTCCTGGCAAATTAATTATCAGCGCCGCAGTGGCCGGGGGAATAACCCTGAACCCCGTTGTCATTGCAACTTTAACTGGGGTGGGTCTTATTTTAAAAGCAGTGGCTAGCCTTAAGAAATACGATAAGAAGACCGAACAAGCAAATTTTGCCCGGATCAAATACCAAAAAGTCCTTGATGAGATTCGCTTCTATCTCAGAGGCGAAGCTTTCGACGAAAAGGTCTTTCTTGATAGATTGAAAATGATAGATAATTTCGTCACTGATCATTGCATGGAGATACCAACATTTATTTGTAAAAAATATGAAAAAACATTTGCTCCGTTGTAGATTTTCAAAGTAATTATATACGCTTACAAAATGATTGCAACTTTGCAAGCTATTTGTTATTTGGTTATTTTTGAACTTTTTTCACCGCCAGAAATTAAGCAAATAAGATTTATCACTCGTGAGTGTTTCAAAAATATTGTTACCAACTCGTGATCAAGATGGCTACCCCATTTCAGGACTAGATGTGGTTCCATAATACAATTTTTTTCCTCATAAAGTTGAAAATGAAACCTTTTTCTTATTGAAAAAAACGAAAAATGCGTGATAGTCACGCGTGACCTTATGTGACAAGAGGCGTGACATTGTGTGACGGCGAACGTGACAGTCACGCGTGACATTGCGTGACATGTCACACAAAAGGGCAAAACCCTCGTTGGCTGTTCTTGCCTAGCCTCGGCTAGGACTTTCACCTCAGCGAAGTGAGGATTTCACCGCTGACAAGGCGGTTGTCAATTCCACATTTTACCTCTGGGAGCGAGGTTTGAAATCCCGAGGGATTTCTGAGCACCCCCCTGTCACCAGTAGGGCCGAGGCGGGCTCACCCGTAGGGTACTCTCCCACTGGAAGGAGTTCCCCTATACCTTATGAATTTCTTTCCAACCCCTTGCTAATTTGTTATATGCGCTGTGCCAGTCGTAGGTATCAGTGCAAATCTTTACTAAAGATATATTCTCGATCGGAGGAGTGTACAACTTTTTTTGATTCCTTGCTTAAAACAGGGGTAACAAAGCCCTTCCCAGCGGCAGTTATTATACTCTAAGCATATTATTATACGCGCAATTTGCTGCCTGTTGTGACAGAAAGGTTGTTGTTTTGATAACTCTTTGTGTACCTCTTTCCAACCAAAAGCTGTTAGTTGTTTTATTTCTATGGTAAGATATGTAATGCTCTAATTGAGAAACTTTTGATATAATACAAGATTTGTGATTATCTAATTGAAAGAATTTTTTAAAATAATACGAGATGCTTCGTTTTAATATTTTCTTCTTTTTTGTACGCTGGGTGGTTCAAATTAGGAAAATACTGGTGTAAGAATGAGGTGGTATTTGTTTACTACACCTATTACTACTACATCGAAGAATAAAATTTTTGGGGGTTTGACTTCCTTAAATTAAATGAAGTCGCTGAACTGTAACAAACATGTTACTGGTCGACAAAAAAGAGGAAAATTTTCCGAAGCAGATACATTTTGCAACCTGTTACATAAATTCAAACAGAGTTATTGTCAGCTTTACTTAACTCCACCATGTAACTGAATCAACCCCGAGATGATCTATACAGTGCATTACAGTTCATTATATCCAAAATGTAATCTTGAAAAGATGATTTGTAAACAGAACAGACAAGCGCTTGGGAACGGATTGCAGGTTAAAAAAAACAACAAATTGATTTGGCAAGTCCGAATTGCTAAAAATGCGATACGTTCATACAAACTTGGCTAGAGGTTTATTACAAAACTCAACATACTGAACTGTTCAAGTTAATCTTGATTCAATGCAAGGGAGAAAATGTCCACACTTGATCTCTTGTATCGTTCAATTATATGGGAGTACCCAGTCCATCCTTTCGTCCAAAGAAATCTTGTTACTCAAGGCCTTTTTCAGAATCATAAGATCCTTATCGAGAGCGCTTCTGTCAACATACTTGATGTGGTTTTGCATCCTCAGTCTAGGCCTCATCACTGCAAAGAAACTACTTGCCGGCCTCTCTCGAGCAGCCTTGAATGGTCAAATTCATTCTTTGATTTTTCTTGCCTTTTCTCCAAGTCTTTCAAAACTTTCTTGAGATCCTGTATCTCTGCTTTAACTTCAGGATGTTTATCGCGGTTGTCGCAGAAAGCAGTCCCTCTACATGGACCATTGCTTCATTTGTTCTTGTTGTGCCCTGCGGAGTGACAAATAGTGCACAGCTTTTGCCGCCCGTTGCTGCCATTTCCATAATTTTCAATAGCTCGCGTTTTCTCCGTCAGTAAATCACGTGCGCTTTGTATCTGTGCAGCCAAAAGCAAGTTGTCTTGTTTTTCAGAACTTAAAAATTCTGTTTCCCGCTTCTGAAGATAAGAATTTCTCTGATTACAGACCTGCTGGGTGTTTTTGTGCACAGCAGCTTCGTTCTCAGTATTCGCGCCCACGCCGACAGTGCCGGTGTTGTTCATTGGGTGGACGTTGTTGAGCAACACCAAGTTTGATCTTTGCACAGGTGATGAAATTTCTTGCGTGGACGAAGGGAAGAGTTCTCGAGGTGGCAAAGTTTGTGTTTTTTGTTCAGGATTTTCTTGCCTCTTCAGCCGTGCGAGTTAGGTCTCGATGATTCTTTTTTTCTGCCATGAATGAGCATTTTATGTGGCGAAGGCAACAATACATCTAGATCTGATAATCTGATGTACTTTAGCAAACTTATTCTTCGAAAACCTTGGCTTTCGAACTCTGTTGCTAATCTTTCCAGTCCGAGTCCATTAGAAATAGAACGTAACCAGAGATAAGCCTCCGACTTTAATTCGGACATATTCCAAATCTCCTTTCGGCAGCGACTGCTACACAAATGATTTACGCGGGAACTGCCTCGAAAACCCATCTCTACATTCCACCGCGCCTTTTGGATATGCAAAATTTTGTGTTGACGTTTGACACGCACACGACATGTCTTTTTAGGGGCTTTTTGTCACGCAATTACTTTGTCCTCTGTGCCTTTAAATAGCTTAAATGAAACATCCGAGCACCTGAAACTAATGCAACTTTATTTTCTATCACTGATGCTTGTAATGCATCTATCAATATATAGCCATATGAAATATCGGTTTGATCTGGGTTTGTTTTTATTTTATAACAAGCAAGTTTGCAACTTTGTAAGCGGTCGTACCGCAACCCCATCAAATCGTTGCAACAAGTGTGCATAGCTCAATTTCTTTCTGAGTGTTGAAATAAATTCTACATTAGATATCCACAGTGTCTAAAATAAGAAACAGAGTTCTGCGGAGAAATTTCGCTGCAGGCCTCATAAGCAATTTTTGTTTCGTTTTCCGCTAACATTTGATTACGATTGAGGAAAGCTTTGATCTGGTGAAAACAAAAACTCGCGCGTGTTCAAGTGCGGCGAGTACGCAGGCTGAAGCAGCAAGTTAACTCCATATTCGGCGGGCAGATTTCTCAAAACCATCTCCGTAAATATGCCGTGGTGGAAAGGACAGTTGTCCATCATCACCGTGTCACCCCTCTCAAGTATGACAGATCCATCCCCCCTTGTGATAGCAACAGCTTCCTCGAAAAAAAAGTAAAAGTTGATTACCGTTTGACGGGCCTTCAATGACATCAACGTAGTCTACTCCAAGACAAGCTGCAGGACTCTGCAAGACTCTGCAGGGTGTGACTTGACATCATGGAGCAAGGTGTCCAACATGTCCAATCATTTTTTCCTCTTGAGAGAGTAGCCCTCAGGGGATGCTGTTTCCAGGTGATATATTAAGTCATATTAAAGTTACTGGTTTAATGTTTGAGTAAGGGCAAATTAGGGATGTTTGCTCATCTGTAGGGCTGCAACGATGTATTTTCCAACGGTACGATACATATATCGATACAAGGACCACGATACGATACGTTATTTTGTGCGACAAAACTAGTTAGTAAACCAACAACTTAGACCATTACTTTCAAATAATTTATTAACATCATAACAAATTTAAAATAGTAATAACACAACATCAAATCGCCTTACAAGGACTAAAATGCAGAGCTTGGGTAAGGAATACAGTGATTTCACAAATTTGTTGATGTAGCGTATTTTATTGTATCGTAATATCGCAAAATCTTGTTCAAATATCGATATTCGTATCGTGGGAAAAATATCGCGGTTCACCAATGCATCGGTGTATCGTTGCAGCCCTACTGATCTGGTACTTTCAATAATATCATTTCTTTTCTTTGAAAACCCCAAATTTAGGGCCAATTACATGAGCTGGGATGGCCCATGATTAGCCAGACTGGTTCAGGCCAAGATGACTGTTCAGCCTGGTATTCCATGTACATGATGCAAGTCACCCTGGCCTAGCAAACACAGTTTACATGGAAAACTTTCAGCCTGGCTAGCTGTGATTCTGGCATCACATTGCTGGAATCCTGGCAAACTGGGCTGAGATTTTCCCATATAATTGCTTGGCCCAATTTTACTTTTGGTATGCGTAACAGTCCACAGGCTTCCCACACAAACTATGTGGCCAGTAAAATGTAGTTTCAAAATGTAATGTATAGCCCTGGATATTATTTAAATGTCCCTATCAGCATGAAATATTGCAAAGAATGCTTACTTTTGAGTTTAAAATAAACATATTCAACAGCTCATGTCTCAAGTTTTTGACAAATGTACAATTGAGTGGTACGAGAAGAATCTTTAACCACCGAGCTTGCCTTGGTGGTTTAGAAGTTGAGCGTGTTGAATTTCAGTTTGAAATGCAGTTTTCCTTCCTTGTTTTTTCTCTTATCACGTATAGTAGAATGATTTGCAAAACCCTTCAAACTGTAAAAATGCACCATTTAGAGCCACAAGGACCAAACAGAAAACCACTGAAGTGATTCCATTTAATTGAACTCAGAGGTAAATATTTTTCACAATATTGCATGTTAATAGCGGAGCCTGCGGGCAAAGCTCGCCAGCGGAGTTCCATTGCTAAGCAAATTTGGTAACCTATCGATGCGAGAAATTTTGGTTGTGACGTTATAGTCACATGTCCGTCCATCCGTCCGTCGGCACAGACTCTGCGGGAGGGGGAGGGGAGTCCCAAGACAACCCGACGGGGGGTAGGGAATGCCATCTTTTCTTGGCGGGAAATCGCGCGGTGCTTTTGGGCAACCGGCGTTTTTCTTGGCGGGAAATCGCATGACCATCGTCGCTTTTGAAAAAGAGGTTTCTCTAAAGGCTTAAGCTTCTTTAGCAAAACGATTGTACGAGAGTACTGAAGTACTTGACAAAAAAAAAATCTAATATCTATAAATGGAAAGAAAAAGTTCAAAAGAATACTGGTAGAAGGCGAAAAGTTCAAGTTACAAAAGCTGCCTTCAAAGGACTTCATCGCTTTGTTTTCTTCACGGCGGAGAGCTTGCCCTGTTCTGAAACATAACCGAGTAAGTGAAGTTTTTAAAGGGTCTAAGGTACATGATTTTGAGTATAACGGTCAAAGAAATTACGTTTTGAAATGGGAATTTAATTTATGTCGTTAGAAATGTGTCATTTACTTTTGACTTTAAAAATTATTAGAAAACGCGCTCAGATTTGTGACAGATGTAGTCTTAAATATTTTGCCATGCTCAGCCGATTTCACTCGCGTGGACCGATCCACGATTTTGGAAGTGTAACGCGAATTGAATTTAAGTATAAAGTTACGGGTTTTCGAATAAACTTTTTTCAAACATGATTTCTCTGTCCATTATTTTGTGTTTGTTTTTTCATAACAATAGGTCTCAGCACTGTCGCAAGACAACTAGCTGCACAAGCATCACTTCAGTGAGATTACGACGAATAATTGCTTTCAATTTTGACTTTCGGGTACATCTCTTTGTGCAATTGTCGATTTACTTGTCCTAGAAGTTATCAATAGTAATAACCTTTTAAGCGAAGCAGTTGTCGGTTTAAAGCTATTTTATCCCAAAAGCTTCCGAAAACAGTTTTGTGCGTTCCTCAAAGCGGGTAACTTTATATAGGCTTACTTCGCATCCGCAAAACTTATGCCAGCATAATTTAGAGCGTGTTTGGTGTTTGTTTGTTTTGGACCTTGATGGTCTCTACTGCGTTAGAGAGCGAAATATAACAGTTATTCAAAAAACTATAAGCGAAGCAGTTGTCGGTTTAAACCTATTATATCCGAAAAGCTTCCAAAAACAATTCTGTGCATTTCTAAAATCGCTCCAATTTCAAACAATTTGCAGCCGCAAAACTTATGCCATAGGGTTAAGCATGTTTGGTGTTTGTTTGTTTGTTTGTTTGTTTTCGATCTCGGTGGTCTCAAGTTAGAGATGAAATGTAAGGGTTACTTAAGTAACTATAAGCGAAGCAGTTTTGGGTTTAAAGCTATTTTATTCGGTAAGTAATGAGTGTTCTTCAAAGCGCTCGAATTTTTCTCGGCTGCTTTAAAAGCCTACGCGACATTTCTTCGATAAGTTTATTACAAGTGCTTCGAAGCTCCCAAAATCCTTTCTTTCGGATAATCCCAGTGAAATGCCGGTGAAATGCCTGTATAAATTTTTGACCAGACTAATAGTGGCAGTTCATGTTATTTGTTAACATCCGAACGCGATGAAGATAACCCATTTAAATTTTGTTGTTGTAAATGAGCGCCGTTTGAAGTTCATTCAAGCGAACAGCCAATAATCCAAGGAGATTTTGACAAGCCTTGACAGTTAATGACAGGATATGGAAACATTGCAAAAACCAAGCAAGACGGCTCGTGAGTAAAATATATGTTCAGTTTGATGCCCGAAAAAAAAAATCAAGCTGTGCTCAGCCTCTAGAATGACCTTTCGAGCGTGGTTTTACAGAACAGATCCCCAAAATATTGGAGGACAATTCGGAACACTTTGGGGCTTTTTGAGAAACACTTTTCGGAAGCGAACGAGCAAAAAAAGCCCCGAAATATATTTCAGACCGAAAAGTTTCAGGACTATTTTTGAGAAACGAACTCTATTCCTTGGCGGCTCCGGTTTTAGGCTTGGCTAAATCTATATACTATCTATATACCAGGCCTGGTTAGCAGGGCTGGCTTGATTTGCCGAGATTCTGGCCAGTCTGTTCACAGGGGACCCACACAAACTACGTCACTTTCAGTAGTTTCAAGATATAATTCCTTGCTCATGTAAATCGGCCCCTACACTTATTTGCAAACCTTTCTCTAACAGTCAAATCTTCAGTAAAGTACATTTGATGACGGCAATCCGATTTCAAAAACTAAACTACAAATGTAACTTCCAATGTTTTTCTTAGTTAAAAACTTACAATGCCGGTTTTCTTTGAGTGAACATGTTAATAATAATAGTGCATTATATCGCAAACAATACTGAAAACCTACTGTACATTGCAAGTTACTGCACATCATCTGCATGGAGACTAAAAGAAAGACGGCTTACCATCAAAACGTGCTTCAAGTTAAAATATCCCGCCAGTTTTAAATCCACGAATCACGACTATTTTGCATTTGTGCGCGATCGAGGTGGTTTTAAAACTCTCTACGAAGCTTTGTGGGATTACCAGCGGTTCACAGATCACTAGTATTTTACAAAAAAGCACTATTCCAGACATCAAATGGAGTAAACTTTCAAAGACGCTGAAAAAACATCACACTTTCGTGTTATTCGAAATGGACGCCAGGAAGTGACGCTCACATGGAAACCGCTGATCAAATCCGCCGCGTCATCTCGTTTCCAGTTCTCTTAGAGCTGCGCTTTGGGGAGACAACTATTTCCAGCAAATTTTCCTACAGCAGCTTCGACCCAAGTTTTTCTTTTTGAACCTTTTTTTTTTCTTTTTGACGAAGTGAGGCAAGAAACCAGTTTTGTAATTTCATTTTTTTTTTTCAATTTCGCATTAGGGTGAAAAGTTACGTGAAAAGAGAAATTGAAGTTTACACTAAGACGCTTTCTGTCATGATCCGTCATCAACTGCCTTGCGATGAGATTAACATTCCTTGTCATTGCTTATAAATGACATGATTAAATGAAAGGTTGACAAATCAAGAGCCCAATGCATGGGTGCTTGCTAACCTCTTTCTGACAAGTCACTTTCCGTCATGATTTTATTAAATGTCATGACTATTGTCATGGACACAGATATTTCATTTCTCTCTGTATTTCGTTAAATAATCTGTAAATCAATGGAAGGTTTACGCGTAATCAAGAGTAAAAAAACGTAAAGAACGGTGCTTAAAGATGGGTAATGGGCTGAAAAGAGGCGTAAAGTTTATTAAGTGTTCACAGCAAAGCCGTTTAAAATACAACGGGAAAATCGTTGATGATCACCTTATATTTCATATTTGCCTGTCTTTTGCAAAATATAACCTGTCAATTAAAATGAATTGTGCGTAAAGAAGGATAAAGAATCGTAAAGAGAATAAATAGCAGTGCGTAAAGATTCGTAAACTGCGTTAAAGAGTCGTAAAGTATTGACAGCGATGCCATACAAAATACAGCGGGAAAATCCTAAATGACTATGGAGACGAAAAAATTTCATTTTTCTTCTCTGTTTTCACAAGTGAAAACTGCTAATTACACCCATCTTCATTTTTGTGCTTTACGTATCTTTGTTGCCCATTACGCAGTCTTTACGCGTTCTGTGAATATACACGCCTTTACGCACCATGGAACCGGTGCGTAATGAAAAGGCCTTTCATTTACGTATATTTACGCGTGATTTAAACATTCGTAAATCCATTATTTCATGCTGTGAAGAATGCAACAAGTTTGTATGGCAAGCCAAACATGACAAAAGTAGGTTGAGTTTGAAATCACCTATCGAGTTTCAGTGATCGATAGGTGAGATTAGGAAATTACTATATAAGAATTAGAAATCACCATATGAGAATTTACAATCACTAGACGAGAATGAAAAACTGTCATGCGAGATTATAAATTACCCATTGAGCATGAAAAACCATTAATCGAGAAAAAGATTGATGATTGAAATCGACATCACCTGTTGAGAATGAAAAATCATTATGCGAGAAACAGAAATCACCATTCGAGATTATCGATTAGTTTTCAGTTCTGAGTCCGTAAAATCCGCAACAACTTGTCAGCGGAGTGCATTTTGGTGGGATTCTCAAAATAAAATGGTGGAGCAATTGAGTTTAGAAGACTTGACGGATCGGCCGGAGTTTTTTGATTCTCTGGGATGTATTATCGAAAGAACTGCTTCAGTTTATCATGCATCTGATCTTCTAGGATAACATTGTCGAAATCTGTGCAAGGAGGCTTGAGGAACACACAAAAATGCTTGTCGCCATATCACCGTCACAGAACTCCTCGTTTAGGAGAACTGTTTGAGGTGTTAGAAAGTTCTTCAGCTGTGTTATTATGAAAGACGTCAGACATTCTGAGTGCATCAAGCTAATTCACCAAAAGGAAAAGACTCCATTGGCATTCTCTGCAAGTACAGGAGGAAGACCGCCAAACAATATTACAAAGGAAATCATCGAGCAACTGCGTGAGACTGGAATGAACTGGCGAACCCGGGTGGAAGTATAGCAGCGTGCCTTGGAATCTCTGACCAAACACTATTAATACAGACGAAGGATCGAGTTTGGACTGGAAAACAATTTCACAGAAATGACAGATAAAGAATTAGGCAGATACAGCAGACCTTAACTTGACACCATGTGGTGGTGTAACCTATGTAAGAGGCAGTCTCAAAGATAGGGGTATAAATATTCAAAGGTTCAGAATCAGAGAAAGCTGGTAGAGGATAGATGGTATTGGTAGAACTGTGAGGCGTTGGTGTGCAATATTCAAAAGAACCTACAATGTCACTGGTCCAGATCATTTTTGGCACATTGATTCAAACCATAAACTAATCTCATGGAGATTCGTCATCCACGGAGGTATTGATGGCTACAGCAGAGCCATAGTATAACCGCTGAAATGTTGCACAGACAGCAAAGCAAGTACTGTGCTTCAATATTTTGAGGAAGGAGTACAACAGTTTTGAATCCCTTCAAGGGTTCGTGGTGACGAGGGTATGGAAAATGTAGATGTGGTAAGATATATGATCATTAACCGGGGATCAGACCGAGGTAGTTTTATTGCTGGTAGGAATGTTCATGATCAGCGCATCGAAAGACTGTTGGCAGAAATTAATAGAGTCAGCTCAGCACTATACAAGGATTTGTTTGAACGTCTTGAGAGCAACGGAACTTTGGACTCACTGGATGAATTACACTTGCTGGCTCTGCAATATGTGTATATTCCTAGGATCAGTGCCTCCCTACGTGAATTCACAAGCCAGTGGAATTACCATGGTATTAGAACAGTTAGGCCACCAAATACCCCTGGCAATGTGGCAAACTGGTTTACTCACTATTCCTGAGGAATAAATTGTCAAATTGGCAGACATTTGGAATTGATTATGATGGTCCAGTGACTGATATTCAAGCAGACAACGTTCTTGTGCCAGAATCACACATTCAGCTTACAGATCACCAACTGCAGGAATTACACAGTAGAATGGACCCTCTTTCTGATGATGGCAATAATTGAATTAGTCACTTCCTGAACACTGTGACAATCATTCAAGGTCTCAATGAGTAGTAATGAAAAAGATTTATCACCCACTAAAGTATTTTGACATTTCCTGTGATGGAAATGGGAGTAGTTGATCATCCCCCACGTGGGCTGCATAAGGATAAAAAATAACTTACTGCAGAGATTGTTTTTATTAAAAACGAGACATCAGCATGATCAGCTGTCACTGGTATGGTTGAACTCAAAACAATATAAACTGCTTTTATGACCCTTGAATTTGAATGTTTTGAATTTTGATAGAATTGTGTAATTTACACTGATTTGTCTTCAGACCATTTTCACATTTCCAGTCGATTTACTTGGTGGTGGGGAGATGGGGAAGTTTGAAGTGAAATTTGGATTTCAGGCAGTGATTTCTTGGAAGACATACACCTAGTACAAGCACCATGCTACTTTTTACCGTAGGTTGTTTTTCTTTCCTAAGGGCTCACAGACTGAAGTCAAGTAATCTATGATAATAGTACAAATGACTACTCAGACTGCATTTTAAGTCAACTCAAGATTTATTGATGTTTAAATCCTGTCAAAAGGCATTCTCAATGTTTTAAATCCGGTCAAAAGGCATTCTAACTGTTAGTGACATAGATATAGTGAAGATACAAGACATATTTTTGTAACTTGATCCTATATTTGTAAACATGAACTTGTTTGAACAGAACAAAAATAAACACTCCAAAGTCTCTTTACAATGTACTTGTACATTATCTAAACATCTTGAGCCTACAAAGTTGAACCTACAACAACTGAATGCTAAATGCATACTTGTACCAGAGACAAGTATATTGTTATTCCCAGCCATAACACTTATCTCTTCTTTTGAATCAACATGGTGGTACTTTGTACAAGAACTTAGACTAAAGAAATCAAACAATATTGAAAGACCAAGCTCCCTCCCTTTTCATTTATGAGGAAGGCAACTCGAGTATGGGACCACAAGTTTTGATTATTGGTCTACGTCCAGCCCCCCCCCCCCCCCCCAAGCATAATGAATGTACATGTAACTAAGAATGATTCACATGCAATAGCAGTACTCCCTGTCAAAAAATGAAAAGAACTGGGAGATAGCCTGTCCATCCAGGGACCTAATATACCTCTTAACATGTTTCAGAACCATTCTTTCTGGTTCCACCTGTGGATTTGCATCAAGAAGCTTGATAATTTTCTTGGGGTTGGCTTCTTTTCAAGATACATTTGTTGCAAGCCTTGTAAGTTTTGAAAGGCAGGGAAATAGGGGAATGCTCTCAACACTGAGAGTATTGGTGCAAAACAATCAATAATGTACCTTGTGTGCTAGCTCATGAATAACCTGTAAAATGTTGCCTCCAGTTACTTTGGTAAAACACTTAAAATTACTCATGCAGTTGCTTCCCATTGTGTTTTCTGAAGTTCATGCCATGTGCATGGCACTTTTTCCTGTGTTCTAACAGTTAGTGAATGGTACACTAGTTGCCAAAAGCTAGTTAATACTTCCCTCACGACACACACTCTTGTAACCTCAACTGGATTACCATCATTCCCAATAATAGTTGCATCTAAGTTAACATTTATCATAGTAGGATCACTGAAAAGTGCTATCATGTCATCCATTAATAGACTTAATAGAGCTCGATGTAGGTATACATGTTTTCAAAAAGCATCATCTAAGTCAGAGGAAAGGTCAAAAGGAACATCTGCAGCACAAGGAGAACAGGATATGTAAGAAAGGATTAGAAATGACAAGATTTATCTAAAGATTACCGATAAGTTTTTAAGAGTTTCTGCCTGTTAGGATCGAGAATGCTCCGTCAACGACCCATTTGGCGAATTCGTCACATTTTACCCAAAGATACCCTTTGGTAAATTGTTCTCAAAAATCACATTTAAAAGTTCGAGCGATGTTTTAATTTTCAGAAATTCACAAAAAGTTGAAAGTGCGGCCAAAGTGCGGTTTTTCGCCTGATCAAATACCCAAAATTAGGTGTGAGGAAGAAGCATCGCTAGGGTATTAGAAGAAATTCAATTGACATCAAACGTGACATGCATTAGGAACAACTATTCTTATACATGTTTCACTTTCAAAACAGTTCAAATCTGTTAATACTGAGATTTTACGAGCCATTTTAAAAACACCTCTATGGAGCGCTAATAATAGCGGCAAAATGTGGGTGAAGTTTAACGGCATTAAAATGGTCCTGGTACCTCGTTTTTCGATCATTTTACTTTACAGCCAGAAGATATCATTATTAAATATTTTCCATGCCAAATTTCAAGGTCAAACTCGCAAATCTTCTCTGTGAGAAAATCGAATATTTATGTTATACGTTTTGGCCAAATCACACAAGATCTATAAATAAACTTGGGTTGATAACCTTCAACCGCACCGATAAAAATCCAACAATAATTTTAATCTTAGCGATTTGCCGATTGAACTAGAAAATTTTACCTGCTTACAAGTATAAAATGCATTCGAATGTTTTAGGAGCTCTTGAAAGTCAAATTTGAGCTGGAAATCCCTCCAGTGTAAATACCGTCGGCTTGTATCCGCCTAAAGTGAATTTGTCCACAAGCGCTGTTGGCATTTCACACCGAGGAGGTTTCCAGAACTCTCAGCCACTGGGCGTTATTTTCAAAATTTCGCATTTCAATCCGTTAGACACACAATCACGAAATACTTAATAAGTTTTCGTAGTTCGCAGGACTGCTTAATCGAGTTGAAACACTTGCGATCATTTCAAGAGCACTGTCAGTATCATGTAAACAAACCATTGGACGCAATTCATACAATTATCTCGAGAGAGGTCAGGATGTCAAGGGTTTTGGTAACGTAACGTTTATATAGCAGGAAGGTGATCCAAATGTCAGTGTTATAGCTAGAGGTAGTGACAATTTCAAACCAAATTCTGCCTATATAACTACAGAACAAAGGAGCAAAAATTAAACTGTCCGACTCCGAAATGCACAACATTTAAGGCTACCTACCATGTAATTATATTTTGAAGCAGTCACAAGAAACATACCCAAAAGACGTACATCTACCTCAATGCTACACTACATCAGCTTCCACAATCCCAGGCTTTCTGGTATATAAAGTAAATCAGGAGCCATTTCAATCTATTTCCTAACGTAACGTCGCAATTTGTGTTGTTGACATTTGACATTTGAGACTCAACGAGATGTCACGCAATCCCACATACTGACACAGGTGCAGTGGTGAAAACATGTTCCTTTTTTCCCCCTTGAATTAGCTTTATGGTCGATGTACTGTTAAACTTTATTTCCTTTAAGAAATATCATGATATATAAGTATCATAAATAAATCAAATAAACTTTTGTGGAAGGTTATTTTGCAAGAAAAAACTGTAGTTTGGGATGGACAAAATTATTGTCCTTCTTACGGATGAGGCTGGAAATTTTTTCCCGTAGATTGTGTCCTAACTTTTCTCTGAGCAGGATTTTGTTTCCAAATGTGGGTCGTGCGGGATGCTTTCTTCTTTCTAAAAGCAGTGTAGAGCTTATACTCTAATTGTTATCCTTACATGACATCCAGGGCATCCCTCTCACCCTTTCAAAAATAAAATGGTCCATCCCTTACAACATATCCATTTGCCAATGACAATAAGAAATGCTGGCACTTGTGGAGAATTACTTTCTGCACGAGCTCTTGCTAGTAATATCCTCTAGAAGCGCCAAGTATGGAGCCTTTTTGCACACAGGTGGGACAGGCATATCCAGGCCCAGGTCTTCGCACACGCGCTGCAGCATCGACAGCTTGAGTTGCTTCAGGGTATTCCACAGTGCCATTGCACACAGGTCATAATGATCGTACACGAGAGGATGCTGGAGCTGAACTGTTTCTACAGTCTCCTTTGCCTGACTAAAATTAGTTTCCTCAAGAGCAGCCTGAACATCCATCCGTGCCTCATCAGGATCGCTTTGAAGTACTGCGGTACTGTGACGAGAGGAGAAGGACGCGAACTGCGAGGAGGACAAGAATTCAGATGCCTGAAAAAGACGAACACCATCAGTACCGCGGGCTCGTCGCATTTCTCGTGCCACTACCTCAGCGTCAACCTTGCGGCCTGTCGTTTGGCCAATGTGAAATTTCGTCATAAGATAGGATTTTTGTTTATCACTGAATCGATAGGACTTCTTGGCTGCCCTGATAGCCCATCCCTCCTTTGGTATAAGAGAGGCCTCTTGGTGACTTATCAGGGCTTGAATTGCCGGTAAAACGCCAACCCCTTCCTCCAAGCAGGTCTTGTATCCCATTTTCGCTAAATCCATTAGCGAATGTCTCTCTAGTGACTGCGTACACTTTTCCAGAGAAAAGTGCTTCTCCAAAGCAGAGAGTCTTTGAAAGACACGTACGCAGCCATCTTGGGGGCAGGAATACACAGCTGTCGTCTCGCCGCTATTGACGGAAACTTCAGAAGCCTCTTCAGTCGCAGAAGTTGATGTTGGCGCTGTCGTTCCCGTCGCATGTTTAAATGAGATGAATTCTCCGTGCGAGAATGATGGTTTTATTACATCATGTCCGGGACTTTCAACACAGAAAAAATAAAGAGCTATTACTTGCTACAGCCTTGCCATTTCTTGCACACAGGTTATCAAGGAACAACCCTCCTTTTGCCTTGTACGGACCGAAATAAGATGCCATGTCAAAAATTACAACATTCAAAGGTTTCTACCGCGGAGCAAACGTTTACTCCAAAGATATGCCTGGTTAAGAACTGAATAAAACAACTGTTTTGGTCGCGCTTGTTGGATAAGAAGTGATTATAACATAACTGAACTCTCGAGGATTTGTGCCTGACTTGTCCTCAGCAGGAGCCCTCGTCGTTAACCGCAGACGCGCGTGACAGCCTCCCGGCTAAAAAATAAGAGAGATGACCGGGATCGAGTCGGAATTAATGCTTACTCAACTCAAGCTGTCTATTGTTACCTCTGCTAATACAACAGTCTCTACTATGAGCGATATAAAGTTGCATTCCCAGGAGCTCAAAACTACCCTGCAATCCAGCGAAACCTGGTTCTGACTTTCTTCAGGTTTAATTTACTCAAGGCCCAGTAGAGCCCTCTCGCTCCGAGAATAAAATATACCGATAGAAGGGTTGAGTTTCGGTCAGTAATGTCAGTAATAAGTAACTTTTCAATCTGAATTCGCAAATTTAATTGCAGGTTAGTTCTAAATTACAGGCCCATCACAGTTTGCATTCTTACCAGATGAGATCTTGTATGGTTTGATGGTTCTTCCGCGGCCGATGCAATACGCGTGCCAACAGGTAATTGAATCGGGCTAAACTCAAAATTGTTGAGTTTAGTTATCCCACTAATGGTCTGGGATTCGTCTGGAGTTTCGTCGATTGCGTCAAGGGAAACCACTCGCACCCCATCCAGTCCCCCGTGCAATAGCAGCCCATTTTTCAGCTCGTTAGCAGTGCAGACGTCGTGGCCTTCATTAATAAAGGCTCTGACATGTGCTTTACACCTCGCAGCCAGCCGATCTGCAGCTCCTTTCCCGCCTTGACGATCACCAAAATCAACGCGAGACACTTGTATTCCAGTGCTAGCTGATATTTCTGGACACGCCAGTATTTGTACGAGAGGAGTGGTAACACCCCGCGTTGTCTTGACGGAAGTAGGCTTTGTTTACTTCAGGATGCTCACTTTTCAGTGTGGCCAGTACATGGTGCATAATTGCTACCACTGCGGAACTTCCTTGGCTGCATGACTGTATTACGTGAATAAATCCTTGCCACTTCAGTTCCCCCGCCATCCGCCGATACACAACAGATATGTGCCATGATATGCCACGCTTACCAAACCAATCCGTTTGTGACTCTCAGTACCTCTGAGGAAAAGATTTCATCGCCCAGTCATTAACGATAAAAACTGCTTCAGGACCCAAAGCATCAATGACATCTAAGCGTGCCTGTTCTTGGTGGGTAGATCTGAGCAATTGCATTTCCATGACTGGATGGCAAGCGTGGCAGAGTTGGCAAGGTACATGGCCTCATCTCTGTCATCCTCCGTGGCGAACGATAACTCTTCTATTGCTGAAGAGATGTTTTGCAGAGCCATGTGAAGGTTTTCACGATGTTCACACACTTCGTCGTGGCTGTGGTCGCACTTCTGCTGCAGGTCAGGATCGGTGTTGTCACTGAGGGCAAAAACACTGCAGTGGCTCGCTATCGGAGATGAAGTGCTCACATAGACCTATCAAGGAACCAGAGACACGCCATGCTGTTTAGTTTTCGTGGAGTAGTTTGTAACCCACAGATCTATTAATATAATAGGGGCAAAATGTATAAACTAACTGCGTTACTGTATGAATATAATAATAATAATAATAATAATAATAATAATAATAATAATAATAATAATAATAATAATCCTTAATGTTTGTAACGGTTAAAAATAGAACAAAACTGACGGGAATATGTATCAGAGTGGGGCAATCTGCCGCAACATTTCTTATCAATTCTCTAACGCTAGTCCGAGAGATTCTTCTTTTTTCTTCTTGCACAAACTTGAGCCACAAGTCGGTGACTACGAGCTAAGAATTAGAATTTCGGATTTAAATAACGTATTTTCTCGACCTCGTGGACCCGCGTTAAAAAGGGGTATTTTTCGGCGTTTTTGAAAATTTATTTTTTTTGGTTTTTAATGATTACTTTAGGTTCAATAAAATGTCACCAATTTCATCTGTAGTCGATAAACTCCAAAACAAAGCGAGGAAATTGGGTGCTTAGTAGAGTGTAAAGTATACATTACGGGAACTCCCTTTAGCTGTAATGAACGAAATAAATTGAAGCTGTAGTACAGCAGTGGTTCATAGACCCTTTTCTAAATTGCCAAAAATAATTTTCGATGAGAATCAGTAAGGTTCAGTTTCAAATAAACGCTGGACTCAAATAAACGCCGGTACATCGAATAAATACCGGGGGCGTTTATTTAAAATTCGACCTTGTGGACTCGGTAAAATCATTTTCATTACATTCCGCTTAGTCGTAAGTGCAAATTTGCATCCTTAGTAAAAAGCTTACCTTGAAATCACCCTTTAGGTATAATTTGGCGGCCTTTAGCAGTTCCACATGTTGCACTTCCCACTCCTTCCCCAGACCGAGCTCACCCAGTAGGCGGACTAGAGTTCGAGATCTACGAATGCACGCGCAGCATCTGCGGCAAAATAGTCAAGACCTTGAAGAGACTTGCGCACAGAGGCCTTGCACTCCGCCAGTACTCGCAGCATGGTGCGCTCACTGAATGGTTTGAAGCCCGTCTCTTGGCACGATTTGCAAATTGCTAAAAACAGCAAAATATTTCACTTTAGTTAAGTACACACATTAATTATAACATTTACGTTAGCTTCATAAGAGAAAGGAAAAAACCTGAGAAAATCACTGCGTCAACACTCTCGCAAGCACAGGCATCTCAAGTAGCCTAAGATAATTGATTGGGTGACCTGTGCCAGAGGAATATGGAAGCTACTATTCATCACTAAGTATTCATGCGTGGGCGGAAAATTCCAGCACCACTAAGTATAAACCGATTACGTAAACTTACGAGATCCAACTGGAATGAGTGTGTTGGTGTTTTTGATGATATATGCTGACTGCCGGCTATTTACACAGCGGCTCCCCTTGGCATTCACGGATTTATGCACGGCCAATTCTGTAGGAATTGCGCAAAGGGTTTTTCTTGTCCTCCAGCGGATTCGAAATTCGGCTCTATGGCGTGGGCAAATGCTCAGGGCATAATGCTTTTCTTCCAAAGAGAAAACCCCTGTAAGCATTTGTTTTCATATAATTAGGCATGCAAGTGTCAGAGTTGATAACATCACAAAATGGGTTTTCGTTTTTGAAAAGGTGCTCACCGGCTCTGGCTAACAGCAACTTCATTTCAGTTCCCACTCCTTCATCATTGCTAAGTTTAAAACTCGTTAAGTGACCGATTACATCTTTAGCACAGTCTTTGAGCGCTACGCATTCCAGCTGACCAGGATAATCACTGGACTGCCCGCAAGGGGTAGCATTACTGAGTAATGTACTATAGCTACAGAGAGCCATTGGAACACAAGAAACAATCGCGGCAAAGGAAACCACATATTTAAAAATGCTTCTTCGTGTGTTCACGTGCGAAATGACGCGAAATGTACACAATTTCGCAAGAGGGGTGTGCGCGTGACAAGGCTATCTGCGCTACGTAGGGGTTGCGTGATTTATCTGTATCAAATGTCAAACACTTTACCTGACCTCACAGCACGTAATATGGATTCCAGTATACTGAATATGCTACCAGAAAATAGATTCAAAAGGCCCTTGATGCTCATAACAGAAACCTGGGATTGTGGAAACTACTGTGATGTGGCATTGAGGTAGACGTGCGTCGTTTGGGTATGTTTCTTGTGACTGCTTAGGAATATAATAAGCGTTTTTAAAAATGCTGTACATTTGTTTGGCGACGGACAGATTTCCTTTTAGTTTTGTCATTATATACGCGGAATTTGATTTGAAATCGTTACTACCTTTATAACACTGACATGTGGATCACCTTCCTGCTAGCTGCTATGTAAACGCTACGTTACTAAAGCTCTTGACATCCTGACCTCTGTCGAGAGATTATTGTGTGAATGCCATCCAATCGTTTGTTTACATGACATTGACAGTGCTCTTGAAATGATCGCAAGTGATTTCAGCGCGATCAGGTGAGCCATTCGAACTGCTTAAACTTATAAAGTATTTCACGATTTTGTGTTTAACAAATTGAAATGTGAAACTGAAAAAAAAAAAACGCGAATTGGATGAGGGTTCGGAAAACTCTTCGGGCTGAAATGTCAACAGCGCTTGTTGACAAATTCACCTAAGGCGAATACAGCCCGACGGTACTTACACTGGAGGGATTGTCATTTCAAATGAGACTTTCAAGAGCCTCTAAAGCACCCGAATACGTTATTTTTCTTGCTAGTAGGTACATTTTTCAAGTTTAACGGCAAATTGCCAAGATTTAAATTATTGTTAGAATTTTATCGGCGCAGTTGAAAGCTAATTAACCTAAGTTCATCTAAAAATCTTGCGTGATTAGGGCCGAACGCATGACATAAAACATTCGATTTTCTCACAGGGAAGCTTTGCGAGTTTGACCTTGAAACTTGGCATGGAAAATATTTAATAATGGTATCTTCTGGCTGTAAAGTAAAATTATCGAAAAACGAGGTACCAGGACCATTTTATTGCCGTTAAACCTCACCTACATTTTGCCTCCATTATCAGCGCTCTATAGAGGTGTTTTCAAAATGGCTCGTAAAATCTCAGTATTAACAGATTTAAATTATTTTGAATGTGAAACATGCATAAGAGTAGTTGTTCCTAATTCATGCCGCGTTTTGACGTCAATTGAATCTATTTTAATGTCCTAGCGATGCTTCGTCCTCACACCTAATTTTGGGTATTTGATCAGGCGAAAAACCGCACTTTGGCCGCACTTTCAACTTTTTGTGAACTTCTGAAAATTAAAACATCGCTCGAACTTTTCGATGTGATTTTTGAGAACATTTTACCAAAGGGTATCTTTAGGTAAAATATGAGGAATTCGCCAAATGGGCCGATGACGGAGCATTCTCGATCCTAACAGGCAGCCACTCTTAAGTAGCAGGTTGAGATACTGACATGCATTGAGCACATGGCCGTGCTCAGTGCTACTCTCGCCCCTACTCTCCTTCCCTGTCGTGGTATAACATTGACTGTTGGGCCAGCAAGTAATAACAAATCACACAAAAATGGAGCGTTTTGTATCGCCTTCGATCTTGGACCTGTTCGTCCTGTTCCTTTATGCGCCGATCAATTCGAAACTTCAACATCCCCCCCCCCGGGCATACCCCGGGCATTTGACTATGTATCGTGCCCGAGGAGAGGGGAATTTGAACGTTGTGTTGGAAGGGTGGGGAATTTGAACCGGATTTACCTCTTGTTCTGACGTAATAGGCCCGTGAATTTTTTCGGTTTTTGCGGGGTCTGACGGATTTACAAGATAGAATTTCGCCTTTGTTAGTGAATAACTCTTTGAAAAGGGTCTTTAAAAGAAGATTGAAGGTGTCATTACGGCATATCTCTCTCTGAAAGGCATGTAAAGTGCTTGATTGAAGACCAAATTGTCTTTGAGGAGAGGCAGTTCAGTACTAATTGGTGGGGCATTTGATCGGCTTTCTTGCCCCGAGGGGAGGGAATTTGAACAAGCCAATCTTCAAAAGTTCAAATGCCCGGGGGGTTGCCCGGGGGGGGGGTGTTGAACTTTCGAATTGATCGGCGCATTATGTTGGAAGTACCAATTTGTCTCATGTTTGTCAGGCGTCTGAAACGCAAAGAACTTGCTTGCGGCTCGACCTTGGATTAAATTGCCGGCGTCCAAAAATACGGGATACCTGAGCATTGACATTCGAATGATTTGGTTGAGACATCTGTTCTGATAGTCGCTCGGACTTCCTGAACAAGTTGACGCAGTTGCTCCTCATGGTGCTCCGCCATTTTGAACATCCCCGTGAGGCTAGCAAATGAAAGCGAGGCTCTAAGCTGAGTCGGAGCCTGGACGCTGCTACGCTCTGAAAACTAATCAATAATCTCGAATGGTAATTTCTATTTCTCGCATAGTGATTTCTCATTCTCAACAGGTGGTGTCGATTTCAATCATCAATCTTCCTCTCGATTAATGGTTTTTCATTCTCAATGGGTATTTATAATCTCGCATGACAGTTTTTTATTCTCGTATAGCGATTTCCAATTCTCATATAGTAATTTCTAATTCTCATATAATGATTTCTAATTCTCATATAGTGATTTCCTAATCTCACGTATCGATCACTAAAGCTCGATAGATGATTTCAAACTCAACCTACTTTTGTCATGTTTGGCTTGCCATAAGTTTGTAGTAAAGTTGGCATTAGACGCCGATCGTTGAATCTCAAATGCTGGAGTTCCGATGGTTGCGTTACCGTATCGCTTGTTCATGGAAATCGTGGATAAATGTCTTGAAGATTTCCCAAATATAGAAGCGCTTAGATTCGCGCAAAAGATTTGCCTGTACGATCTGAGTCGGGGGAAAGGGGTCTTTACGATGCTTCCCGCCGGTTTTGGGAAGAGCTTAATGTTTAAGGTATTTCCTCGCGTTGTATTAAAAAGCGCTGCGACCTTGTGAATGCCAACACTATAAATGGTTCTTTCACCTTTGGTTTCGATCATGAGAGACCAAGTCGAACAGTTAAAACAACTAGGATTCTCGGTTGCAGTCATAGGAATCGGAGAAGAATACAACGAGGACGAGGACAAAGTAAGAATGGCGAGTGTGAAAATTGTCTTCCGAGGCCCTTCCACTTAAATTTGTCCTCTTTAATTATAAACGAGTTCTCGAGTTCCTGTTCTTATCAATAAACAAACGGTGAGGTAGCACACGGCGAGCCAGCAGGCTTAATTCATAATAAAAGCGTACACATTTCACTACACTACACAAGATCAAGAATTAACCTGTTATTTGATTCAATAATCCGCTTTTCAAATGAAGAATGAAATATTCAAACTGAAACTTGGTGCCATCGGTGCCATATTGGTGCCATACTCTATTTTTGATTCGATTAATTCGTGCGACAGGCACGTTGGCCAACGTCCTCGCACAAGTCAGACCACTAACGTCGGGAAGTTTTTCGTTTCGCACAAGGTCGAAACCAATCGCGAGGGAACCAACAACATCGGCCAACAAAAAATATTCTTCGCCAGTGTAACAAACTAGCTCCTTGTCACGAACAACGTTAAACAAACAAACTCTGGGGACCTTTGTTCCCAGACACGTCACATTTTTCTTGCAAAACCTTAGAAAGGTGGCCTTCAATGCACGAATTAAACGCAGCACATATGAATGACCTTGGCAAACATTGCACACGAAGTTCAGCTCGCGATCACGAGCGAAACCCTTATACACCGCACATTTTGACATTTTGAAATTTGACATTTTGACACGTTCTGAAAGTGGGCGGGTAGTGGGCGGAATAAGG
The DNA here is from genome assembly GCA_964017195.1 of Siderastrea radians. Taxonomy (NCBI): domain Eukaryota; kingdom Metazoa; phylum Cnidaria; class Anthozoa; order Scleractinia; family Rhizangiidae; genus Siderastrea; species Siderastrea radians. Next base: position 19,476,894 of record OZ024894.1, read on the forward strand.
TGTTTAAAAAGATGCTAACAGGCTCTCTCCCGCCGTTTTTCGCTCGCCTGCTTTTTCGCTCGTCTCCACTGACCGAGAGCCTGGCACAGGCTAATATAACACATAAAGGTTTATCAGAGCATAAACCAACTTAAAACTGAAAATAATACACCAAAATAATGGATTAGCGAAAGTGAAAACACTCGATTCATGCTCTGTGATGCAGCCATCGTTTCACACGACAGCTTCTAAAGTTAGCCGCAGGCGGGCTGGCTCGCCTCATGTAATCGGTCAGTACAAAATGCAGACTGCAGACTGCAGACTGCAGACCGGGTACAAAATGCAGACTAGGTACAAAATGCAGACTGCAGACTGCAGACTGGGTACAAAATGCAGACTGGCATTTGAAACTGTTTTTTTCGTTTTTTTTTTTTTTTATATTATTTCATTTTATAACTTACCGGTTGCCACGCAATCCCTTTTCCGACGTAATATTCCACGAAAACTCGCATTACCGGGGAATGATCTTGCTCCATTACTCGAAATATACTTTTTAAACGAAGTCTCGAAGATCAATTCGTTCTTAAACATGATTTTAATAAGCCTTCTCAGTCTTCTTACTTCAAGCGCGAGATCGCATAACATAAAATAACAACACTCGTTGCAACATGATACCGAGAAACCAGCAGACACATGACCTTCCGTGCACGTGGTCGCTTTCTTTGCCTCTTCGCCGGTTCGTCATGGCGGCCTTTCGGAGGTCGGTTAATGCGGTAAGTAGCAGTTAAATCACCTTCCTTTAACCGATGTGTGTTAATATAAAAATACTTATACCTCGTGAGAGAATTTAGATCTTGCATGTGAAGTAGGAGCATAGATGTCGTGTTGTATTTTACCATTTCTTTGTAGCTTTTAGATCGGATTGTATTTTTACAAGTTCGTTTTTGTATTTTCTCTTAGTCTTGTTCCACAATATTGAATCAGCATATTTAAACCAGACATGCCAGGCTAGTAGAATGAACTTTCCACAATAAGAGCAGTGTTAATTGTTATAGTTATTATATTGAATCAGCATATTTGAACCAGACATGCCAGGCTGGTAGAATGAACTTTCCACAATAAAAGCAGTGTTAATTGTTATGGTTGTTATATATTGAATCACCATATTTGAACCAGACATGCTAGGCTGGTAGAATGAACTTTACACAAATGGAGCAGTGTTAATTGTTATGTTTGGTTAGAAAAAATATATTTTGGAGAAAATTTAAAAAAGTTTAAGTTTTCTACATTTGCAATGTGTTTTACCTGTACTTTTTAATTAATAAACCAGGAAGATAACAAAAGTCAAATCGGGGGAATTTTTCGAGGACAAGATTCCGTGACTGACCGTTTGTTTACTTTTCTTGTGGTTTTATCGCATCGGATCATGAATGACCACAGAATTGCTACACAAAATGAAATCATGACTCATCGTTTTCGTTTCGGGTAATGGAGCAAGATCATTCCCCAGTAATGCGAGTTTTCGTGGAATATGACATCGGAAAAGGGATTGCGTGACAACCGGTAATAATATTAAAAAAACAGTTTCAAATGTCAGTCTGCATTTTGTACCCAGTCTGCAGTCTGCGGTCTGCATTTTGTACCTAGTCTGCATTTTGTACCCGGTCTGCAGTCTGCAGTCTGCATTTTGTACTGACCGCTCATGTAATACCGGGCTGAGCAGTCATCCCGGTAGACCGAGCCAGCCCTGCTAACCGAGCCAGCCCGGCTCGTGTAATCGGCCCCTTACTCACTGACCTGGTCAAGGTAGAAATTAGTGTACTCCTCTAAAACCTGACTTTTGGACTCGGATGTTACGGCATGAATTTTCTTTTTAGTCATCAAAAGTTCTTTTCTTAGAAAGTTACTGATGGTGCTTGCGTGATTTAGATCGGCGGGGTGGACAACGCCATCCAGTACTAGCCTGTTCTGCAACTCTGTACAGTAAACGCTTGGTTTTTGCAAAGTTTTTCGATCTCGATACACTCAATGGCGCTTGGCGTCAGAACGGAGCGCCCTTTATGACTTTTGGCTGGCTGACAAGAGGAGTTTGTGGCATCGTAGTCTCGTAAAACGTTCTGGACGAAGTGGCGACTTCTACTGAGATCTTGTGCGATTAATCTTTGTGAAACACCTTCGTGATGGAAATCTGACACTCTCTCGCGAATAAACTGAGGTAAACTACTCCCACTGTCATAAAGTCCCCCGGCCTGATTAATTCGCAACTGTACCGACATGTTTGAAACGTTGCTCAATCGAAATTTGAAATTTAAAAAAGGAGTGCCTCCTTTTGATTGGCTAACGAACAACCAAGGTCAGAGAGGTCAGATGTGACCGTCATTCGGCATATAAAATATATCTTCAAAATTCGCTTTGGGTCCGATTCATCTTTACATTTCCGGCCGTCTTCCCTGCTAGCAACGTTTCCTCTTCCGTTCTTTTGTCAGACTCTGTAAGCTGGGAACACTAAATGAGGCCGTCGTTCGGTAAATTGATTAGTATTTAGTCCGTTTTTAGCGTTTTACTCGTATTTGTTTGCCTTTTTGAAGAGCGAAATGACAACATTTCGCAGTAAAATCAGCGTTGAAGTCCGCCTTCGAGGTATTTATTTCATTAAGACCCCTGGATTTAGTCTCTCTTTAATTTCTAATGTAGAGTCCGAATGCTGGCTCTCATTTGGTAAATATTTTTGCGTTGAGTCCGTTTCGTCCTCAACATTCCCGACCGTGGCCGTCATTCAGTAAATATACTCGTGTTTAGTCTTTCGTCCTTAACATTCTGTAAATGAATTTTCCTTCGTTTGAGGACATAGCAATTATGTGCTATGCTTCTTTGTATTCTCTGTTTAGAATTGCTTTTACACCTTATAATTACGAACTATTGTTTGTTCGCCTTATCAGTATATGAGGAGGGCATTTGTACTGGAATGTTCATTCCAGGTTTCGGGTTTTCATTCAGCACCTACGATACGCTTAACTTTTTATTGTAATTGTATTTTGCTAAGTTTTTTGTTTTATGTTTTTTCTCCTTATCTGTTTGTAGAAGACCATTGAGCCCCTCGTCCATCCGACTTATGCTTCACCTGTGGTCACAGGGGACACTGGAGCTCACAATGTAGGACCGTTTTCAAGCAACCTGGATCAGCTTTTGGCCGGAACGTTTTCACCGACAGTCAGCCCGACAAATCCAGTTCAAGACTCGGCGGAAAGTCACGGTGACGTTGAAGATTGTTCTGACGAAAACCAATTGATTGAGGTACAACTTTTTTACTTTAATAAAGGAGAAGTGGCCTATTCCAGTTGTTCCTCTCATTCTGTTCGCGGTCGTCTAAAGGCGCATATTTTCGTTCTGGCTACGTTTGCAAGCCTCTGATTCTATATTGCCGACTATTCACTATGGCTATAAGATCCCCTTTTTGTCTACGCTATTGGGATACGGAATTTGACCGAGACAAATTTTGTCATGTTGAAGTTAATTTTTGGCGGGAAAATCAAGTCTGTTTTTCTCACAGCAAAATTGTATATTCCGATGCCAGTAGTTATGCTTGTGGAGCGCTTATCCAAGGTAGTGAGCAGTTTATAAGTCATAATATGTTCACTGATCAAGAAGATCGCTTAGTTCGACCCATCGCGAGCTCATTGCTATTTACTACATTTTACAAGCCTTTGAGGACAAACTTTTTGACGCTCACGTCAAATCGCTTACTGACAATCAAGCTACCGCCAGAATTGTAGATGTTGGTAGTATGAAACTTCAATTGCACCACTTGGCTTACAAGATTTTTTCATACTGTTTTCAGCGTAATATCGTAATATAGACTTGCATGTTCAGTGGATCCCAAGAGATCTGAACACTCAAGCCGATTTTGTTAGTAAAATCAGGGATTGCGATGATTGGCAACTTACCTCCCAGTGTTTCGATATCTTGGAACGCATGTGCGGTCCTTATTCATTGGATTGTTTTGCCTCGTATTACAATGCAAAAACGCCGCGTTTTTTCTCTCGTTTTTGGAATCCTGGCACAGCTGGAGTTGATGCCTTTTTTCAGTCATAACAAGGGGAGAATTGTCTGGTAGTTCCACCTCTTAGTATTATTACTAGGGTCCTTAGCTACATTAGATTGCAAAATGTTGCTGTGACTTTGGTGGTCCTTGCATGGCCCTCCGCTAGCTTTTGGCCGTTACTATGGCAACGTTATTCTTCGTTGATAAAGGAATATCGCTATTTTTAATTACGCTTGTTGTCACGGAAGCGCTCTAAGATCATTCATTGGTTCCAACCTCTGAACCAGTTACATTATGGCTGTAAGATTACTGTCGGTTAAGTCTTAGAGTTTCTGATTCTTTGTTGATCGTATATACAGAGCCTCTGTGCAATTGCTGATGGACCACTTTCAAGATATTTTGAAGGATTTATGTGTTTTTTAACTGCTATGTTAGTGCAAAAGGCACAATGAACTGCATCTGTTAAGTAAGGTTGTCGATAGACAGACAGTAATGTTTTTTGACGGTTATGTTAGTTTGGAGAGCACAATGAATTGCACTGTAGTGCTATTGCCGATTGGCAATCAAGAAGATGATTTTCACTGTTGTGCTAGTGCCGAGGGCACAACGAATTGCATTTGTAGTACTGTTGCCGATTGGCAGACAATTTGCTTGACAATCATTCTGAGTTTGAGCGAAGATTATCCCAGTGATCGCGCACGTTTAGTTTGATTATGCATAATTTATATATATATATATATATATAGCCGATGGGCTGATTGTATTGTCTGTTTGTGTGGGTATGTCTCAAGCACAAGGCTCATAGCAGGTGACAGTTTTTCTTTAATACTTACTTTCCGGCTTCGATTTTTGTTTAGCATTTTTCATTTGGTTATTATTCATTTCTTCTGCAGGTTTTGCTTCAGACACCTGCGTAGGGATCACAATCTGTTGCTTCACTGAAACCCATTGTCAAACACTGTTTGCACCCTAGGCTAAACGAACTGTGTCTAAATACGTAAGGGAAATTAATTTGTTTGTTCGCTATCAGAAGGCTGTTGGGCTGCCCTTGCTCCTTGCCTGCTAATGTCACCCATTTAGCTTTGTATTTATCACATTTACTAGATAAGAAGAAGGTATCTGCTGTTAGTATGGCTCATGCTGCCCTTAAAAGGGCCCGTAGTTTTTTTTCCCTTACCTTTAGATTAGACTTTACCTTTTTTTTCCCTTACCTTTAGATGTTGGACTTTGCAAGAATTTAGTTGAAGCGGAAAAACGATCAAGACTTGGACCTGTAAAAAAGAAGTAACCGGTTTCGTTAGAGTTAATTAAGTCTATTATTAATAAGTACGCTCATGATACTGCTACTCTTAAAGATTTGAGGTTTGCTGCTATGTGTGTTCTTTCCTTCGGAGGTCTTTTCCGTTCAAATGAGCTTCTCAACACCCGACTCTGCAATATCACAGTGTTTTCGGACTATATTACCATTAGTCTTCCGGAGAGAAGGTCAAGATGTGTTTGTACACAAGCCCGGGAATTTTACGCGCCCCTATCGGTTGTTGTTAAGATATTTAGATAGTGCTAATATTACCATTTCCATGTCCCCAGAATTTTTGTTTAGAAACGTTGTTTTCCTTTAATCCGTTGGAAAGTATGTTTTAGGGGATAGGAAAATTTCCTAAACGTGCTTTATGCAGATGTTCAAGGAGTGTTTAAGCGACTTAGGCTATGGTCAACGATTTCTTTAGGTCTGGCGGCGCCACTTCCATTGTAACCAATTTAAAGAATTGCCCTTCAAGAGAACGCTTATTGAAACTACATGGTCGCTGGAAGTCCGATCTCGCTAAGGACATGTATGTAAAAGAACAGGTTGTAGAGTTTTTTCACTTGCAATATTGTACTTTCAATTATTTACTGTATTTATGTAAGAGATTCTTTGGAATAAACGTTTCTCGTAGGTGTTTGTTTTACCCGAAACAAGCTACCCAACCTGTATGTACTCGCTCTTGTTGTCTTTTGTCTCTGTTTTTTCTTGCGGTGTCCGAATTAGAAGGAAAATATTTTTTCATTCGGACGAACTTGGTGAGGGAGAATGAAATTATGTTTTGCGTTGAGTCGAGTCCGTTTCGTCTTGAGGCCTTCATTCGGGGAACATATTTTCTTTAGTCCGTTTTAGTCTTCAAAATTCCCGGCCGCCGCTCGGTACATGTAAATGTTTGTTTTCCTTTCTATTTGCTTGCCTTGTCGTTGAGCGGAAAAAAAAAACATTCCGCCATAAAAATCAACTTTGAAAGCCCTTGGCACGAAACAAACTAGTGGTTGAATTTAACCCTTATTGCGGTTGGTCTAAAATCAACGAACTCCGATTCTTTTGTTCCGAACTCGTCTTGTGATTGGCCGAAAAACGTTGGGTGCCCCAGTTGAGGTGCCCCAGTTAAGTTTAATACAAACCGTGTCCTTTTCGCATAAACAAAGCTGTCTGCTGGTTCCCCCGCGTTTGGTAGATGACTAACCAATGAAGTTCCATTCCAGATTGGATTAACCAATCGGATAAAAGTCTACTCTTCCTTGCTTGCTTATCGGGCGGTATCTCTTTTATGCAGCTTCCACCCTTCCGCCCTTAAAAAAAATGAACGCGTTTGGTTTTAAGGAAAAAACTTAAGCCTTCTCTTAATGTCTTATTTATAAAACTTCCTGTTTCTTCTTCTTCTGTGAATCTTCATTCATGAAATTTCGTAAATTAGCACTGAGCAAAAAGACACAAGTCTTACAATTTCACGCGTGTGACATGAGACACTTGCGTAAATTCTCAAAATGGCGTTGCTTTTATCAAAAAAAATACAAAGTTTTATAAAATAATATGTAGCACCTGACTTGCTTCCTTTCTTGTGCCATTTTGCATCTTTTGGGTGCATGTTAGGGAAAACAAGCAAACTTTGTGCTTAGAGTAATACTCCAAAAATAACAGGAGAGCAACGGTATGGCAGCTTAGGGCCGGGTTGCACCAGGATATATTTTGTGCATTTATGTCATACTTCTGAAAAAACTGTGACCAAATTGGCTGAGTAAAGTGCAACCTAGCTTGTGGGCGAACAGCCGAAAACTCTTTTGGGAAGCCCTCGTCCCGTGATTGGTCCGATTTGCACGTGCGATGGTTTTGGTTTTTTTCGTTTTCACTGAAAATAACGGTAAAAACAAGTGCAACCACCTTTGGTAAAAAGTAAAAATTTGATCGAACCGGCCAAACTTCAAAGGAGCCGTTTTCCCGCCTTGAAGCTGGAAAAAAATTTCGCCATTTCATTCCATCGCGCTCCTGACGCTGGATAACAATATCGTTCTAATTAAACATTGTTTTCATCCTTGAGAAAAACAAAATTTGCATTTTGTAGCTCGTGCACTTTTATATCATATTTTATTATTGCATACCAGTACCATGTGGCATGGTCAATTTTCCTAAAAGCACACCAGGGAATGGTGTGATGTGACTGAATTTGGAGGGAAAAAAATGGAGGAGCGCCATTTTCAAAGTTTGCACCTTATACCTGAAGTGCCTAAATGTCTCTATACAATCTGCTGTTTCTGGAAAATGTATATATTGGTCTTTCAATTCAAATAAAGCCCTAACAACGTCTAAAACAGTTTCAATTACAGTTGCTTTACCGACGTTAAAGACAGGTCCAATGCGATGCAATGAATTGCAGTGTGCTAGCTGATACATTCCTAAAGCTAAAACCTTTTCTGTTGGTATACAGTCCCTAAAGCGCGTGTTCTGTCTCGTTATTTATGGCTCCAGGATACCTAAAAGAGCCTGCAAACTGTTTCTATCCATTCTCAGTAGGCCGCGAATGTAGACTTCCGGAATATTTCTGTCGTGGAAATATAGTGGCATTGACTCTGCTGATCGTGAGATACACACAGATTGGCGCATCTTTGGGTGCGTTTTGTGGGGGGAGAATCTTAGCCTGCGTAGCAGGCGTGAAAGGGGAAGGGGAAAGGAAGCGAGAACGCCGCAGAAAACTGGGGGTCTAAGGGCTATTTCCAAATCCCCTACTTTTATTCTGCGTTCTTGCTCCCCTTCCCCTCCCCCGTTTACGCCTGCAACGCAGGCTAGGAGAATCCATAAACGGATTTGTAATACCAGATCCCCAGTATTGATCAAACCATGACTCTGCTGGGCGTGGTTAAGTCTACGACCATGGAGGATTTCCTAAGTGAAGTCTATTGTGGAACCGAAATATGCGTCTTCTGAAAACAGCAGCTACGCGAAGAAAAGCCTGCTGATAATGCAACACCAACATGAAAAGCGCAATTGAGTTTTGTTAAGCCTAAATTTGAAAATTCAACAAAAATCCCAAAGCGAAAAAAAAAATCATATGATGGATTTCCATCCCTGTTTTGGCCTCTGGTGTGATAAAAAACAACTCTCCACGTGGGTGATTGACATAATGCAAATCATTAGGTCGTTTTCATAAATTGTAACAGCCGAAATTTTTGTCAAAATTTTAGCGCCAAAAAACAGGAAAAAATTGGAAATTGGTCTAGTGCAACCCGGCCACAATTCCACATTTGCCTATTGGGCACTCGCAATATCCTTTCAGGTAGCCTGAGAAAACAGCCAACGTTTTGGGAGGCCCTAGTAAAACGACGTCTGAGTAACCAGTGCAGAAATTCCATACTCGAGTGGCGCTCTCGCGAGACGTCAGCTGTTTTCTCAGGCTACCTTTCAGGGGATGATTATTTTTTAACATAAGTACTGCTGGCTGACTTATTTCTTGCCTAGAACGTTTGATGTTCAGGGCCTTAACTAGCATAACTCCACCATCCTTGTGTATTTTTACTGTTTTTATCTTCCGAGAATAGAAGATTCTCGTGGCCTTGCGACATTGTCCTTTTTACGTCCTTGTCTCTCAAATGCAGTGTAATTACTCACACTGGATAAGTCAACCTCAGGGTAAATCGTCTGATTAACGCTTCAGTGAGACGATGGTGGCGGTATTTGTGATGGATCCATGCTTGTTTCAAAGGTATAAGTCTTACCTCCTTAACCCTCTTTTGGAGCAGTTGATTGTCACGCGGCGTGCTAAGGGCAGCAGCCGATCAAAAAGTTCCTTCTTCGTCCCGGTTCCCTTCAATTTCAGCTTCTCTAGCACAGGTTTTACATCCTGTTTATCCATTTACCAAATAAGGGTCCTCTAGTTCCGGTTTTTCTCATTAGAGGTATTCATGTCGGCAACAACAGTAAGGATCGTGTCTGTATACAGCAAGTTCAAGTTTCGCGGCATAAATAAATTTCATGGATGCAAATATCCGGTAGGCGTGAAACTCGCCCCAGTCTCTCACGAGATGAAATCCTGCAATGACCTTCGTTGTTCTTGTGTCAATTTTGTGCTGTCATCAAGTTAGGTATATTTTGTAAATACTGCTCAAAATTCTCGATAATTGTAAAGCTTTTTACATCCACGACGGGCAACGGAGATCACTGTTCTATGTAGGGATGCGACAATGACCGCAGATATCCTGAAAGGTAAGAAATTGTAAGAGGAAATTTCACTATTTCCCAGGAAAAGAAAACTGCCCGGCAAATTCATGTTGGTCTCCGTAATCAAGCTGTTGTTTTCGTACCCCCCCGAGGTTCTTCAGAATGGAGCATGTAGAAAAAATTCGGTTCTATGGATACAAAGAGACAATAAGGATTCCTTTTTGAGAAAGGAAAATATGCTCGAACCGATCCGGTCTTCAAGAAAATTAAAGGAAGCTCATGTGTTTGCTCGAATCATTTCAAGCACGGACGTCCAACAGATGGTATTCCTGACCCGGTCCTTTTGGTGAAAGAAAACTCAAAAAATTCCGAATCAAGAAAGACATCGCAAAGAACACCTCTGGGAAGGAAAGCATCAAATGAGATACTGTATTTAAAACGCCAACGCAGTCCTCGAGGCATAATGTGCCTAAGGGTCGTGAAAATTGCAACTTATCGGAGACTAAACCTCCCTACTGCTGAAAGTGATTCTGGATTGTTAAATAGAATGCGAAAGCGGAAATTGAACGTTCCAAAAATTCAGCCGAAGAGGGCGAGAAAACAGTTGGTAAAAGATTAAGGGACAACCAATACAGCGGCGGTGGAAATCAACAGTGCAGTCGAGAAGTTACCTGGGAATTAACAGCCTGAACAATAATCATACTTCGACATCTCACACAGTGCAAACCAGCCATCACCAGGAAATCGAATGGACTCAGAAAACATGTTCACTCCTCCAGCACGCAAAGATCACAACTACCCTTTTACCCTTAACAGTCAAGGGCAGGAAAAGACTCGAGGCGAACATGAATTTGCTCCAGATTGTCCATTGCATGAAGCGCTTCATAAAACTGTCTGAATTACAGTGCCAATTTGAGCAGGCAAAAGCCATAATAGCCGATCCTAAAGATAAGCCTTTTGACATAGAGGATGTCAAAGAAAATAAAACAACTTGAGGAAGTGTACATGAACCTGCAAAATTGTGGAAACCATTTCCTGGAGTTTGTTCAAGCATGGCTGTACAGAGAACTATCTCCAGAAACGCTCTTAGGCACTAACAGATTCCAGTTACAAGAGTCGTAACCCATCCAAATACGTAGTACGTTTTTCGTAAGTTTTCATTTGTCTTGATGTTATAAATTTGGTCATGTTCTGTCTGCTTTGAACTTTCATGCACTGTAAGAATATGGTAAAAAAAAAAGCATTTATAATAATGTACAATGTTTAAAGGTGCATTTAAATTTATTTATTTTCATGTGTCCATCACTACAGCAAGAGATGTTTCGTTTGTGTCAGAAGGCTATGGACGACCGTCATCTTACAGATTTACATTTTCTGATTGTGATGTATTCTCCAAGTTCCCTTCGAATTCAGCTTGTATGGTTGACCGTGGTTTTAACGTTCAAGATCTCCTTTTAACAAAGCAAGTAAAACTTTATATGCTTCCCTTTACAAAGTGCCATGGGTGAAACGGCTTACATTTTTTCCAGTCTGTGGTGCCTCTGACCCTCAAGGATGTATTAGATGATATGGTTGTTATCTGTGCAGCTCTTGCTAATTTACTCCCACCACTAATTGGTAAAGTTTGAAAATGAGAAAGGGATATTAAACAGAGAGTGTTCTACATGTGTAATGGTGTACCTTGTATTTTTGGTAATTTTTTTTATGAAAGCATTTTAGTTATAGGGAGATTGTACACAGAAGCTCTCATCTTATAAGTCGGTAAGATATGGTCGTCCGGGTGAGTTTAGATCCGAGAGGAAGTGTTTGTGATGATTTTGACTGATGTTTCGACAACATGAGCGGAAGTCATCATTAGAGTTAACTTCCACTCAGTCAGTGTCATCCCAAACACTCCTTCTCAGGACTACAGTCCTGCGGCTAGGCACACACGAAAAAACAACTCAGCCTGCACCCGATGCGCTTAAAAAAATGACACGCTGGCGTTGAAAAACTAGAATCTATATACTGCCCCATGTGAGGTAAATTTGTGAATAGTTACAATACATTCCAACGCGGCTACCAAAGGTGCTAAACTGTGTAGCTGACAAGAAAAAAAGAAAACAATAGAAAAAGCTAAATTAACCTAATGGTGTTTAAAATCCTACAACGTGTTCAGCGGTGCCAGCTCCGAGAATACCACCTGCCTCGACCCATGCCTCAAAAGCCCCGAGTCTTACATCCATCGAGTGACGAATCGTTGATGACAATGTTATCAGCTGTAAAGTGCGTGAAGGTCTCCAGGTTTAGATTAGGTGGGAGGACGGCGCCGTTTTTCCCATTCGTAGTCGCGACTGTGTCTTGCGCTAGTGAGGTGTCCAACTTGAGGATTTGCCTGTAGCTGAGGATATGTCCCGCCCTGTAAACAGCTCTACTAGCTGCCTTGAACGCGTCGCCTGATGAAGGGTACTGCCTAGGCCAATGTGTTTCAGCGTCCACTTGGCTCCATCGCTAGCGGCTTACACAATATCCTGTGCGATGCTCAAAACTCGAGTGTGATGGGTTTGGTTGTTGTGATCACTATCAATGCTGTCTAACAGCTTCTGAGCCCCGAGCAGCAAGTTCAAAAAGAGGTACAAGCTGTCTGGCACAGAGGCTATTGCTGCTTCCTCGGTAACGTCAAATCCCTGGTGTCCTGGGGGGAGGGTATTCACTAGGTCCCTTCTGATTTTTAACACGACATGAATCAACGATAAGAAATCATCTTCTTGGTGCTGATATTGAGGCATTGTCAGTTACTCTGCCATTACTCTGGTAGAAACTGTCTGCAATGATCCCATGGCAATATTTGGGCGGAAAAAGTAATGGTTCTCTCCATGAAAGGTCCCGCGTCAGTTATTGGAGGAATTTGAGCAAGTCTCCAACTTCTTTCATGAGCTTTTCTTTGAACAACGTTTTCCTGCTGATAAACGACTGCGGTATTTGTGTATTGGTTTCCTGGACTAGCTCCGAACCCATACCTCAGATAGCTGGAGTACTTGATTACGCTCTGCAGCATAGTGGAGGTCAGAACAGAGAAAAATCATGGCTATGTCTGTCCTTTGAGATTCCTCTTTGTTTTTTCCCTGTGTGGTACTTATAAGCGCTCAGATACTTCTTGTGATATCTACCCTCTGCGGCAATGAGATCGCTGACCCCTCCAAGGTAGACTCTCATTGTATCGTCCAGATGCGATGATGCAAGAATTGAATCGCTCACAATGAATGACGTAACTGATGTAAGTGCTTCTCGGCATTTTGATTGTTGGGAAAATAGACAAAGACCCAAATCTACAGGTGCGACACTTCTCCTGCTACTTCGCGGTACCCCCTGCTGATAAAGTGGAGGCCGACTCATTGTCAAAGCAAGTATTTTTTCTGCGTTTGGACGCCGGGCTTATTTAGTACCTTTTCTGTCAATCACTCGATTTTAACTTTGTGTGTGAAGTCAGAATAACAATTCCTGGGCCAATGTAGACAGCATGAATCAGGAATAGTTCCGACAGGGCCGTTTAGATCAGTTATGCGTTTAATTGCCTCTGTATAATGTTCATTAGAAACACTTTTCCGTGCGTTAGTGGCCTCTAGCAACTTTTGCATTCCTCTCGTCGTAGCTTGTGGAAAGCTATGCCATTCCTGATTGCAAATTACGCATACCTCCACAGCGCCTGTACTGAGAGAATCACTACAGCTCCGTTTCTTTCTAGACGCCGTCATGGCAGTACTCTTATGCAGTCAAGCTATCCTCGACGATATGAACTAACTTGAATACCGAGGTTGCCCTGTGTCCTCGAGTTTATTTAGCCGAAGAAAAAAAGAAGAATGTAAACAGTTCTCTATGCTTCTGTATTCGGGGGTGCAAACTAATGAAAAGACAAATAGTTATTTCATGCACTTATAATTGTGGTGTTTGCCCGTTGGGATTTTCTATTGTTATAAATCTCCAAAACAATAAAAAATACCAAAGGGCAAATGCGACAGCCATACGCGTTTGCTTCAAATAAATGCACTCTTTGTCTTTTCATTAGGTTTCACCTCTGAATTACCAGTGAAAGGTTTTTGCCTTACCTTGTTTAGGGCAGGCAGGTTTTGGGATTGCCAAGAACTCGTGCTATTGACGATATTGAAAGGGTTGCATGTTTTCAATTGCAACTTTTCAATGATACAAGAATCACATTCGCTTTTCAACAAAAGGTCAAAACGATGCCCGTGATGAGGTGAATTTAATATAAGAGGGCGCGGTCAACTGTCACGTGAGGGCTCGATATTCCTAGAAACAGCGTAAAAACCTTCAGAAATTCTTAGAATTATCTATACAGAACAGTAATAACGCTTTGAAAGAATTCCTGGTTCTATTGAACTTAAAATTGCTAAAGCAAAGGCTTCTGGTTGAATGCTATGGTGTTGATGTTTTTTTTTGTTATTTTTTGCTTGTCAGTCGTCTCTCTTTGTTTTCTCTTCGAAGTTTCAAACAAATTGCTTTGTACAGGTCCAATGCCAAAGATATCGTTCAGAATTTTTTTCCCGTGATTTTTAGAACACTTTTTAAGGAGGAGAAGGAGGCGATTAGTGTTTCTGAGGAAAATTGGGATTGCAGAGGGACAGCAAAATAGTTTACTATTAACCTGAAGTGCTTTTGCAGAGATCGAGGAATAACTTGTTGTGTTTTGGTTTCTTTTTGCCCAATTGTTCTTAATTTAAGACAACCTGTTTCATAAAAGTTCAATTCTAACCCCTGATGGCCTGCACAAATGGCACTTTTTTCAGAAAACATCTGACGGCAGTCATGACACTCCGACTACCGAGACTGGATAACGCCTCTTGAGTCAGAAGGGTCACAAAGTATTGAAACGCACAGGTTACAAAAAGTCAAAAAAAAAAAAAAAAAAAAAACGAGCCTGTCGCGGAACATGCGTCCTTTGCTTTTATTACACAATGGTGCAACTCCTAGTACAGAATACGTGACGTGTTACGAAATGCTTCAATGTCTGTTGCTAACTACAATGCTTATTACTTAATTCCTTAAAACAAGGCCAACACGCGAAGGTGCAAAGCATACAACATGTACCCCAATATTGATTTAAATTCCTCGCCACGTGTAGAAGGCATCACTAAGTATTACTCGTTTTTTCACCACACTAAATCCCCTGCATTTTGTCTTTTGGCTAATAAAATCTGTGTACACGTCAAACTTAAATGTAATTCCTTTCCAAGGTGATACTTCATGTCCTTCTGACGTTTTCAGGAACTGGGGACAATGTAACCTAGAACGCAGAAGAACATGTAAGTTTTACAGCGCACCAACACAAGGACTACAATAGGTTTATTGAAAACAAATACAGAAATGGACTAAAGGAATCAATTAAATGAAGATATCCGAATGATCAAAATCTTAACCCAAAGTTTGGTATCTGAAGTTTCGGACGTCGAGGGTCTTTTTCCGAAATTTGAGCAAGCGAACAGTTTTTAAGTTAAAGTATGTAAAAAGTCTTGGCGGTAACCCTTCAGGCGTTGCGTAAATTTTTTCACACCAATTTGCACTCTTACGAAAAAACTACTCAACGTTTTTAACTCCAAATTGCATCTGAAAGAGCGTGATTTTCCATACATATTAATAAACGGCTTACCTTTCTCTAGCCCGCGTTCGATTTATCAAAATTCTAACGGTAACACGACCCTGCAGTATGCTCTTTATTGCATTTATTCCCAAGAAGGAACATAAATAGGAAACCAAACCAAATATACGAATTTGTCCAGAACGCTTCAGATGCATGTTAGAATTTTCATAAACCGCTATCCAAAATTTTTACAGTGCTAAATTTTTCAAAATTTGCAACAGTAAGGGTCTAATTGAATGCTCAAAATTTTGGGCATCTGAAACGCTCTTCACATCGGTAATCACAAGTTTGTCCAGTCCATCTTAATTGTTGTCCAGGCCATAGCAGACCAAGTGGTTGAAGTCTACACAATCGTTCTAAGGTCAAATTGTCAGTAATAAAAGCCAATGAATGCCAAATGGATAATTGGCTTGTACGTTCATTTAAGAAACAAAGCAGAGACAGTAAGGAAAGGTTTTTACTTGGCCGCAGGCCCGAAAATGGATTTAAGGATCCAGATTGACAATGCGAAGAACTTTTACTATCTTTTATCTTTGACTCGTTAAGCATAAACATATCCCGGGACATTTGTAAGGCAAGAATCTCATCAGTTAAAGTAGGAGTTTTAGTTGTTTTGTCATCCTTTCTATAATTGTTTCAAGTCTTAATTGCGTTTTGTTCCAATTTTGACTGACATTTTTGACGATTAATGTATCGAGAAAGGACTACCCTGGCAGTGAAATAGAAAGTACTAGTTAATGCTAGTGAGGAAGTATTCATGACGGTTGCTAATAAAGCAGTTGTTACCTTTGGCCTTGCAGGCTGCACAGCAGTAGTCCAACATGTAGGCAGGGTTCTTGCAGCACTCGTCGCTGTTTGCCCAAGAAACGCACCGGTCGTCCCTGTTCTTGCAGAAATATTTAAATATCACTTGCAAATCTGTTTCGAGAGAAATAAAACGTTTCTCGCGATGAAAAATTCAGATATTAGACAGGCCTGGGCTGTTTCGTGGCTACAAAATGCTTTCCTTTTTTCGTAAGGAGGACTTTCAAGGTCATGGTCGTCTATCGGGGAGAGGATAGAAGGGGGCTTATGTGTTGACTTCCTGTATCCTTGGGATAGGTCTCATTAGGATATTGCATTTCGATTGGCTGGCTGTCATCTTTTTTTTTAGTTCTACTTTTGTTTTCATTCACTCCGCACTACGTGCTCTGCATTATCTTCGGAATACCTAAAAGTTACCGATGCAGAAGTATGATTTTGGATTCCTTAACTTGACATTTGATAATCTGATTAAATTTCCAACACGAAATGCGGTTTTGCGATATGTATTTTTTTACAATACTCCCCCTCCGCCCCCCCCAAAAAAAAACGAAAAAAAAAAAAAAAACCAGATCCCGCAAAGTTTATTACCTAGTAGATAACATAGAAAATGTAGTCTTCATAGCCTAGGTGCTGACAACTGTCGGAGATTAACTTCAGCTCAAATTTTCGCCATCGATAATTCAAAACGAATAAGATTCTATGGTTCTGCAACGTTTTGCAATGATTTCTAGTATTCCTTATATCCACCCCAACACCTAGTAAAAATAACATTACATGTACAATTGGTGGACACCGCGGAAAGAGAGCATGTGTTGTACGAATTTCGCGCACGAAATGAACGACGTTGCACGTGTGGCGTAGAGTCGTAGACCGTTTGAAAGTTCTTTGAAAGCCTTGAAACGGGTAGTGCGACATCAGCTGGTTGGAATCACAATCCAGATGTTTTCTCATCTATTTTTGCTTCGTTCTAGTTTAGTTCTTTGTTTCGTTTTGAAGTGACGACGCAAACCGGAAAGTTTTCTTGGTCTAAACTCATTTAGTGCCAATGAACTTTGCTACGAATATTCAAATCAGACTTCGTCATTAATCACGTGATGCATGTCTTGAGCTTTCTTGACTCTTTTTAAGTTGAATTACGCTTCAGGTCAACTGATTGTGAAAATCCTACAAGGTAGTAGAGTTAGGCAAAGAGACGCTGCTTTTTTTAATTTAGGCGGAAATTAAATTGGCTGGTTTGACCTGTACCAGTTACAATTCAGTTCTCTCTCACAACTTACAAAACGAATGGGGGCATGCGACCGATCAAAAATATCGCAGCAATCAGTCTTTAAGAAAGAAATGGTATGTCACATGAAATAGCGTATCAGAATTAACAGCGTTGACAAGTGTGAATGGTTATAAAAAAATGGTGTAATTTGATACAAGTCATTCAAATGTCTCTATTGTGTAAAGCGTGTTCTTTCGATATAATTTAACTCGGGAGGATTACCCGCAGATGGCAGTTAGCAGTTGTTTTACTTCTGAAGAGACCACCCTGTTGAATTTTAAATAAAAGTACTACCACTGAGTCATCACTCGTTTCTAAAAACGGATGATCTAAACGCAGCATTAGTCAAATCTAAGTTAAACCGCTGAAAGAAAATCCGTGTCCACAAAAACTGCGTCAAGTCAGCTTTCCTTACCGGAGAAACTAGGTTTAAATATTGTTTGCTCGAGTGCGTATAATTTCAAGGCTAATGCCCTTTCTTGTTCGTCAAATGTAGTCTAAATTTGGTGTTGATACATACGTGTAATGTGTTTGCACCACACACAGCAGTTTGGCTTCATGTAACCGGTATGCGTTGCGCAATCGCCTCTGAGCGCCCAGTAACCACACTCAGGCTTGTTGTCATAGCACTGAGCTAAGAGAGAAATAAAACACACATCAATAAAACAGTGAGATTTTTGTCAATGGCCCTCTTTACAGTTGTGAGTGCCCTGGCCTTTGAGTCGCTGGGAGCAAGGCTGGAGCTGAGGGTGCTTTGTTACAAACCTTACATTTTTATGATTATGTAAATTATGTTTATTGTTCATACAGGGAGGTTTGCATCAAAACTAGTAAGTCAACTTGACGTTTTTCTCCCACCCCCCTCTTAAATGTGAACTTACAACAGTTTCCAATCACACAAAGGCAATGTCCTTTATTTCATTCACTTTAAGTTGAGTATTCATGGATGTCAAAGAAAATCCGTTAAACTATTTGACGGAGTTCATGAGAACGGAGCAAAATGATTAGCAATTTTAGCCGTAATTGGCTGGAATTAATTTGAATTATTCTCTTCAAATTCTAAGTGGTCAACGTCATCAGACCCGCAATATTTAGCAGTTAAATTAATATCACATATCTTCCCCTTGTTTTCGTTTCAATCACCAAAAATTCACAAGACTTTTGTTAACATTGAACGGCAACCTAATTGAGGCACTTTTGGATTGGCAGAAATGTCACAACAGATAATCTTAAAATACTTTTTAAAGGAAAATTAGCGGATTATCTTTGTGATTTTATATATTGAAAAAACAATGGGACATTAATTTGATCGCGATATCAAACGAATAAAAAACTTGATTAAATCCTTTTTATTTTAGAGCAAGTGTCTGAAAGCTTTCACCTAAAGGAAAGCAATTGACAAGCAGCAAAGCATTTTGATAGAAGACAAAACGTGCTAACAAAAGAGTGAAAACGAAAATTAATTTAATATGCAAAGACCGTACAAATTGGCAATACAAATGGCTGGGTTGAGCAAAAGAGTCTCTAGAAGTTGTTTCCTATATAACAAATCTCTTGGTGGAAAACACTTAAGCTTAAAACAACTTGCAGAATGGTTTTATTGTTGGTCGGTTTACATTTGATCAAATTTAGCTTAAAACGCACCACTTAGTGCTTTTTTTGCGCTTACACCAACAAAAGATTATTATGAACCTAAAGTACTTAATTGATTCCTAAGCGAAATACTTGTTCTTGCTGCGGAATTCTAGGCGTTTGTAATGCCGGACGACAGCTCGTGATCTAAGACACAACTAGTTGATGTTCAGCTTCCAGCATATAGTTTCCTCAGAAAACAACCCGAATACAAATAAGAGACAAGAACAGGTGGAAGAAGGTTTCGTGGAAATTTCTTCCAGTTTCTTCTTTCTCAAAGGTTTCTTCATTCAGTTGTTGTTGACTGAAGGCTAGCATATTTTACATGTTGCACAAATTGAATGCTCTACAATTTTAGCGGAACCAGCGCGCTAGCCCGTCAGCGGAGCTCCATTGCTAAGGAAATTTGGTAACCTATCAAGCCAAGAAATTTTGGTAGTGACGTAATAATCACGTGACCGTCCGTCCGTCCGCACCACAGGGTTACCAATACACTTCATACACTGGATATAACCCTGTGCTGAATCCCGTGTGCTTTTGGCGCGAAATCGCATGTTGACCCGCGTTGCAGCAAAACAAGCAAAGAGAACAAAATCATAAACAAATTTGTTAATGGAAAACAATTTCAAAAGAATACTCAATTGTGTTTTTGGTGGAAGGGGAAAAGTTCAATTTAGGCGACAAAAATTAGGCGATAAAGTTCAGGCGAAAAGTTCAAATTTGTCTCGTCGGTTCTGTTCGAACTCGGTCGGCACACCGCTTGAGTTCGCAGCTTTTCGCAGCGGTTTCGACGCCAAATATAGCAGAGCTAGTGCTTTTTGTTTTTTTGCTGTCCATAAGCATGGTTTTTACGGCGTTCCGAACACATTTTGCCAGGAAAAACACCAGCATTTTCATGCTGATAGGCAGCTTGTCACGAAGAAAGAAAGAAACAAACAAAACAAAAAAAGGGGGGGGGGGGCTCCACTTTTAGGCTTGGCTAAATCTATATATTATCGCGACTACATTTAAAGTTGACACTAAACTTTAACTGCAGAAGCTGGCTTAAACCGCTGCTTTAAAAGGCCGGTAAGTCCGAAATGACGCTTTAAATAATTACAATCCGGACATTAATCAAGCCTGTATAACGCTTCAGCAAAGCTTGCGTTTTGTAATTTTGAAGCGATTTTCTATCACCATTGTAACTGTCGTCTATTAACTTTCTTTTGCATAGATAAACCTCCGGATTG
Organism: Siderastrea radians; assembly: GCA_964017195.1. Lineage (NCBI taxonomy): Eukaryota > Metazoa > Cnidaria > Anthozoa > Scleractinia > Rhizangiidae > Siderastrea > Siderastrea radians. The sequence continues at coordinate 19,496,940 of OZ024894.1, forward strand.
ACTCTTATAAACCTGTAAGGCCTTTTGTCTGGAATTCTTCGCGAGCTGTTGCTAGATGAAAGAAGATAATACACCTGGGTGTACTGGTACCAAAGGAAATGGTTCATGTATGTTCAAAATTACTCTGCTTGTTTTCTGAAACTATAAACAAGTGTCTTTTGCTGCAGTTCGCCAGGATGGAAATAGATTACAACTTCAGAAATAGCTGGGCCATGTTTTTAAGTGTTTCCCTTTATGTTTTACAAGAATCAATTTGCCTTTACGAAAACCACTTGATATCTCCTTCTTCAGGTGTTCTAAGACCATTTTGTGTACGAGAAAAGGTGCTTAGTTTTCATTTCAGTACAGTTTTGAATTCAAAACGTCAAAATCCACATTGACATACCCGTTTAAAAAACTGAGGTCAAATTAAGGCAAGGTGCTTTATGACATACCTCCACTGACGCTGATTTGCCAGCCAAAGAAACCAAGACAAATCCAAACGACTGCAATAAACATGATTCAGCTTTTTCAGCTGCAGCGCTAAAAAAAAAGAAAGAAAAAGAACAAGTCAAGTTAACACACGTTCTTAGGTACTGATAGGAAAAGGTGTATAAAGGTGTTATTCAAGTCAGTCTTTGTGTGAAGGGCGTGTGTGTCTTTCAAAACAAAGAATATAATTACCGTAAGCAAAAACTAGTTCCTAATACTTTGACGTTTCTGTAAAAAGCCGATTAGATTCCTGAAATTCTCCAATTGTATTAAGTAACATTTTTTTAAGTGAAAGGAAGACCTTACTTTTCGTCACTAAACCTTGGGTGGCGGTAGCATCAGTTTCCTTTTTGAAAAATGGTCATTATGCAAATTATTTTCTCCGGTGTTTTGTTTGTCGTGAGGCCACCACTGTACGTCACCTTCGAGATGCAGGCTGAGTACGGATAGTGCTATGCTCATGCGCATTATGGTCCTGCCAGTGCGCAGTTTTTTCTGCCTCCCCTCACAATGACAGCACGTTCCCGTCAAGTTGTAGGAGAGCGATTTGATAAGTTGCTTACTTGAGGAAACGAGACAGCTAATATGGTAAAAGTACATAAATTTGTATATAAGAAAAGATATTTAAATCTTGTAGATTCGATCTTATAGATTCATATATAAGATAAGATGCATAGCTAAGAACTTTGCCGTCGCCAAATCTCCCACGTTTAGGGTCTCGTATGTCACAAATACGAATACTTAGGTTTGGAAATCAAAAACAAGGAAAACAGGAAACAGAAACAAGGAAAACAGAAACAACTTTCTATCATCACGAGAACAGTACTTGCCCTTACTTGACAATTACTTGCCGGATACTTGTCCCGCTTATCACATAAGAAATTGTTTTCCGTACACGTACACGTATACAATTCGTACACGATGCCACAGTTATCAGTTCTTTTTGGCTAACATAAGAAAGTCACCCAGTTGACATCACACGGGGCGTTTTGACTTATTGATTGAATTATAATTCCAGAATCCAAAACATGGTAAACAAGGGTTAGAAATTAATGCGCCCCGGCGAGTACAAAAATTTGCTCAAAACAAAGAGCTCGTTTCGTAGTAACCTTCACATACAAAGCCGACATAAATTTCTCAATGAAGGTGAATAAATGAATTACTCATGAAAATGTGAACTGCAGATGAAATATGAAATGATGACGATCATCACAGAAAGTGATATCAACTTGAGCAGCTGATAAAAGAACAACCTGGAAAAAATTTAGTTGGTTAGAGCACTGCACCGGTATCGCAGAGATCATGAGTTCGAATCTCGTTCAAGCCTAAATTTTTTCAGGTTGTTCTTTTATCACCTACTTAAGTTGATATCGCTAACTGCAATGCCGTCATCATTTCACATTTTCATCCGCAGTTCACATATAAGAGTAATTCATATATTCACTCTCACTCATTTGCCACCTACAGGATTAGCAGGGATTCACAAATGACCAGCTCATAAACTAAAAGCTGACGATTTTGTTTTCACAAATAGGACATCAAAACTACTACATATCTTCAAAAAAGTGGTTTTCTAGACTTTAGAGTCCGAAAATGGCCGGATTGGCTGCGAAACTTCCTGATTCAAAAGAATTTGATGTAAGGCTGTTTACATCTGTGGCAGAGGAGTAAAAATGCCTTGAAAAGACTCATAACAGAAAAGAGAGTAACTTGAAATAATTTTATCAAACTAAATCCGTGATAACTAAATAATTATCGTGTAAAGCGCAGTACATACCTTTTCGTATAGGAGTAGATTTTACTAATGACCTTGACTTCAGATGGGTCTCCAAAAGATCTGCAAAAGTTTTAGAAAAGGATGAATGTTTGTATCCCTTGATAGTAACTGCTGACTAATCTTTGCCAACACATGATGGTTACACGATATAATTATTTTTGTGGCCTCATTTGCGGGTCGCAACTTGTCGGTCACGCAATTTACCTAAAGTTCAACGCCATAAACGTCAAAGTATGTACTGATCCTTAGCTTCTATAATTAATCAGAACACAGACAGGCTAAGACAATATTACAACAAAAGGATTTGATGAAAGTCAGTTAAATATTTGTGGGGATGCATGATCATGTTGAAAATATTTTAAAACGAGAACAAAGAAAATAACTTTATGAAAAATCATATATTGGAACTGCGGAATGAAGATTTGATAGCCTATGAACAGGCTCTCTGGTCGGGGAAAGATTTATATGTAGTAAATATCATTGGAGTTCTGTACGCAACATTTGCACTTTTGCGAAAAGAAAGCCTGGAAAAAGATCACTCTTGTACGGGATCAGAACCCATGAACTCTGCTGCGATACCGGTGCAGATTCAATCCAAATTCATGATAGCCAAATAATTACGATCAATTTTTGTGAATCTCGAGGAACAAGAAGAGCCATTACCCCACAAATAAAAAAAAATTCTGATGGTTCTGACTTCCTTTCTTTTAAAATGGACTTAGTCACGCATTGTTATCTTTATTAGCAGTTTTCAATGCGGAGCCACAAGCCTTAAATATGCGTTATCCCCACTAAAAATTCGACAATAGAAGTCGTTGACAGATCTCAGTATCTCTTACAGTCTCCCGTAACATATCAGTATCAGTATTAAACATATCTGTGACATGACAACGTTGACAAATATCTAAAACGCGATCCACGCGAATATCCAGATAATTTACACCATGGTTTAAAAATAGAAAACGGCAAGCCTTTGCGCATTTGTCATATTTAAAAAATTTTGTTCATGTTGCGGCAAGAAACTATGTATTGACATGTGACAGAAAATGAGCAAACGCGAAAACGCAAGCTGTAACCTCGAAAGAAAAACGCTGGATCAAGTTCCCTTTTTGACTCGTTAATAGCGCTTGCGAAATGAATGGGTTATTGCATGTGGTGGACAAATTTCACTCAGATTGTCGATGGTCTGTAAACTTGATATTGATTAAATCGGAATTTAATCGAATGCACGTTTTATTTGCATTTTGTTACCGTAAATCCTCTATTAAGCCCCTCCCCCCCCCTTTAGGAGCATGAAATTTATTAAGCGCCCCTACCCCCATCTTCCTAACAACTAAAACAATAAACGACAAACTTTTTTACCACGCATTGTTAGCGTACCAATCCGAGCACGAATGAACAGTCTATAAAAAGAATCGTAGTTAATCACGAAGATAACACTTTATTGTCCACTTTATTGATCAAAGTGCATGTACGGTATAGCTTATCCGCGTGGGTGGTGGAAGTTGGTATCGTGTTTCAAGCATGCAAATTGTTCTTGATCTTTGGTTGCATCGCCTCTAAGGTCACTGATGTGCTTGGACTTTTATGAATTATAAATAAGAAGATTTGTGAACCCTATAACCTACTGGTGTTTCACTAAATTAAATAAGCATCTCCTCTCTATTAAGCCCCCCCCCCCCCTATACATGCTTGAAATAAATAAACCCCCACGGGGGCTTAATATGAGAACAGAGTCGATGTTCGCGAGGGTAAGTATGGGCGTAAATGAACTCCGAGAAGGGAAGAAATAAATAAATTTGAAAATTATCTACACAAGTGGGATTTCCACTGAAACCTTACTAAAAGAGGCTTTACTTTTAATTCTAGACTTAACTTGTGATGGAGCACTGTTCATTTACTAACATTATTTATTGTCCGGAATAAGTCAGGCAAGACACTTTGGGTAGTGATTTAGATGTGGTCAGATGTAGTTTATCTTTTATTGTGATTCGTATTAAGAAATTAAAGAGCCGATGATATGATAAAACCTGACTGATATCGCTTGATTAATCGACGAAAAGTTTAAATTCAAGAGACTGGTAGATAATGAAGTGTCTTTGAAGAACTCGATGTCTTTTCTAAAACAAATGGTTTTTGATGATGAAAGGAGAACGATATCCCCTTCCAACAGCCACAACAAATCACCAACGGATTATTGAGCAGTACAAATAAAACTCGTCTAACAGTCAGATCTCCGGATCTCCGCCCTCAGTGTCAAACCGGCCACGGGAAAATCAGTGTTGCAGGTTTCTAAAGTGTGGTATTAATACAACCCGTAGGGAAAGTCCCCCCCCCCCCATTTGCCGACAAGGAGCGCTATGGAAATCGACCCACAAATTGAGACAACCACCAGGATTGCCAGTCACTGTTTTATTGGTAAGCAGTGCTTGTTTATGGCTCTCCAGCAACATTATTTTGGGCTTTATACCAAGTGCTTAAAAATTTTGGAAGCCAATTCGAAATTCCTGCTACAGTTTGGCAAAGAAAAAATACCGTAAACTAGTTATAATTCTGTTAGGGTTACCATATATTTAGTCACCTGTAGAGTCTTTATATACCCTTGATAGTAAAGAGAATATTGCACGAGACTATATGTTGGCTAACATGACCTACATGCAGAAAAATGCAACAGCTGAAGAAACTGATAGTCCGTTTAGAAGAGTGGTATTTGATGTTATTATAGTATTTTACCAATTTTGTTGTCCCAATGTTGGAACGTGTTAAGTTTGGTATAAGTGTCTAAACGAAGCACAATTTGTTAGAATATACAGCTTGGCTTTGGAAAAGGTGCCTCTTGCAGTATTAAAAAAAAGGAAAAAAAGAGAGGCCCTTTGGTAGTTATTTTCTCCTCTTCTAAGGCGGAAAAATTGAGTAAAAAGTAACTCTCCGACATATCGTCTAACACGAAACTACTTCAGGCCAAAACAGTTTAAAAAGCGCATTATTTACTATGATACATATCCATATATAGTATTTTGCCTAATACTTCAGGTTTTTTTTAGTTTTGGATATAACGTATACGTTTAGTGGAATTGGGGGTGTGGCCTGTTTTCAGAGTGAATAAAGTTCAACTCAAACATATGAACTTCTGTTGAGAAAATATTCAAAGTGTTCAATATTAAAAAATAGTAAGAATTTGATTAGAATATGTAAGCAGTGGTTACAAGCAGGAAATAAACGACAATAAAAAGGAATGAACTTGTATTGGCGCTGTATTTAGGCATCAAGTAAGAGCAGTAGGTCATGTATTTAATGTTTCATTTGATCAGGGAGGGCATCCAAAGGCTGATTACTTAAACCATGACACTGGACAGGGTTTAATAATGATATGCTGCGCCGGGGGAAGGAGGAACATTTACGTTTGATATCAATTGCGTTGATATAAGGTAAATTGACGAGATTCAAAGTTTGATGTGTCGAGCATCTGGCTTTTTATAAGAGCGAAACTGATCAGGTTAACGCTTAAAAGTCTTCATTACGTTATTTAAATCACTTCAGCTAAAACTAAAAGAAGGGTTTGACCAAACCTAGGTCAACACCGAGTTTAAAACTGTTCAATCCGAACGTTATGTCGTCTTTTATGGCAAACCCTGTTTAGAAGCCTGGGACAAAAAAAGATAGTTGCACCTGTTTATAAGTAGTTTTAGATCTCTTAAACCAAGTTGTACTAAAGTTCGTTACGTCCAGTCAGTGCAGTATACAAACAGTATACAAAGCTAAGTTCATTCTCTAGATCCATTGCCTTTCAAGATAGGCGGATGCCAACAACATCACGTCAATGTGAGGTGCTCATCGTTGGTCTCAATAAGTAATCTGTGAACAAATGTCTTAGCCTCCAATGGCTGATTACCTAAACGGTGATACAGCTTGGTTTACTAAATGGCAGAGTGATTAGTTTCTGTGGAATCTGACATGCTGCGCCCCCAGGGTGGGTGGGAGGGGGGGGGAGTGAAGCATTTCTAATTGATATCAACTGAGTTTAAATTGACGACCGGACTGTGATTCAAAATTTAACTGACGCGTCGAGCGTTTGGCCCTTTGTAAGAGCGAATCCGACGAAAACTTAACGCTCAAAAAGTCGTCTTTTGAATATCTTCATTATTTTATTAAATCAGCTTAGCTAAAATCAAATCAAATGGTTTGACAAAATCTAGGTCAGCACCGAGTATTCAAAACTGGTCAATGTGAACGTTATATCGTCTTATATGGCAAACCCTGTTTGGAACCTGGTACAAAAAAAGATAGTTGCACCTGTTTTTTTAAAATCCCTTAAACCAGGTCGTACTAAAGTTCGCTACGTCCAGTCAGTGCGGTATACAAACCGTATACAAAGCCAAGTTCATCCGTTAGATGCATTGTATTTCAAGACAGACGGATGCCGAAAACATCGTGCCAATTTGAAGTGCTCATCGTTGGTATCACTGTTCGTGTGTCAAAAATCTTATTCCTCAGTTATAATTATTTTTTAAACAATCATGTCTTTTTTTATAAATGTTTAACCATAATCCCATCTTATGGGTGTAGTAGTTGATTAGTAAGGTGTTCGAGTGATTAAAAGCCTCCACTGATCTACTGTTTTAAGCTTATTTTTTGTGGTATAAAATAACCATCATTTTTTTTTTGAGAGGGGTACCGTGTCCACTGTTTAATTGTACGGGTTTGAACCACGGGGTGGAGCCTCTCCGTGAGAAGCTCTGACCATTGTTGAGTCCCCCTCCCCCCGGAAAAAAAAGTTTTTTGCTCCGAAATCAAAGTATCCGTGACTCTGTTATTATAGTTTGAGTTATTTTTCCTAACTGAAAAGGAACTCTGAGAAGTTATCCAAAGTTACACTTAGGAAATATGGTCAAAAAAAGATCATAAACTGTAGTAACCGCATGGTCCAGAAAAGCGAAATATCTCGAAAAGAGGCATACTCTAGTCGCTTGCAACTCGCTAGGCGTACAGTCTCCTCCAACTTTACAGTCATCGGAATTGTCCTAATCCCAACATAGTTTCAAATTGGACAGCATGTAGTCCAATTCTGAAAATTACGTCCGGAGATATTGATTTAAATACAATTAACCTTAACAGAATATTGGAGAATACCGTACAAATCATTACGATCGAAGGCATAATTAACCTTATGAAATTCGCCGTACATAGCTTAACAAGTAAAACTAAAGTAACACTGATCTACAGCAATTCTCTGTATTAAAGGAGAAGTGAACTTTTAAGTACAAAAATAGCATAAATGATCAGTTTCTTTTATTATGATTCACTTCCTCTTCTACTTTTTTTACAATCGCTTGTTCTGGGTCAAGGTAAATATGTAATGAATTGACCATAAAATTACATGTCGCCCTACTCTTTTGTTACAAAATCATGTTCTGTAAAATCATAAATAACTCTATATTTGAATAATAGTATAATTAATGATAATATAATTGTTTCTAGTCAATCAATGACAGCATGCCCATAAAGTAGTCCTCTTGGATACACCCATATAAAAACGATTTTTGGTAAGTCTCCGTGGATGCCTGCGAATGACTAAATAGTAAAGACTTAATCGCGGAATCAATAGGGACTGATAATGCGTATGCCTCTAAAACTGAGAACGATACACCTCAGCGTCATCCTCAAAAATTCCAAAAAACATACCATGCTTGTAATTATGCTGGGAAAAAATATCCCCCCCCCCCCCCACCCCAACATGGAGGCCAATCTTCAGACTTACTATAATTTTCTAGCCGGGACCGCCGATCCGTGAATATCTTCGCTAAAACTTGCAACATCAAACATGTACGAGCCTTGTTCAGTACAAGCCAACTCCCTTTATTCACCTTTCTAAGCAACATTTTCCGATCATTTTCGCCAGGGTAGCCATAAATATAAAGGGCCATAAAGTCTCGTAACAAAGGGACTTGCTGAACAAGGAAGAATGAAATGCAGAATCCTTATTTAATTACAGGCGACTTGTACATTTTGACGCTTGAGGTTTCATTAACAAGAAATTAAACCATTTTGGCCGCAATAAAGTTTGTGTTTCTCTTGTCAATTAATTTTATCTTGCTCTTGAAACCTTCGCGTCAAACGTTTTGCTAAGTAGGTGATTAAAATTTGTCGAACGTTTATGCCTGCCAGCCAAGCTTCTTCATTAGGTATATCCGCTTCCAAGCTCTCCGCTTCAGTTCTCGGCATCAGCTGCCATGGAATCCCTTTTATGCACCCACGGTTTGGCACGTCACATCTGTAACAAAAACAAAATCAACAGCAGCGTCAAAATCGTCATCTAGATGGATAAGAGTTCTGTTATTTTTACTGATCAAACACAGAGCATCGTACTTGTACTTAGCAAACCGATCCAGGCAGTTATTTTGGTCACAATTCGCAGTGGATGCTTGTGCCTTTCCTGTGTTTTACGTTCCCCGAACAAAACATAACTAAAAAAATAAAAATTCGTTGCGGCTGTAAGGTTATCAATTGTTCAAAATTGATAAAATAATTATCAATGATTTTGAGAACATTGACTACAAAGAAACTGTATCTTCTTCCAGAAGCCAGGGTGTATAGGTGTTGCTACTTATGTGGATAGGTGTTGTTGTGATGATACAAATTATTCATGACTCCCCTTTTTTTACCCACCCAAAAAACGACCTTTCCTAGTGAGATCACTGTAAGGTTTTCTTAACAAATCATGGCCATTCTTTGCAGAACTGCATGTTTAGTAGTTTCCCTGCCAATATTTTATGTCAGTGCCACTGCTTGAACTAAAAAACAAGGGGAGACTAGACAGAAATGCAAATTTCAGAAAAATATGATTTTAGTCTTACCTGGAATTCATCGGACAGCAATACGCGTTTGCACCACGACCACAGCATCTGTGTAACAACAACAACAAATAGAATCAACGATGTAAGAATAACAGTTTTAAAAGGATGGGAAAGAAACAATACTAAACACACTCGATAGAGGAATAAACGCGAGGCAATCTCATGGATAAGAGGTGATTAACTTAATGGGAGGTTATAGTTTTATTTTTAAGAAGGAAGATGTGATATTGTGTATCATTAAATATCTAACAAACGAACGAATGATTGAATGAATGAATGAAGGAAGGAAGGAATGATTGATTGGAGGTTTTTTTTACATGTAACCAGTTAAACCGCTAACTACAGTAGATTACTTCTCGTCGATAGGAAGCAGCTTTGTTGTCCATTATAGTGAACTTTAAAATATACCTGTCAATCACCTTTGAATCTTAGCCTGAATAAATTTCCCCAACATCCATCACTCCCCCCATGCATTTTTTAGAGCAACGACAACACCATCATCGCCTAGGTGGGTAATATTTAGTTCTTATTAACCGAGCGGGAGGTCTGTATGGGAGAATCTTGTCCGAGGTCGCCAGTAAGGTCTGTACCAGCGACCGAGGTCAAGATTCTCCCACACAGACCGACCTAGCTCGGTTAATAAGATGTTTATTGTATGGCCAAACAAGAAATCAAAAGGCTCAATGAAAATCAATGAAAAAGCTTGTGGTTAAACAACAATTTATGAAAAGTGACCAAAAGTGCAACGAATTTTAATAAACAAACAAGAGGGTTAGTTTTTAAAGAAACTGTGGTGCTGCGTCGGTGGGGACCTGAAACACAAAATTTTGGATTTATCAACTGAGTTGATAAGGTAAATTGGCCACCGTAAAGAGATTGAAAGCTGACGTTTCGAGCGTTAGCCCTTCGTCATAGCCAATGAAAGAACTGTGGGTTACACTTGGTTTATATAGAGAGTGGTGGAGCTACGTTACTGTTAGGGACATGGCAACGTGAGAAACAATAAATTGGTTGAATGAAAAGCGTTCGTTGATAACGTGGAGATTAAGTGTGCCGATTAGAAAAATGAATTTTTGTTCTAGATTTTTACGGCTTTCCGTGTACCCGGGTGTAGGGAAATGCTACAGATCTCATGTGTTGGCTAGAATGATTAGGGACAGTGAAATGTCGGGTGACTGGTTTGGATGTGTCCTTGTCACTTCTTTCAACGTCTGGTAGGTGTTCTCGGAAACGGTCACCTAGTCTCTTCCCTGTTTTACCAATGTATATATTTTTGCATAAAGTGCATGTTATGCAATAGATTACATTTGCGGAGATGCTTGTAAAGCGATCAGTGATTTTAATCGATCGCTTGGGTCCTGATATTTTGTCCGCACTGTGAATGAAAAGACAAGTGTTGCTTCGTTTGCCCGCATTTACTAGTAAAAGTACACGGGTGATCACCAGATCTAAGTACACTTCAAACTAGAAAGTTCGCTAGGTTTTTGTCGCGTTTGAATGAAATCAATGGGGGCTGTGAAAAGATTCTTCCTGTTTCATTGTCATTTTGGAATAATTTAAAGAAATGGCACATTTCCTCTGACTTGTTGGAAAAATCGGAGTCATCACTACATAATCAAACTCCTTCTTCAGGAGATTTTGACGTCGATGTTACGTCTTCCATGTATCGTGTTTGAACTCAGTTGCACAGTAAATGCCTAGAAAACGACGAAATCTACTTGGTTTGCGGGTCTGCCCTCGAACGACTATTCAAATATGTTACCGATGAAAGCTGTTGTTTTTGCCAATGTGGAGAACAATTTGACGTCTTGAACGTTCAGAATAGAACGGCCTGGCTTAAAAACCAAACCTCAATAAATACTGATCTCCAGCAGTTGAGCTCACTCCACAGGAATTTTGATTACCAACCCTCTAAAGATATTACTTTTGATCTGAGGAAAATGCAATGTGAGCAATTTCATAAACTGTTTACAGAAACGATCGATGTATGACCCACTGCAGTTAAATCTTGGCAGAGAAAAACTCGGTATTCGCTGAGCAATGGTTACATTGCATCCAAAGAACGTGAAATAACACGCGAAAACAAATTAGGACAATTCAACTTTAAACTACTGCTCAGAATTCTATTTACTAATAACGAACTAAAATACTATGGTCTGGCAAATTGTGAGAAATGTTCTATGTGTGGCAAGCTTCATTCTATTGAACATGCTTTCCTTGAATGTGAGCCTTTCCTAAATTTATGTGAGAAATCCACTCAATGGTTTAACGATTTGCACAAAACTAATGTGAATCTGACACCATTACAGATATTCTTCAACTTTTCAATCCCAGCCTTTAACCTTTCTAATAATCACATAAAACATTTGAGTATTCTCTTGCTTTATTCAAAGCAATATTATTATGCCTGTTAGACAATGCAAAAGGAAGTAGATGTCTCCGATTTTCTTTCTAAATTAATTATGCAACTAAAAATTGATGAGTAATGCTTTGCGTATTTATGTGACCCCCCAATACATGTTACAATATGTAACATGTATTGTAACATTGTATTGTAACATTTTTTTAAATTAAATAATTATTTACTAGCAAAACAAAAAACCCAGTTACAAAGCAAGCAAACAGTAAAGAGTTAATTAGTTACACAGTTAGTTACACAAAAGTATATAAGTTACACAATAGCCGTTGGGAAAAAAAAACAGTAAACTAAAATTATAGAAAATTATAAAAAAAAGAAGGGGGCGGGGGGACAAAAAGACTCCAGAATCGAAACTTACTTAGAACTATGCAGCCAGTCGTGAAAGGTTCGTCTGCAGTGGAAAAAGGTGTCACGATCGAAAAGAAAGCTTCCTCAATGTTCTGTGGGCCATGGGAAGAAACCGTAGGAAGGTGGGCAGCGGCAGGGTTGGCCGGGCTAGTTAGTAGTAAGAATGGGCAATAAAGGTTGCCACTTCTTTGAGTTTTCTCTAGTTTTATAGGATTCTATCTAAAACTGGGATTTAAGGACCATAATAAAACTTTGTAAACGTGGAGCTTTGTTACTGGTCTTGCAGCACCATATATAGTGTCTCGCAAGAAGAAAGCAAAAATTGAGTTGAAGTGAAAAGGTGGATGTGTCCGGCCTCAGGCCCAGAAATACCGTGATCTGTTTTGGATAATTCCTCGGTACTAGTTTAGACTCTTTCAGCCTGTCGATCAAGTTTTCCCAAAAAGTCTCAACATTCATGCAGTACCAGAAGAGGTGGATCAGGCTTTCGAGGGAGTTGCTACAAAAAGTACAGTTTGGATCTTGTTTTAAACCAATTTTTGTCAGGAGAACATTCGTAGGTAGGATTCTGTGCAGAAATCTGTATTGGAAGTTCAGAAGTTTTGTGCTTTTAGTGCAGCGAGCAGCCAGGCCCGTATGCCACTCCCCAATCAGGAATCCATCCGTCACAGTCAATGAGGTTTTTCCATTTCGTTTGACTTTTCACCGGAGCAGAGCTTTTGGAAGAGAGAAGCTTCTTGTAAACCACCCTGCTTCCTTTGTCGCTTTTAACAAAGGTCTCGAGGAAAGCACTTGGTTTGTCTGTGTCACTAGGTTCTTTAGGAAAATTTGCATTATAATGGTGTCTGAGGGCAGATATAAGGCCAAAATACTTCAAAGGCATAACACGTATTTTGTACGTGTTTATAAGCTCTTACAGGGGGGGGGGGGGGGGGGGGTTACGCGAGTCCTTCATTAGATGAGTTATCTTGGAGATTCCGCAAAGAAAAAGTTGTCTATAAAAAATTGGCTTGTCTTCTATCCTGATTAGCGAGTTGTGCCATATGGGCTGTTCAAGAAATTGTTGCTGATTTCTTATTTGGTCGCAAAAATTAACTTCTGACCATATCTCTAAAAGTTCTTGGAGAAATGTATTTTGAACCGGTATCGTTTTCAACGTATCACGTTTGTTTAGATTACCATTAAAAACTAGTTTTCCTCCTTATTTTCGCAGTTCAAAGTCGAAAAATTCTTTCCATTCCCGTGGTTAGAGCCATCGAGATACTTTTTTATCCAAGTAGTCTTAAGGGATTTGTTAAACGTAACTATGTCAACCATCTTTAAACCTCCTTTTTCATACTCGCTTATAATAACACTTCGCTTAATTTTGTCACCCTTGTTATTCCAGAGGTAGCTGTAGAAAAGATCGTTTATCTCCCTGATAATTTCGTGATTTGTCGCGAGTGGTGCTAAGATGTACGTAAGTTGCGATGCTGCTAAGCTTTTAATAACAGAATTTTTCCCATTAATGTTAATCTTCGATATTTCCAACAGCGTAGAACATTTCTGATTTTGTCCGCTTTTTCCCTATAATTCAGTCAAATTTAACGCGGTGTTGGGGTCAGTAGATATCCAAACGCCAAGGACTTTCACTTTGTTTTCTGCCCATTTAAAATTTTTTTTGGGGGAAAAGTTTTTCCTTTTTCCCTGTCATTGATCCGATCCACAGGGTCTCAGTCTTTGTATTATTGAGTCTGAGGCCGGACACACTGCCAAACCTTTCAATCGTGTCAAGAGTGGCAGACAAAGCCTCCCTGGTGCCATTAAGAATGAAGGTAGTGTCGTCAGCCTATTGGCTTATTTTAATTTCAGTATTGTTAACACAGATTTCCGCTGACAGTATAAAAAGATATGGAGAAAGAGGACAGCCCTCCCTAACACCTCTTTGAAGTTCAATAAAATTGCTCGACCATCCGTTGTTCAAAACACAGCTTTCAATTTTTTTGTAAAAAGTTTTGACCCACCGAGTGAACGAGGGTCCGAAACCAAAGTACTGAGGCGTACGCTCGATAAAGGACCACTCAAGTGAGTCGAAGGCTTTTTCAAAGTCTAAAAAAAGCAGCAAACCTGGAATGTTGTTTTCCGAAGCATATTTTATAATACTATCGATTAGCCTTATGCTTTCACCAATAAATCTTCCTTTTAGAAAGCCGGTCTGGTCGTTGTTTATAAGCTTTGGTATAACCGTTTTTATTCGGTTTGCTATCGCTTTTGCAGCTATTTTGTAATCGCAGTTGAGAAGAGTTAATGGACGCCAATTTTTGATGAAGTGCGAGTCGGCGTCTTTCTTCGGTATAAGTTTAATAATTCCGCGTCTTTGCGTGATTGAAAGTGTTCCCGTGTTGTATGAATAGTTGAGTGCACTGGTCAAAATAGGAGCCAAACCTGTCCAGAACGTTTTGTGAAATGTAGCAGGGAAGCCATCATTTCCGGGGATTTTGTCGGAATCCATGCTTTTTAAAGCTTCTAGACACTCTTTTTCTGTTTACTGCCCTTCGCCGCTCGTTGATTCATCGTGGTTCAGTACAGTGTTGTTTTCTAGCCGAAAAAAATTCACTAACTGGGGGAATTGTAGTTCCTCGGGAAGTGTAAAGCTCCGTATAGAAAGCCTCGCACTCCGCAAGGATATCACTGTCTGAGGTGACGGACTCGTGTTCGTTAATTTTAAGCTGAGTTATCGTGCTACGTTTACAATGCCTTTTCTCAAGGTTAAGAAAATATTTGGTATTCTTTTCACCTTCATTGTAGCGTTTAGCTTTGGACCTTAAGATTGCACCTTGGGTGCGCCATCGAATTATCTGCTCTAATTCGCTTTTACATGATTCAAGTTGTTCTAAAAGCTCAATCTCTGTATTGCGCTGGTGGAAGAGCTCTCTAGCTCTCTCTCTAGAAAAACTATTCTCTTTTCTAAATCCTGTTTCTTGAGTGTGGTTTTACGCTTTTTGGAGGCTGCAAAGCTAAGAGATTTCTCGCGAACTTTAAGTTTATTCATATCCCAGGGTAGAGCAGGGTTTATCGATTCGTCGTTTTTGTATTCTTCCTGTGTTTGTGCGATCGTTTGCTTTATCAGGTCGATGTATTCGGTATCGGATAGAAGTGATGTATTAAGTTTCCAAAATCCAGGTCCCTTTGGATTGGAATGTAAGGTAATATTTAATGTAATCATGGAATGGTCGGTTTTAAAGCCCGGTAGGATATCAGCTGTGTTGATATTGCCTAAGAAACTCTGGCTTACTAAGAAAAAATCTAGCCTACAGTGAATCTCGGGCCGCGGTTGGCGCCAAGTGTACCTCCTGGCATCGGGGTTTAAAACTCTCCAAGCATCGACAATGTCAAGATTTTCGCATGTTTCGTAAATGGTTTTCTGCGCATCGCGATGTGTTTTGGCAAGGCCGCCTTTCTTGTCTTTCTCTACATCTAAGACGAGGTTAAAATCGCTTCCAATTATTATCTCATCTCCTTGAAAGTCTTGTAAGTGGTCAAAAAGACATTTAAAGAAAGCTGGATCGTCCTTATTTGGGGCATAAATGTTTGCCAAGGTTAGGTTTTTTCCATTTGCTTTTAAATCACCTAGTAATATATAGATTTAGCCAAGCCTAAAAGCGGAGCCGCGAAGGAATAAACTGGTGTTCGTTTCTCAAAAATAGTCCTGAAACTTTTAGGTCTGAAATACATTTCGGGGCTTTTTTTGGCTCGTTCGCTTTCGAAAAGTGTTTCTCAAAAAGCCTGAAAGTGTTCCGAATTGTCCTTCAATATTTTGGGGATCTGTTCTGTAAAACCAAGCTCGAAAGGTCGTTCTAGAGGCTGAGCACAGCTTGATTATTTTACTCACGAGCCGTCTAGCTTGGTGTTTGCAATGTTTCCATATCCTGTCATTAACTGTGAAGGCTTGTCAAATCTCCTTGGTTTATTGGCTGTTCGCTTGAATGAACTTGAAACGGCACTCATTTACAAAAACAAAATAAAAATTATCCGATTGTTTAAATGGGTTATCTTCATCGCGTTCGGATGTTAACAAATAACATGAACTGCCACTAAATAAAAACCGGCATTTTACTGGGATTACCCGAAATAAAGGATCTGGGGAGCTTTGAAGCACTTGTAATAAACTTATCGAAGAAATGTCGCGTAGGTTTTAGCAGCCGCGAAAAAATTCAAGCACTTTGAGGAACACACATTACTTACGGGATAAAATAGCTTTAAACTCAAACTGCTTCGCTTATATTTCGTTCTCTAACTTGAAACCATCGAGATTGAAAACAAACGAACAAACACCGTCCAAACATTCTTAACTCTGTTGCATAAGTTTTGCGGCTGCAAATTGTCTGAAATTCGAGCGCTTTAAAAAATGCAGCGAACTGTTTTTGGAAGCTTTTCGGGCATAATAGGTTTAAGCCGACAACTGCTTCGCTTATAGTTTTTCAAATAACTGTTATAATTCGTTTTCTAACTAGAGACAATCAAGATTCAAAACAAAGAAACGCCAAACACGCTTTAATGAAATTGTTATTATGCCGGCATAAGTTTTGCGGATGCGAAGTAAGCCTATATAAAGTTAGGCGCTTTGAGGAACGCACAAAACTGTTTTTGGAAGCTTTTCGGATAAAATAGCTTTAAACCGACAACTGCTTCGCTTAAAAGATTATTACTTTTGAAAACTTCTAGGACAAGAAAATCGACAGTTGCACAAAGAGATGGCTGTGCTTAGACCTACTGTTATGAATAAACAAACACAAAATAATGTACAGAGAAATCATTTTTGAAAAACATTTATTCGAAAACCCCTATGTTTAAACTTAAATGCGTTACACTTCCAAAATCGTAGGTCGGTCCACGCGAGTGAAATCGGCTCAGCATGGCAAGATATTCAAGAATCTGTCACAAATCTAAGCGCGTTTTCTAATAATTTTTTAAAGTCAAAAGTAAATAACACATTTCTAATGGCATAAATCAAATTTACATTTCAAAACGTAATTTCTTTCATCGTAATACTCGAAATCATGTACCTTAGACCTTTTAAAAACTTCACTTACTCGGTTGTGTTTCAGAACAGGGCAAACTCTCCGCCGTGAAGAAAACAAAGCGATGAAGTCCTTTGAATGCAGCTTTCGTAACTTGAACTTTTCGCCTTCTACCAGTATTCTTTTGAACTTTTTCTTTCCTTTTATAAATATTAGATGCTTTTTGTCAAGTATAAAACTTCATTACTCTCGAGCAATCGTTAAATGCTAAAGAAGCTTAAGCTTTTAAAGAAACCTCTTTTTCAAAAGCGACGATGGTCATGCGATTTCCCACCAAGAAAAATGCCAGTTGCCCTAACGCACCGTGCGATTTCCCGCCAAGAAAAGATGGCATTCTCTGCCCCCGTCGAGTTGTCTTGGGACTCCCCTCCCCCTCCCATAGAGTGTGCGGACGGACGGACGTACGGATGTACGGACGGACGGACGAACGGATGTACGGACGGACGGTCACGTGCCTATTACGTCACAACCAAAATTTCTCGGATTGATAGGTTACCATATTTCCTTAGTAATGGAGCTCCGCTGGCGGGCTTTGCCCGCAGGCTCCGCTATAAACCGGCCCAAAAGCGTCGATATAGGTTTTCATAATTTGAAGATCGAAGTTGTTATTGAAAAGGATGCTTACGCCTGCTTTGCTGCTAGAAAAAGAGGTGAAGAGAGTTTTGTAGCCCCATTCAGAGGTCCAAAGGTTTGACGTTTCCACCGAACAATGTACTTCTTGCAGTAGGTAAATAGAGAATTTTTTAGATTTCAGCCAATGAAAAGTTTCTCTTCTTTTAGCGCTATTCCCTAGGCCCCCTACATTGAGAGAAGCTATCGTCATTATATTATTATCTTTTTTGCATAATAAACGAAATAATAAACAATTATTGGACGAGGTTGAGCAAAATATCGTGATTTGTCAGTGGCGAGCGGATCAATTATTTGCCGATGCCGAAGGCAGAGGCAAATAATTGATCTGCGATACACTGACAAATCACGATATTTTGCGAAATCGAGTTCAATAATTGTTTTATCATTCAACAAGACAATGTGTTTATGTATTTAACCAGCACGCTTGTTTCACAATTGTTTATTCCTACGCCAAGTGCGCGCTTTCATTCCGTTCAAAACTTTAATATTCTCACAAAAAATACAAAATTAGTAAATTCCGCCAATAATTAGTTGCTTGAAAACGAATACATCAACTGATTTGCCAAAAAGTACAACGTTCAAAAGGAAATTTCATACTTTTTTCTTTAAAATTCTTAGTCAAAAATCGCAGAAGTTCCGCACTTTAATGGCTTACTTGCCGGCGTTTGAGTTTGAGCTCTAAATAGGTGACTCAACTGCGCACGAGCAGAATTTTTCGCAGCAAAACAGCTTCGCACCGTAATGTGCATGAGCAGACAATTATTCGTAGGCAGTTATTTGCAGAGACGTAATGGTCTCTCGGCCAATTAAAACGCCGGATAAAATAACGTGAATGATAATAGGAGATAATGATATTCCACTGCAAGGCGTGACTGTTGGGCAACAATAGTATTGTGACTGCATGGCTGTAGTTTGCATAAAGATCTAAATAACGAATTGTAGGGTACTTAGAAGGTAAATAGTACGCACTAAAAATATAAATATTCCTACAAAAATCTTGAGCTAAAGAATAGGGATTCGTAACAATGGTGTCAAATTGGCAGAAAAGAAAAAAGAAGGGATAAGCGAAGATTGGAGTAAAAACATGCAAGGGCTCGCTAGGTTAAGCTTAATATTGTAACATGCATTGTAAGTGTACTCCTTGCTAATCTTTTTCCACGAGCGCAATGACCGCTTGTAATGTTTCTTATGTTATGTTTATGTTTATTACATTCATTAACGAAATAAAGCATTAAAAAATAGCCATTGTTGTAAGGCCGTAGTGGAATGTAGAAAGGGCTATCCTAGTGGATGTCTTCTGCATTTATGTCAGCCTGAAGTTCTTTTGGCTAGATCGCGGACTAACGTTTTTTGTTTTGGTGTCTTTTGCCCATTTTTTCCCTTCTTGAGGTCCCTGCAAACGAGAAAACATAGTCGAGGAAACGCGTTTCCCTGTTTGCGCGCGAACGGAAATGCATGAAACACTTATTGCGGAAACTTCTTTGTTTCCGAGAAACAAAAAATGCTTCTGATTTTTTTCAGAAACAGTTTGTTTCCACAACAAATGTTTCCTCATTTGCACGCTGAGGAAACAATGTTGACTGGATTCTGTGGTCGCGTAGGCTGTATTTCCCAAATTGAGCATGCGCAAACGTTTGTTTTCAGTTAAATTTTTCCCTTGGGTAGCCCCGCAAGAAAACATTGTTTCCCACTCGTTTGCGCGCCCATGAAATATTCCAGGAAACAACGTTTTTGCAGTGTTTCCTTGTTTCCTTGTTTCCGCCTGATGTCTTGCCCAAATGGTACTTTTTCAAAGAACGTCTGAAGGCAATTATGAAACTCCGAGGACCGAGACTGGATAACGTCTCGTGAATCAGACCTACTGAAATCCCACGCTTCATCCAGGGTTACCTTAACAGTGAGAATTGATAAGAATCGAGTAATGACCAATAGGGAGCCATTTCCTGAGATGAGTTATAAATGACGACGTTGAGGATGCGCCAGAAAAATGTTTCACAAATTTGTCACAAAGTACTGAACCCTATCACCACCCTCAGCGACCCGAGGGGGAGATAGTTGGGGGCAGGGCAGAAGGGCAGATAAAACAGGCGAAATTGGTGCAGGGAAGGTTTACAAGCCTGGCGAAAGGGACCCTGTGTTCTTGCTTCTGTTCAGCGATCAGTATATATCCAGCTCATTTCGTGACCTCTTACACGGAGCTTGTTTTCCCCATCAATCGTCGAACTTGTGTTGCTCACTCAACAGAGGTGTCTCACAGGAAAGTTTCAAGAGTATATGGCCACAAAGCAGAAGAAAATGCGAAATTAAGCATGGTCAAAAGGAATACAAACGTTATCAGCCTTGTTTTCCAACTACCTGCCCCTGGGTCTCCGAGGATACCCTATCACGGAAACATGCGTCCTTTGCTTTTATTACACAATGGTGCAACTCGTAGTACAAAATACGTGACGCGTTACGAAATGCTCCAGTGTCTGTTGCTAACTACAATGTTTATTACTTAATTCCTTAGAACAAGGCCAACACGCTATAGTGCAAAGCAGACAACATGTACTTCAACTGAACTAACTTCCTCGGCATGTGTAGAAGGCATCACTAAGCATTACTCTTTTGTTTTTTCGCTAATAGAAAATGTGCAAACGTCAAACTTAAATGAAATTCCTTTGCAAGGTGATTCTTCATTTCCATCTGAAGTTTTTAGGGACTAGGGACGGTGTAACCTACAACGCAGAAAAATATGCAAGTTTCACAGAGGGCAACAACATAAGGACTACAATAGCCTTAGTGAAAAAGAAAAAAATTGACAAAAGGAAATAATTTAATTTGAGGTATCGGAATGTACCCCAGATTTCGAGGTCAAAACGCAAAGTTTGATATCTGAAGTTTTCTGAATTTTTTTGCGAAATTTGAGCTATCGAACAGTTCTTAAGTTAAAGTGTGTAAAATTTTTGGATCATAACCCTTCAGGCATTGAGTCAATTTTTCACACCAGTTCGCTGACACGAAAAAACTGCTCACGGTTATTAACTCCAAATTGCTCTTGACACAGCAGGATTTTCCATACGTATTAATATAAGGTTGACCTTTCTTTCGTCCGCGGTTGCTCTTTATTTCCAGAAGGGACTTCACAAGGAAACCAAAGCAAATATCCAAAATGCTTTAGACGCTTGTTAGAGCAGTAAGGGTTATTTGTCGAACAGATTGAACAGAATAACGCATGGCGCTATTTCGTGTACATTTTAAGGCGGCACAGGTTTTCACAGTTAATTAAACGCTCAAACATTTGGGCATCTGGAACATCGTTCTTCACATCGTTAATCTCAAGTTTGTCCACTCCAACTTAATTGTTGTCCAGACCATAGAAGACCAAGTAGTTGATGTCAACACAGTCGTTGTAAGCTCAAATTGCCAATGCTTGCCTAATGGGTAATTGGCTTGTACGTTCACGTTTTGAATTGGCCGCAAGCCCGAAGCTGAATTTAAGGATCCAGATTGACGATGCAAAGATCTTTTACTATTTTTAAGTCAGGAATCTCATCAGTTGAAGCTAGGAGATTTATCCGCTTTGTCATCCTTTCTATAATTATTTCAAGTCTCAGCTGCGTGAGGCCTTAGAGGGTGAAAAATTTGTTCCAATTTTAAATGAAATTTTTGGCGATTAATGTATCGAATAAGGACTATCCTGACAGTGAAATGGACAGTACTGGTTCAGTGATGCTAGTGAAGAAGTAGTCATAATGAATGCTAATAGAGCAATTGTTACCTTTGTCCTTGCAGGCAGCACAGCAGTAGTCCAACATGTAGGCAGGGTTCTTGCAGCAATCGCCAAGGTTTGCCCAGTGAACGCACCGGTGGCTCCTGTTTGAACAGGCCGAATGTGCAAATCTTTGTTGCAAATCTGTTGCAAGAGAAATGCAAGGTTTCTTGCGATGAAAAAATCAGATATCAGACGGGTCTGGGCCGTTTCATGTTCTACAGTTTGAAAATTCTTTCCTTTTTTGCTAGAAGAACTTTCAAGGTCATGATGTCCATGGGGAGGGGTTTGAAGGAGGCTTATCTGTTGACCTTGTTTTTCAATTGGCTATTTACATTAAGGCTGTCATCTAACATTTTAGTTCTACTTTCGTTCTGTTTCACTCCGCTCTCCGTGCTCTGCATAGTTTTTGGAATACTTACAAAAGTTACCTGGTACATTTGACAACCTACTAACACCTACTGCGGGTTTTACGTTATGTATTTTTTACAATACCCAAAAAAGCAGATCCCGCGAAGTTTAATACCTAACAGATAAGGTAACAAATATAGTCTTCATGAACCTAGTTGCTGTCAACTGTCGCAGCTTAACTTCAGCTCACAGTATTTTTTATGGACAATTCAAAACGAATTAGATCCTTTGCTTCTGCAACGTTTTGCAACGATGTCTGGTATTCCTAAGATCTACCCCAACCCCTAGTAAAAGTAACAAGTAACATTACAATTGACGGACACTGGGGAAAGAGAGCACATACTGTACAAATTTTGCGCTCGAAATGAATAACGTTGCATGTGTGGCGTGGAGTCGTCCAGGAGCGTAGACCATGTGTTTTGATGGTTTTTCAAACGAGCAGTGCAAAATATGCTGGTTGGAATCACAATCCAGATGTTTTCTAATCTTTTTTTGCTTCGTTCTTGTTTAGTTATTAGTTTTGCTTGTTTGTTTCTTTGTTTTTTTTTTTATTAAGGAACACTGTAAGTGGTTTTGCGAATGTCCTGGTAGCTTTCAGCGTTTATGATTTCGTTGTTTAGGAGCTCCACTTTTACGCGAGCCCAGCTATATATATATTATTTTCTACCCTTTCTATTCAAAGTAATTATTTACAGAATCGTCCAAATGAAAATATAAACCAGCAAAAGGTTTTTTTGGTCCCAAATTGATTCAGTGGTAGCGAATGAACTTTGGTCAGTAGGAATGTTCACATCAGCCTTCATTGTTAATAAAGAGCCACAGTGGCTTTTAGCTCGGGCAAATAAATGTATGTGATGTGTTTATATTGCTACGAATTAAAGTTGAAAGAAAATAGATGGACTAGACTTCAATCTTTTCCCATGACTTCACCATCTTTTATTTCGAAATATGCTTCTTAATTGGGCTAAGCAAATGGTTGATTGTTATGTGATACAAAACTTGGCACTTACTCTTAAGTCAAGTCCAAGTATCCAGACAGTAAAGAAAAATTTACCGTCAGTTGAAAACTAACCACCCGATAAAGGAGAACATACCGTATCACTCTCTCTTCCCTTTGCCGGAATGAACGTTGACATTTACTACGATTCAACCACAAAACCTAAACGAGGATTGTAATGATGTTTTAACTAAACAAAACACGGAAAATATAGGAATAAATAAATTTCCAGCTAAATCGAGAGACGAAAGACGACTGAAAGTATATTTTGAAGATTGCGCTACAGAAAAATACTACAAACAAGACGTCATGCAAGGTCACGAACCGTATATAGGATAGACTGTTTTTATAAATTCTCAGTGAGCACGAACACAAAATTACTCTAACATACTGGTTTTATTGCCTTACATGTTTGCTCCCTTGGAACTGGTCTGAGACAGTGATGGCGTTCAAGATAATGGTTTCTGCTTATTTCTTTCCGCAATCGACCTCAAACTGAATAGTTAATGACAGAATACTTTCCCCACGAAGAAACACTTTGGTGCCAATTTGCCGAGAAATCTTCGCAAATCCTGACAAAGTTGGTGTCAAAATTCTCCAAATTCATTGTATATTTTGAAACCGGAGGTACATTTGGCGTTATTCAGATCTAGTTGCTTTTGAGGCTGCTTTATGGGACAAGATTCGCCTGTATTTGCTTCATCTAAATACATGCATATCTGCTAAATTACACACACGTTGTTTAATTTCAGTAGCTTGAAAGTCAAATGCCTTGCACTAATGTAGCAAAGAAAAAGGAACTCACAAGTAGAAAACAGATAGCATGTGAAAAAAGTAAAAAATTCACCTATTCTTCCCCGCAATCGCTTGTCAATTTCCACGTGCGTTGACCGATTGCTTCGCGAGAAGCCCGAAAATTGTCAACGTTTCAAATCATATGGGCTTTTCCAATCCTCAATTGCAAACGACATGACCACGGCACAGCTACTTGTCCCTTCGCTGACAATTCGCTGGTATAAGTCAGAACAAGGAAAATCGGAGACACTTCGGTTTGACCCACGCATTACGTTCTGCCCTAATTGCAGACTTAAGCTCGGTTGCCCGAGCAAATAGTCCAGGACTGAGCCAGCTCCGAAAAAAAGTCGATTCGTTGCACCCACCTGCTATATTTGTTTGAATAGCGTAAAATGATAGCACAATTTATAAGGAACACTGAATGACATTTTTTATTGAGCGGCCCGTGGGACATCTCTCCAACATCGGGCATTTTCTACCAGGTACCGGTTTTGCCCTGCTACGCTAATTATGCAAAGTTGAATAGTTCCATGGAGTTTCAAGTAAGCGTATAGAAGAATATTCGGCTGAAATACACTAAACTTGGACACAACATTAAACCTGTTTTACTTTTGGATTTAAACGTGTTCTCGGGGCTGTCTCCATAGAAACTGTTGCTAGGTGAGGCGATGAATTTAGTGCAAGAGTTTAAACATCAATCCCTAAGCTCAAAAAGGAAAATGATTTTTTTTTTGTTATTTTGCCGTTCAGTTAGGCTCTTTTCAAACTATTTCCAAGCTTTGGCCAAAGAACTTCTCCAGACGCTCCGTGGTCGTTTTCGCATTTTTTGGCTAATTACAGATGAAAATTAAGTTCTGTTGGAGGATGGCACTCCTAAATGTTACTTGTTGCTTTGGGACCCCGGTACTACTGTGTAATGCCTTCAATTTCTTTCTTTTTGTTATGCAAGAAAGTCTGCCCGTGGTGTCACATCCTGTGAAAGCAAAGAGACCTACCAGAGCATCACACACTGTAAGGCAAGCTTAATCTACATACGGAGGATCAATGTGCGACAGACCGACAGACCGGCTCATTGCATGGCAGGGACGAGATTTCTGAAGCATGTGTCACAGGACGAATGGCAAGTTATTTTAGGTTTAATAGAAAGTAAACAGTTTTATGGGTTCTAGAAAGTTCTGCTAATCAATGACAGTGTAAGATAAGCTTATAGCTAATTTTAAGACATAGTTGGACACGTAGCAACTTTTAAGTTTAGGAAGCGACAGCGTCCAGTTCTATACACCTTATTTTGTATCTTGTGTTTTTAAGTTGTAGGACATTTTATATAAAGGATTACTAAGAAAAAGAAAGAGTTTATTTTACGTGATTTCTAAAGTAGCACTTTTGAATTGCTGTCATTGGTCGGGACATTCCGGCTACAACGTTGACATGTTTTCCTTGATTGTGATCATTTTCCTTTTAAAAAGTATTTCTACACTGACTTTCTTATTAATTAGTTAGAACAAACTTTGACGTTTAGGTTTAGATAAGTTCCCAGGAATATGAATAGGGCGCTGTCCTTGTTTTGCAATTAAAGTAAGTTTAAACGTTACTTTCTAGTTATAACAACAT
This sequence comes from Siderastrea radians, assembly GCA_964017195.1. Classification (NCBI taxonomy): domain Eukaryota; kingdom Metazoa; phylum Cnidaria; class Anthozoa; order Scleractinia; family Rhizangiidae; genus Siderastrea; species Siderastrea radians. Next base: position 19,522,067 of record OZ024894.1, read on the forward strand.
AACCTTACATTAAAATTATACCAGCAAAAAGAACCTTGTAAGTTGTACTATACATATTGTTATTCATTTATCTAGTATGTTGCCTCTTTAACATTGTTAAAACTTTTCAAGCAAACTTAGCTTTTCGTTTTAATTATATGATAATTAGTTTCTATCTTTCAAGATTGTTGTCAAACTATTAGCATCTAATTAATACCAAGACAAACTATAAAAATAGCACAGAATTGTAAGACACACCCACATACACAGAAAATTGTAAGTTGGAGTAGAAGAAGAAAGTGAAAGCGAAGAGTGAACTAAAGTGCTGTAAAGGCAGAGAAGAAGTCTCAGTTAAAAGGACTAAGAGAGTAAGTTGACGTTAATTCAGTTTTGAAACGGTACTCTTGTTAAAAACAGCGAGTAGCTCCTGATTCCCCCAAGGAGAGGGACAGAACACCCCTTCACACATGCTTAGCAGACAATTTTTAAATTTTTTTTCTGGCGCTTGGCTTCGTGGTCAGCTTAAAGCTCTGACATTGACGTCGCATGGTATTACACCGCTTCAACTGTGTTGGCTGGGACACAGAAACCTCCACTTTACAATCACCACGTTCCAGGTTTAAGCTCCGAATTTGTGATATGACACTGGCAGAGAAAACGTACCGTTCATTTAATTCTTATTAACAGGATTGCTCACATATTTGGCCTACTGGTTCAGGATTGGAGTCTTGCCAGACTTGATATGGATTTCAAGCGCACTGCTCATCGACGATTTTTTCGTTCTAATCACTTTGTGGGATGTGAGTCGCCTTAACTGTCAAACACAACGTTAATTCTTGAGTAATTCTCCTGGCTTAGTGGTGCTGGGCGAGCTCTCTATAAGTGGCACATGTAGCTGACCTCACAAATTGGCACAATCCATACTGTACATTTGTTAGTTCATCACTCGGCACCTCCCATTACGTCTATGTGACAGCTCTTTAAGCGATCAAACGAGCTTCTTTCAGCATTGATAGCTACTTCCCCTCTGCCCTTCTCGTCGGGACCTTCTTCGACAAAGACGCAAATATCATCACATTAGCCTTTGTAATGTTATTCCAAAAGCCAATGGCGACGCTCTCAAGCCATTTCTTTCAATCGGGGTGCTCCTGTCTGTTTAGCGCCTAAAGAAGGGCACCATGTGGAGATGGTCCCACACGTTTAATTACACAATGAGATGGTTCATATCGACAGCTACTATGGTATATCACACCAGCTGCTGCAATAAGGTCGACTCGAAAATTTGTGTGGCTTTCTGTGGCATTTCCTTTGACCTTGAGAGCATCTGTCTTGGAAACATAGCTTTCGTACACCTTGGCTCTTTGTTTGCTGACAGAGGATACAAATGGACCAATCAAAAGGTTTTCTAGTTGATCTAGTTTTCTGCTCTCTGATCTGGTTGTAATTGATATATAAACTTAGTGGTTCAGATTCTTGTGCACAGGAATAGCAACATTTGATGCCATCAGAGGCGGAACCAGAAGATAAATTTCTTTTTTTGACAGCGTTCGTAAACCTCCATAGCAAGACAGCTGCTTGACTCTGTACAGAAATACATGGCATAAACCATATAAAAAGTTCAGAATTTTTTCTTTACAGCTCTAACCCAACTAGCTGCAAAGATATAGAAAAAGAGGATATGAAGATTGCCCCAATTTAGGTATAACACCTTAGCCTTTCTCCTACTCCCGTGACAACTATAAAATAAACGTAGCTACGAAATCAAGCTCAAGGCCAAAACCACGGTAAAATCGAAGAATCATTTTGTCTCTATGCAAACTCTTGGTCAATCTCTGCATACGGTTGTGATTGCAAACGACTCTATTTGTTAGTTTTTTGTAACTCAGAGAACGGGATGTTTTAACTAAGTGATTTTGCAGATATTCTCGTAGACGTGTGCAACTTATTATCACCACATGTAGCAACAACGTTACAGAAATCAATGTAATGACTAAATGTTTAGAACTAGTTTCACACCTCTCACCTTGCCCTTTACGTGTTGTTGTTGACAAGTCCAAGAGCTCAAAAACAAGTCTTTGGGAAACTATTCGAAGCCAATGTTAAGTATAAAATATAGAGTAGTAATCTGCGTAAGTGGTGCCCCTTTAATTTATCTGATCAAGTAACTGATTCATTTAATGACATCAACTAATTTGCGACAATAGTAAAAGAGCTTCTTTTTGCAACACTGACTAACATAAAACATTTTCGTCGAGAACTTTTCCTGAATATATTTTCTGTTTGGAACTTATAAAATTAGTGCATCTACGCATACTGAATTAATTACGTCTTTTAGCAACAGTTTCTGTGGTTACAGCTCTAAAATACGGTGTACGATGGAGATCATTCACAATTTTACAACAACTTGATTCGATGGGATAAAACTTGATTCTATGAAATAAAACTTGATTCTTTGAAAGGTAAACTTGATTCTATGAAATAAAACTTTCGAAAAACTTGATTCTTTGAAACGTAATCTTGATTCTTTGAAACGTAAACTTGATTCTATGCAATAAAACTTGATTCCTGCAAAACACAAACGTGATTTTTTGAAACGCAAACTTGATTTCTGCAAAACGTAAACTTGATTCTTTGAAACGCAAACTTGATTCCCTGAAACTGCAAACTTGATTTCTTGAAAACGCACTTGTTTATTTCAAGGTCACGGTTATCTTTAAAACGAGGAGCGACGGGGAATCGAGAAATGGGGAACGGGGGACGGGGAATCTTTAAAATGAGGAATCTTTAAAATGGAAAATCTTTAAAAGCGGAAATCTTTAAAATAAGGACTCTTTAAACTGGTTGAAAATATTTAAAAAGGTCACAGTAAAATAGATGAAATCGGTATCGATATTTGGGGTTGTCACGCAGTTGAAGCAAAGGGTTAAATTTCGTTCGCGCAATTATATTTTTGCCGAATTTTTTGTCCGTAGATTCAAGAAGGCACGATGCTCGTGAATTAAGCCCATCAAAGAGACGTTCTTCAAAGAGCAAGTCGGACAAGAATGCTTTTAGTACGAAAACGTCACTTGAGTTGTTAGTGTGTATTTTCAAAACCGTTGCTTCAGTACTGGCTTGCAAATATATCTGTCATGTTATCTGGTTGCAGCCAGTTGCCCAGATGCTGATCGCGCAAAAGCGGCTCACTTTCGTCGTTTATAACCTTTCTTTAGCTAAAAATACATTTCGCTTAGAGAAATCCATAATCTCTAAGCTTTCAAATGACATATCAAACTTTGATATCAAACAATCATGTACATGAGGACCATGAGATGCCAGCGAATTTTACTTGTAGCATTATGGGATCGTGTAAAAAGGGGAATTGTTATTACAGCGTTTCGTGTCTTGAACTCAATATTTATAGTTCGTTTCAAGAGATCTATGTATCTTAGCTTTTAAGTGAGACTTATTGCAAATAATTATTTAGAGATAAAGATTCCCGCTTTCCATTTTAAAGATACCCGCTTTTAAAATTCTCATTTTAAAGATTCCCCGTTCCTCGTTGCCCGTTCCCCATCTCTCGACTCCCCACTCCGCTTAAAAATAACCGTGGCATTGAAACAAACAAGTGCGTTTTCAAGAAATCAAGTTTGCAGTTTCAGGGAATCAAATTTGCGTTTCAAAGAATCAAGTTTGCGTTTTGTAGAAATCAAGTTTGCGTCTCAAAGAATCAAGTTTTATTTCATAGAATCGAGTTTACGTTTCAAAGAATCAAGATTACATTTCAAAGAATCAAGTTTTATTTCATGGAATCAAGTTTGCGTTTCAAAGAATCAAGTTTGTGTTTGAAAGAATCAAGTTTGCGTTTCAAAGAATCAAGTTTTATTTCACAGAATCAAGTTTACGTTTTAAAGAATCAAGTTTTTTAATAGAATCAAGTCTTATCGCATAGAATCAAGTTGTTGTAAAATTGAGAATGATCTCCATCGTACACCGTTACTAAAACATGTTCACGCCAAAGGTTAACGCATGCTTAATGCTGTGTCCAAGTTTGGAGTATTTCGGCCAAACATTTTTCACTTTTAAGTCATTTGATAATCCATAATAAACGTAGCGGGGTTAAACAGTACCCGGTAGAAAATGCCCGAAATTGGAGGGATGTCCCTCGAGCCGATCGATAACAAATGTCTTTCCGTATTTCTTAGCTACAGTGGCATCATACATACATGCAATGTGGTTGCACCACACACAGCAGTTTGCCTTCATGTAACCGGGTTTCCTTTTGCAATCGCCTCTGACCGCCCAGTAACCACAGATAGGCCATTTGTCAAAGCAGTCAGCTAAGAGGAAAATGAAACACGCATCATTAAGATAGTCAGACATTTAATAATCCATTTCTTTGAGTGAGCAACACAACTTACCCAAGTATGGCGATCAATAGCGTTAAAAAGCCGTATAAGAAGGCACGAAAGGAAATATATGCTGAGCGCCGAATGGCTACAAAAATGCAATGCCGTACAATTTGTGCCCAATCAGAAACGGGGACTCGAATGGGCTCTGGAACTAGACCGTTTTAAAGGTAAGTGCCCAGGAGCTTTAAAACTCGTCTTGTAAACTTTCGTTCGCACTGATTTGCCCGTTTTATGTGCCACTCCCCCCCCCCCCAAATATATCACTGGGTCTCCGAGGATGATGTCTCATGACTCATGATCAGAAAAGTAAGAGGGTTTGTATCAAAACAAAGTCAACTGTTGCCTTACTTCCTGAAAGGCCAGGGTCAGTAAGCACAAAGTGGACGTTTTCTCCCAACCCCCTCTAAAATGGGAACGTGCAGCGGTTGCCAAAGTCGTTACAAGGACTTTCCACCAAATGTAGGACCTTAACCAATCAGGAGAAAGTTAAAACTTTATGAATGGTGTATGTCTATTAGTTGTCAACTTCAACTAGTGATTATTAAACTTTGTTAAATCTTCAGTAATTTTTATTTCAATAGATTTCACCTGCCCCCCCCCCTTTTTTTCTTTTCAAATACTCCCACGACTGGTCAAGACATGTGCAGAACTTCACGTAACATCAAACAACAACTGAATTGAGGCTTTTTTGGATTGGCGGAAGTGAAAATTTCAATATGATCTCATTCCCCCTTAACAGATATCTTTGATTGACTTCCCAAAAACTTAACTTGGAGTTAGTGAAATGAAGTACGCTGTGGGCCAGGTGTCGGAGCAGACGCACCCAACGCACTTAAGGTGATTCCCCGGAAAAAGAATCTACCACAGATTTGTAATGAAACTTGGCACAAATATTCAACAAGTCATGTAGGTTCTAAATCTGCAATCAAATGAGGGGGGTGGGGGGGGGGGGTCACCGTGCTCGTTTTAGTGGTACACCTAAATCAAAAAAGGTTGCAAATACTGGCGGTGTTAGTACGAAGTCTTTGCGAAGGCGTACTGGAAAAGTAAAATTTCGTTCGTGCGAAGAGTTTCTCGTGTTAGAAGCGATATTAAAGAATCCTGACAAGACGTATTCCGAAATCCCAGATGAACTTTATAGAGTCACAGGTTCTGAAATTGCTTGCTCCACACTCCATTATTATTTTAAAAGAAATGGAATTACGCGTAAACAGGTGGGGTAATTAAAATGATAGAGCAAAATATGGTAAGAATTTTAATTTTCATATTTGTTAAACGTGTTGGAACTTATGTTTTATCATTTTTTTATGATAACCAATTAACATTTCTGCATGTACACAAAGTCGCATTACAACGCAGTGAATTACTAAGAACAGAGTTCTTGGCGAATATTTGCACCTTTGACTCAAGCATGTCAGTTTTTCTGGATGAGATTGGATTTGCAAGTTTCATCTCGAGTAATTTGGTAAAAATATTTTCCTTACATCAGAGAACCTACAAGAATTTAAGCTGTGAGTTTCTGTGCTTTATGGCTTAGTTAAGTCTTGAATTAAAAAAAATGAGGTGTCATGAATGTTTTCCTATCTTTGAAGGACAAAAAGACTGCAAGGAACTATGGACTAAGCTTTGCTGGAACGCGCGTTGTCGTTTCCCGGCGGAGCCAAAACCGGGACTCAAGAATATCAGCAATAGTCCATTTTGCAATTGTGTGCTTAGTGATCTGGCCTTTGAGTGGAAGCGAGGCTGGAGTTGACCTTGTTTTGATAACCTCACCTAACCTAACCTTGTTGACCCTGCTTTTCTTATGTAAATACAAACTAGTTAGCATGATAACAACATGATTTACATGTGAAAGCAAGAAGGTCTTTATCAAAACAAGGTCATCTCCAGCCTCACTTCCACTCAAAGGTCAGGTCACTAAGCACACAACTGTAAAACCGCGTGTACGGAAGGATTGCTAGATATCGGGATTTACCGCGGGAATGTGGACGGGGTGACACTCCTAACATTTGTACAGAACCATCTTGCCCCTGCCTTGATGCCATTCAACGGAATCAATCCCCCTCGATAGTTATAATGGGTTCGTTTATTTGAATATTATTTTTTTTGGTTAAAAACTCCAAATTGAAAGTGAGGTTGAAACTTAGCAAGCAAACGTGCTTTTCTATTAATTCTCTTCTTTGTCAGAAAATGCAGCTATACACCACGTAGCAGACGTAGTGCATGCCATACATGCTACAGGTGCGTTAGGTGTTTTTCGACCGCCATACAGCCCTGAATTCATGCCGTGCGAAGGAATCTTTTCACAGGTGAAATCGTGGATCAGAGAAAATGATGCTGCTTTGAGAGCATGCGACGAGCCAGAGCAGATGGTCTTTCAGGGATTTTTTAACGTACCTCGTACTGATGTCCAAAATTTTATTTATCATGCAGGATACACATCACAAATTACAGGATTAAGATAAGTGGTCAAAATGCTCCTTCGTGTATTCAAAACGTTCACATGTGAGCAATATAGCTCAGAGAGAGAGAGAGAGAGAGAGAGAGAGAGAGAGAGAGAGAGAGAGAGAGAGAGAGAGAGAGAGAGAGAGAGAGAGAGAGAGAGAGAGAGAATAGGTGTCAGTACTTGACACAAATAATCGGGTACTATTTTACACTTGTATTGAGCGTGACATCCTTCTGTTTGTATAGGGTTCCAAAGGAAGCAGAGAAGAAGAAAGTTTGATACGGTATGTTCTTCTTAACTTCTTTATTGTCTTGACTCTGGCTTAATTTAAGAGCGAGTGCAAAGTTTTGTATCACCTGAAAATCAACCATTTTCTTAGCACAATTAAGAAGTATGTTTTGAAATAAAAGATGTTGAAGTCATGGGAAAAGACTGAACTGTAGCCCATCTCTTTTCTTTCAACTTTAATTCGTAACGATATAAACAACTTACATCACATATTTTGCCCGAGCTAAAAGCCACTGTGGCTGTTGTTTGATTTAGGTGTACCAACTGGATAATAGTATAACTAACTTATACAAACCTGGTATGGGTCCATGTGATGGTTGTGTCGGGGACGGAATCAGGACTGTGACCTTTGAAATTTTGCTCTCTGTTCTTTTTATTTGTCCACTTAGCTAAAAGTTAATGGCAGCATGATAACATATGAAAGTAATATTTTTCTGTCTATTTTTCGAAATAAAGACAACAACATTTTAAATTCAATTTCGCAAATTGATTTCATAACTATACTGTCAGATCAGCTAAGTTGTGCATGTTACACTTCTGTTGCACGAGTCGTTAACAGTTGACAAAACTGTTTCACGATCCCAAACTAGTGGAATGCTCTATCAAGGTCGCTTAAATTCTCTAATTACCTATCACTCTAAACATGTCTCAAATCACTTTTACGAGAATTTATTGTTAAGCAACCATGTAATAAAGTAATTGATCAGTGTCTAAAATAAATTTTTATCAGTCTTGTAACGATTTTTTGCCTGTTGCTTTCTAATAACACAACTTACTTACGGGTTCACCACAATGCACAGCTGTACTTGTATGAATTGACTTCTTTTACTCATGTTGTATTTTTCTATACCAGCTACTAAATATTCCCCTAACTAGATAAATAAACGCAATTCAGGACTACACTTCACAACATTTATATTAACTGACACATACCCTAATAGTGTATTTAAATCTGGAACATTCCTCGCCTTCTAAGTCTTCCTTTTCTAAATTAATGGTGTAACTGTAATTCCCCTGCAAATATCACAATTTATTAACAGGTTAGTGTTGATAAGATGAAGTACCCACTCAGCTCTGAAAGTTCTGTCTGACTGGTAGTAATCTAGAAAAACCTGGGAAACTTGCAACAAACTACATCACTTAAACACCTACTTCAATTAAAAAATTACTATGGCAAAAAATAAATCCTTAAGAGTTTATCTAAGTAGTCACATGTGTTACAAATTGTAGAACAATAAAAATTGGGAGACCCCTCTCAACTGCTGTACATTGCAACTGTTCCGGGGTAATTATTGTTAGAATATTCAGAGAGCGCTGCATCATTGCGAAATAGTATTGCATAGGAGATGAACCAGAACGCTGAGGTATAAGAACAACAACTTTACTTGAAAAGCCAGATACAAAATGGCGGAACCTAGAGAGCCTAAACTCGTACCAGTCTCCTAGCACATGGCCGCGCATACTGTTACATCCCCCTTCTGTAGGAAAGGCTAAAACGAGTCCCCCAAAATTAATCAGTTCTTAAAATTCAACAAAGTTCCACAGGGCGTGAAAAAATGCATTACATGTGGCCAAGGATTGTTAAAACAATCCTTGGCCACATGTAATGCATTTTAAGACTGCTGTGCTTAATCCTCAGATGGCAAACATGCACAATTGCTAGCACGAAAAAAGAACACGAACAAGAACAATGCAAACTGATAATAGAATTGAAATTGTATGAAACGAATTAACATTCTATTCAGTAAGACGGGCAGGTTTAACTACCGCACTGCCACGCCTGGTCCGGTATATCTCAGAGCTATGACTAGCACTGGGGGTTTCTGAAGTTCCAGGGCTAGGTACTACGGGAGCATCAGGGAAATCAGGAACATCATGGAGTGTTTCAATCTGGCATTCATCAGAATCCACATTTGTAGGCTCATCTTCAGATTTCGCAACTTGTCCTGTACTTGCTGGGCGAAGGATTGAGCCAGATTGAGTTTGTACTTCATACAATCGGGGCTCTGGTCTCACACAACTCACAGTCCCTGGGAACCACTTCTTTGTGGTCTGGTCTTGTATTCGTACAGGTTGTCCTGCTGTCAAGGGACTGAGATCACGTGCATTCCTATTATGATAGTGCTTCATGCGCTATTGGCGTTCTGTCAGGCGCTGCGTTATTGCGTCCCTGTCGAGTACTTGATTTTCGATCCGGATGGGAAGGTTTGATTGAAGTTTACGCTGTTACGGTAACTCAGCAGGGGATGGGAGCTGCAAGTAAATAGGGGTGGATGTAAAGCGGAGCATTGACATGTGAGGGTCCTGTCCAGACTTCCTACCCTTAGCTAAGGTGTGTTTAGCAGTCTCAACTTGTCTCTCAATGAACCCATTGGGCTTTGGGTATCTTGGGCTGGACGTTATATGCTGAAACCCCACTCTTTGGAGAACTCCTTGTAGCTTTGACAGTGGTAACGTGGACCATTGTCAGAAATTGACTTCCGGAATCCCTTGTTCTGACAACACAGTCTTTGTATCTTTACAACTGTTTGTCCCGTGGAATGTCCACTCGCTACATATTCATCCCCGTTCCATGAGAACAAATCGGTTTCAATAACCTGCCACGGCCTTGTGGGTACTTCATTTGGCTCCAATATTTGTTTGGCTTGTGTATTTTGGCTTTTCTGACAAATTTCACACTTCTGCACTCTAGACTCAATGTCCTTGTTGTTATTTGGCCAAAATACGCATGGCCCTGCTCGAAGCTGGCACTTCTCAACACCCTGGTGAACCTGATGTATTCTCTCTATGATGTCACCTCTTTATGGTTCTGAAATAACCACTCGTTCTCCTTTGAGAATTAGACCGTTTTCGATTGACGGCTCATCTCGATACTCTCAATACTTCCTCATTTGTCTGAAACGTGTTTCTGTTTTTCAGGCCAGCCAGAGTAACTGATTTCTAGCAGAGCTAAAAGTTCAGTTGTTTTGCTTGAGAGTGTCCAACTTCGTATCAGAGAACTGCATTAAACACACATTCTGTAGGTCCAATGACTCATCACTCGGTAAGGGGTCGAGCCTTGACATTGGGTCAGCAAGAAGCATTTCTGTGGCAGGTTTGTATTTGATTGTCGAGTCATATCCTTGTATTCTGAGCAGCATTCGCTGAAGCCTTGGGTGGGGGGGGGGGGCAGCTGTAAGATTTTTCAAGTGAAAAGTGAATCATCTCGAGGGGTTTGTGATCTGACACTACCGTGAACTTCTTACCAAACAAGTACGAATAGAATTTCTCAGAAGCGACAACAACAGCAAGCATCTCGCGCTGAATGTTTGCATAGCATTTTTTAGTGTCTGTGAGAGCTCTGGAAGCGAAGGCCACAACTTTGCCTTCCTGCACTAGCGTACGTCGAAGGGAGGCATCAACTTGGACAACTGTTTCCTTTTGACGATCAAAATAGGTTAGTGACACTTCTCGGCAGATCGACTGCTTGATGTTCTCAAAACCTGTACTGTGGGAAGGGGACAACTGGAAATCCGTATCATTTTAAGCAGGTTCCTCAGAGGCTCAGACTTAGCAGACAGATTTGGGATGAAAGGGGCCTTGTAAGGTGCTATACCAAGGAAGGATTGAAGTTTCTGGGCATCCTGTGAATCGCCTTAATGGCTTCCATCTTTTCTGGGTCAGGGTGTACCCCTTCTGCGTCAAATAACATTCCAAAGAATGTGGTCTTTGTCTCCTTTATCATGCAGTTGTCCAGGTTGCAAACAAGTCCATGCTGCTGTGCAACCAGCATCAGGTTGTGTAAGTTAGCATCATGTTCTTTCTCTGTCAGGCCATGTACTGCAATGTCGTCGGCGATACCAACTGTTTCCGGGCATTTCTCAACAGTAAGGTCCATCTTTTGGTGAAAAATACCCTGACTGATGCACAGTCCGAAGGGAAGACGGCCGGTAAATCTGAATCTGCCAAATGGGCTGTTGACAGTTGTAAGAATATTCCTCATCCGGTACCACAGTCCAATAACCACAGCGGGCATCTAGCTTTGAAAATACTGAGCTTCCTTTAAACTTGTGAATGATCTCTTCTAGGTTTGGCGTATGATGACGACTTCTCTTGACAGATCTTTGGGATCGAGACAGATACGCCATCTCTCAGTGGGTTCAGTCACTGGTTTAATCACTCTTAGAGCGACCATTTCTTCAAGTTCCTTCTTAATGTCATCCTTAATGTGTATTGGGCATTTCCGTGGTATATGTACTACAGGCGGTACATCAGGATCAGTGACAATACGGTGTTCCCATTCAAATTCCCCGAATCCACTAAAACGGTCAGGGTACAACAGCTAAGGGTCATCCTTGCCCTTGATTACTGGGAAAGACATCTTGCTCGAGCTTGTACTGATTGCGCAATGTAGTTCCACTAAACAAAGTTTACAAGAAGTGGGTAAGCCACAGATAGCAGGACCAGCAACGTCAGCAACGTAAAACATTGCATCAGTTTCCTTGTCACCATAAGTCCATTTAATAAAACACACAACATTCTGGGGTATATGGGTGCCATTTTACGCGGTCAGTTTGATTTGGCTGGGTGTTGTGCCTGCTGGAAGACCATTCTCGTCAACGTGGTCTGGAAACATACTCTTTATCCACTTTAACTTTGAGCACCTGACTGGGATGGTCAACATTTGGCAGTTCTACTTTGATTTCTGCAAAGGCCTCCTAAATTAAAACTAGAACTGTCAATCTGAATGGTCTCAAAACACAACTCATCAAAGTCAGAGCTAGTCTCTTCAACTACATGTACCTTGCTTTGACTTGCCTTGTCCTGTGGTTTCTCGGCTTCAGGTTTCTTTCGAGGTGATGGTTTGGTTCTCCGATCCTGTTTGTTTATTTTTGCACACTTGCTCCCAATGATTCCACTGGTTACATTTCCTACACCTAGTGCCTTGGGCTGGGCACCTTCCATGGGCATCTTTCATTTTCCATGGTTAAGCCCACATTTTCCACATTGAGGTTTTGGATTTTGCCCGATAGGATCAATATTCGTGTCACGGGTACGGACAGATGCACCCTGTTTTTCCGGCGATTTCATGTCATTGATTGTGGTTTCCCTTGTGCTGACAATGTCCATTGCCTTGTCGAGCTTTAATTTGCCGTCTTTACACAAGAGGACTTCCTGTACCTTCCGTTCACGAGTGCCAATAATCAGCTGTTCGATTAAACGCTCCTCCAGTTCGGTCTCACTGAACCGGCATTTCTGGGCTTGTATTTTGCACCGGGCCATGAATGAATCTACGCTCTCATCATCAGTTGGAATCTAGCAATTGGAACGTTTGACTTAGGTTCCAGATATGTTGCCGACTTGTCGAAGATCGTGTCAGTTTTCGCCTTCTCCTCATCGCTCAAATTAAAAAAAATTGAGATTTTGCGGCCCTCATCACCGATCCAAAGTAGGATTTATGTCACTTTCACAATTTCTTCTTTCTCGCTTAAAGGCCCGTCCTGGCAATATCATTCAAAACTTTTGAATGCTGCTAGTGGGTCAGGCTCATTCCAATCCATCTGGGGCTGCTTGATTCCGGAGAGCTCGCCCATGTTTGTAGAACGAGGTGTCTGCCGGCTAGTCTATGAAGATAATCGGCTGCACGCTACAAATGGTTGACCTCGCAATCCCTGTTCATTGGGTTCATGTCAACGCTCCAGGGTCCAAATGTCACTTGGCGTGTTATAATATCTCGTCGTTGCCACCATGAAATCGTATTGCATAGGAGATGAACCAGAACACTGACATATAAGAACAACAACAGGGAACCGCGCGGCCCATTTTAAAGTGGGGGGGGGGCTAACTGTATCACTCAAGTGTGAAGTAGGGGGGGGTGACAACTTTTGACAACTTCAGGTCTTTAGTGACTAACAGTGCATCAAGGGGTGAACAAGTGTGTTAAAAGTTGTTAGTTTCTACCCGTTCTACAGACCCATAAGTAACGGATCACAGCTATACTAAGGATATGAAACTCTTCAACCTACTAGTGATTAATAATAGGGATACTTTTTGGTGACCTAATCCGGAATAGAAGACAATACACAGTTACTGTTTTCTCACCTTGGATATTATTTCGTTCGCTCAGTAATATAGTCACGATATCAAAATGAACGGGATGCGGTCAGATTTACTCAGAACAGGAAAAATTGCATTCTTTTTAATGGAGTCGGTATTCTGGATATTCTGTTATTCCTGACCCAGAATAGGAATAGCCTGCACAGCCCCAAAATCAACACGCCTGAGCCTGTTCATTTATTTTCTTCACTTATTTTAAGACGTATTCGGCAAGATGCAAACCTTGACATATTCGCATTTAAAATCTCAGACTCAAAAACATTTTTCTTAAAACTTGTGCAAGCAAACTTGTTGCCGCTACAGAATAAGGCTAACTTAGGAAACTGAGCCGAGTATCATGAAATATATATTCAGTTTACTTAAGTCCGGTTATAGGTATGTTCTGACTGCTTAATGCCTTATTTGCCATCGTTGGGAGCAAAAGCAATCTTTCGGCAGCTATCACAGTTGCCAAGTTTACATGCATAGAGACGTTTGACGTCTTGTTAATTTTCAGCGAATATCAAAGCACGCTTTTGCCGATCCTATCTAGAGACAGACTACAGTTCGTAATGCTCGGGCCAGTCAAGAACGAGAGTCATCAAAAGCTCAAACTCTTTAAGAGCAGAAGAGAGTCAATTAGAGTTCACGAGAGTTAGAGGCCAAACAACAGCGACAGTTTCAATTTCCTTCGATTGTACATGAAATGAAAATCTGAGCAGGTTGAAACTCTTTAAGATAGAGTTCCCTAGAGCGCAGATGAGTTTCAATTAATCCGAAGCCAAGAGATAGCAAGGCGATTTGAACTTTTGTAGAGTATTCCGTTTCTGTTTGGTCCATATGAATACTATATCTAACTGGGCAAAGCCATGTACTAGTTAACCCTGAAACTAATCACTGATGGGAATTTTCCGGCTTTTTCATTTGTTTATTTATTATCATGTTTTTAATGACACCAAAAAAGAGGGGGGGGGGCCCCTAAGGCCCCCTCGCGCAGCCCACCCCTCGCGCAGCCCAACCCTCGCGCGGTCCCTGAACAACTTTACTTGAAAGCCAGATACAAGATGGCGGAACCTGGGGAGCCTAAACTCGTACCAGTCTCCTAGCAGGAGGCCGTGCATTCTGTCTCACATTGTAGGTAGAAAAGTGGCTTCACAGATGCTTGAATTTCACAGTTGAGATGTCTTGACGTGTGTTACAGGTCACTAACAGGACTGATAACGCCTAAGGATGAGACGGGTCAAATATATGCATTGCTCAAATTTGGTATGGGGATTAATATCCCAGTTTTATCTGCTTATCAATTAATGGAAATTTGTCCCCATACTGATACAATGTTGGTACTGTGACACCATCAACCAAGGCTTGTGATGACTTTTCTCCAAATGTAGTTTAAACAAGAAAACCTGTGGTTTATCACAGACGCGCCCTTATAATAAGCAAGAGTTATTCAGCTGTGGGCACCTAGATTCACTATTGGGTAGTAAAGATAAATAAATTTGGCGTGAAAACCTGCAGCAAAAATTTCATACCAAACCGTAGCTTTTGAATTCTCCTTCGCCCTGGCATTTCAGTATTTTTTAATACTTGCGTTATCTGTATATTTGCGTGACCTAACTTGTGGAAAGTTCATCTCGAGCTAAACGCCCAGGGTTATCGTAAATCACATCTTAGCCATTTTATTCAAGTTTGTTTCACAGCTAAATCGTTTTAGTTTGACAAAGTTAACGTAGCTTTGTTTCAAACGCATGAATTGGCCATTTTGTGCGAGAACATTGACAGATGTTTCAATTACACGTTAGAGGTTTCTCCTGCTCAGTAAAACATCTTCACTAATCGTAAGGAACATGGTCGAACATGTTAACATATAGATTTAGCCAAGCCTAAACGCGGAGCCCCCCTTTTTGTTTCGTTTGTTTTTTTTTTTTTGCTGGCAGTTATTAATTTGCGAAAATACTCTCATTCAAGTCGCTAAATTAAAAAAAAAAGGAAAAAGAAAAAACAAAAGAAAGGAATTCTTACCCTCTTTGAGAACCGAACCCTGGTCATTGGCGTTTGAAGCCGGATATTAGTCCACTTGGCCATGAGCGCTTATTGACAATTTCCACGTTAATTTTAATACTTACTTCTTTTTTCGTGACAAGCTGTCTATCAGCATGAAAATGCTGGTGTTTTTCCTAGCAAAATGTGTTCGGAACGCCGTAAAAACCATGGTTGTGGACAGAAAAAACCAAAAAGCACTAGCTCTGCTATATTTGGCGTCGAAACCGCTGCGAAAAGCTGCGAACTCAAGCGGTGTGCCGACCGAGTTCGAACAGAACCGACAAGGCAAATTTGAACTTTTCGCCTGAACTTTATCGCCTAATTTTTTCGCCTAAATTGAACTTTTCCCCTTCCACCAAAAAGACAACTGAGTAATCTTTTGAACTTTTTTTCCATTAACAAATTTGTTTTTGACTTTTGTTGTCTTTGCTTGATTTGCTACAACGCGGGTCAACATGCGATTTCGCGCCAAAAACACATGGGATTCAGCACAGGGTTATATCCAGTGTATGAAGTGTATTGGTGACCCTGCGGTGCGGACGGACGGACGGACGAACGCACGTACGGACGGTCACGTGACTATTACGTCACTACCAAAATTTCTTGGCTTGATAGGTTACCAAATTTCCTTAGCAATGGAGCTCCGCTGACGCGCTAGCGCGCTGGCTCCGCTATAATGAGCCATTCAGACATGACGCTATATAACTTGGGTTCTAGCAATCATGACAGGTCTAGAGATGGCAAAGACGCAACAGTTACTAATCAAAATGTTCATTTGACTTTCACCTCAATAAACTTAATTCCACTGCAGTGTTTTGGTTTCTGGTGGTTAACCCATATAATCTTGAATATGTTGATTTCCCGGCATTGCTTTTGTAAAGCCACTGCCCATGATAAATGAATTTTCTTGTCAGAGTACTCTGCTGTTATGTTTATCAGAGAACCTGTCCAAAGAAAAGTGATAAAATGTTATTTTCAACAGTTAATGGTATGCATGAAGACCATTAGTAAATTGTTGGCTACATTTGACCATTGACAATTTAATCCCTCATAAGCAAAACCACCTTTGAAGCCAAAGTCTAAAGAACAACTCTTTAACTGTCTCTACCACTTGGGAAACCAATAGCCCTTTCCAAGTTTTTACACGCTTGTGTTTCTTAAGCCTGGCACAAGGACCTTCCATTGCTTTACTCAGTCTATTTTCAACTTCTTTCATCCAACTGACACAAATGATTAGTTATGTGTCATATACAAGAAAAGAAGTCTCGAAAAATTTTCCAGGAGTTTAACTTCTACAGTCAGATGACAACCAAATGGATCAAAACAATAACTATATGTTTATTAATATTCTACTCCAGTCCAGTTCAATCTGAGGTGATCTGGTTGATGTATATGACCTGCACTAGTGATCGATCCCGCAACTTTAGTAGTAACAGGCCTGTTCTTTACTGCTGTCACAAGTGGTTGCTTAGCTGGGTACACTCTGGTAACCAGGAAGTTGTTGTCTTTATATACCTTCATTGATAAGGAATAGCTCTGTTCATCAATTAACTAGCTTAATAGCTAGTTAACTGAACAAATGTGTTAGTCCTTGAAAAGTACACTTTTAAAATAAAACATAACAAACTTACAACACTCAGATAAATTCATATTATCTGAAAACTGACATTTCTCTGCAAAATAATAAAAAAATAATTATCAAAGAAACTTAAATGAGCTACACCTTAATTAACTAAACAGCTGTAAATATAAATCTAACAGCCTTATTGGTCTTGTGTATCTTAATCTGTTTAAGGCATCATGAAGTAGAAAAAATTACATAGATACATAAAAATCTAAAAATTGCAAATGCTATTAAATGGGTATACTGTTTGTGATGAAACGTTACCTTAATTGTTTTATTAGAGTGATGATGATGATATGAAGAAGATAAGAACAACAACAACAACAACAATAATAAAAGGGGTGAGCAATTGGAACTGTGGATATCTCGTGGAAAGCACTATCTATGAAACCATCATGCCCTCAGATGAACAGTGTATATGTGGACAAGGATGGAAATACAGACGAATGAAAAAAAAAAAACAAAACAAAAAACAAAAGCTTGATGATGATGATGATGATGATGATGATATTGATGATGTTGATGATGATGATGATGATGATGATGATGGTATTAATACCAATGATAATAGTGCAATAAATTGACTTCAATTTCCATGTAAGGGGCTTTTCAGAGAAAATGGAACAAATACTGTACATTAACAAAAAAAAAAAGAACAAAGTTAAAGAACCCAGCACCTGGGGGGCAAGCCAGTTGGTGATTTACAAGTTGAGAAACAACTACACTGCTAACAGTCAAAGTAGGACTTGAACCCCAGACCTCCAAATTTCAATCCCCTGTTAGGGTAAATTTCAAACAACCAAAATGGCACTGAAATAGCACCGTGAACAAAATGAAATGACGACAAATGAAAAGATTATTTTTGTAACAGCGATGAAAAGTAAGATCACTTGACCAATTTTCGACTGGGACAAGCAAACTGCTCGAGACTGTGACAAAACAAGCATTGACATTCAAAAGGGTGGACATGCACACACCCCTTGACACTCTGGCCCCGGTTCCTGGAAAGACGATTAAATTATGCCCCGATTAGCAGTTAATCCACGATTAAATTCCTTATCTCTTGAATAACTAATCCAGGGATAAAAAGGCGTTCCTGAAAGCAGAGTTATTCCTCGTTTAACTATCCATCGGTGCTCCCTCTGTTAAACTCATATCAAACCGGTTAAACAAGTTACCAGCATATAAAAGAGCGGGAATACGACAGAGCGGGAGAAAAAAGTCGACCCCGATACTCGTTTTACCGATCGATACCTGTTGTAGTCTATTGTCGATATTTGACCGCGGTGCGATTTGCCCTTTTTCTGGTTGTGAAAAAACAAAACTTCAAACCTTTCCTCAAAGAAAAACAAAGTGGAAATCAAGGTTCAGTGCAAAGTGATGCTGATTCGAGGTGAAATGTGGGCTATATCTGAAAATCGGTGAGTTCACCACCTCTTGATAATCTTTCAATCATCAAAACTATTTTGAGCTTAAACAAAGCAAGACTTGCCTCTCGCAAATATGTTAACAATAAAGTACTGATTTGTGCCAAATAATTGTCTTTGATATTTGTAGCCTACCTGTTTTGTTACGTTCGCCTGTTACAGAAATTTGACATTTTGTTTTTGTTTTAAATCAGCGAAAAACCTCTGTTTCAGTGTCTGCACTGTTTGAGAACGACAACAACTTCGCTTTAATTAATCGTCAAAATTTTCGTCTTATATTCACGTTATTTCAATAAAACATCTCCTTCTGCTTTTGCAAAATTGTCATAAATATTTTATTTCATTCAATAATTCTTCTGTAGAAACCCAAAACCGGCAAACTGTTCCGTGAAAAGTTGATTATTCGCGCTATCCGTTGAGGTGAAAGATGGCTTCGAAATTCATAGCTTTCAGTTTCGTTTTATCATAAGCTTACTCGTAGTCCTGCAGATGGTTCATAAATTCTGCTTTGTGAAGATCCTATTCACTGAAGCCACATTTCCAGAGTTACCGTTTAATAGAATTTTATAGAGCTATTGATGGAATCGTTTAATAGTGTTTTAAAATATATACTAAAATCGAAAACTCGACTACTCGATTTGCGTGTTTGTAGTCCTTTTTGCTCCATCACATTTCGCTGCAGGTTTTTGCGCCCAAAACTCAGTCGATTACCGCTCGAATTTGTGCAGACAAGAAAATTATTTGTCATTTAAGTTTCTAAGAGTAATTTATCTAGCATAAATTGCCTCCTTTCTTTTTCCTTACTCAACTTAACTCACAATATCGCAAAATTTAAGTCCGCCATTTTGTTTGTTTTGATCAAGTTTTTCCCTCGATTAGTGAGTTAATCGACCTCGCTAGGTGGATTAAATTTTACCCCTCGTTTATCACTTGGTTAGTGGTAATCGTGCTTTCAGGAACAGAATCTAACCGAAGGACAAATTTTAATCCTGGATTAGCGAGATTTAACCCTCGATTAGCGCTAATCGGCTTTTCAGGAACCGGGGCCAGGGCTTCAATACAGTTATAAAGCTACTACTTTCATGACTGAGATTGATATTTACCATCTTGGTCTTTCTAATCAGTGTATTAAGGTGGTTAGCATTTTCTTTCTAAGTATCCAAATAAAGGAGCATTGACTCAAAATGGGCAATCTGGTAGCATTCTCACTCAGATACCTACAAATTAAAAAATTTCCAAGACCTTACCTGGGATTCGTATGTCTGTAGAAACTGTATTTTTGTAGAAACTGTTGTAAAGTGCTGCTGGCATGCTCATCACAGTGACGTGATAAGTTGCTCCGTACTTAATGTTCTCGTGAAATATCCAATACAAATGTGCAGTCTTAAATCAAGCAGAAGATAAGAATCAATCAGACAAACATTTTCTACGGTAAAAAATGCAAATAACATCTAAACTGACAAATAAAATCTAAGACTGGGTAAGTACAGCAGGTCAAAAAAGAGGGTAAGGGTCCAGTTCCCAACAGAGACTGTGGGAAGGGAAAATGGTGGGAAGGGGGTAGGCATTCAGGACTAAAATTTGGCTGTTGCGTGGTTGCCAGTGGCGATTTGAAACTGACCAGTGCTACTAAACTGAAAGTAGAGGTTTGATTGCCCCATATGCGACTACGATGCAAACAAGTTGCCATGTTCTGTGAAGTACAAAGTTTCGTATTTTAATTTGACTACTTTTCCTTTTTTGATTTTCTTCAACTTTAAGTTCATCAATTGACTTAAGTGAATTTTTAGTCCTTAAGTGGAAAATTCCAAGCCAATTTTTAACGGTTTCACGAGTATTTCGGATTATCTATAGGTCACTTTGAATTTGTTGTTGCCATGTGACTCCATACTTACAAAGAGTTCTATGCGGCACATTTTCCATGTCATTTCACGTCACTTGTCACTAGGTTTTTTTATAACATAAATTTGGTTGTATAATTTTTAAAATGTGGAGATTCCAATCCAGTTGTGGGTTGCCGGTGCAAAAAAACTTATGCAATGTTTTGTTCAGTTTGCAAAGAGGTGACAGCCAGAGGGCATTATTTAGGAGTGTTTATTTTGACAATTAGGTAGATGAATCATTCATCAATTTCTTGGGGCATATTTGGTTTCCTCTGTTCTTTCTTTTTAGTTAACACCCTGTTTCAATGAACCTAGCTCAGATAAATGCATGGGGCTTTTATTCAAGTATTAAATTAAATACCATTTTTCTTGTTCGATCAGTAGAAATTGACGGCCACTTTATTTTGGCCTAAGCGTCAAGAACTCAAGGAAACTGGCCCGACTGGCCACCAAGCACTAGAATTATTTTTAATCCAGGGCAGTTTGTGTTGTTATATGAATTAGCAATCTCCAGAATTATTCTGGTATGAAAGACACAGTAACATTCACGCAAAATTAGGCTAACATTCTCCTTCGTAAAAGGCAATTCATTAAAAGGCTCTGGCAATCGTATCTCAGGGAAAGTCAGTTTGCCAATTTTAAAGTGATACTACGTCCAAAAAAATCACTTTTGTTTTTTCCTCGGATTTCGAAACTATGTTTACTAAACACTCCCCAAGCGAAATTTTAAGCCTTAATTTCGAGGAGAAGACTGTTTATTTGAACTGCAATTTTCCAGTTTAATGGTCCGCCATTATTACACCAGAAAGGATACAATGACGTCACTCACTTAAGAGCTTTAGAATCCAGAGTGTGAACACAGCTTATTAATTATGCAGAACACCAGTTTGAGAGTCTGAAAGCTCAGAACTCCCGTGCTACATACTAAATAAGCCACCTTCACACACACTGCATTCTATTAGCTCGTGAGTGAACGATGTCATTGTATCCCTTCTGGTGTAATTATGGCGGACCATAAAATCAGAAAATTGCAGTTTAAATAAACAGCCTTCTTCTCAAAATTAAGGCTTAAAATTTCGCTTGGGGAGTGTTAAGTAAGCAAAGTACTGTTTCGAAACCCGAAGAAAAAAGAAAAGTGATTTTTTGATCATAGTACCACTTTAAGTGGCTTTTTGCAAGTTTGGTCACAATTTCACCTTTTCCACCAAGAAAAAACTACAAGTACCGTCAGGTTTTAGGTTTTGTTCAACTGCAGAAAGCGCAATATTTTTATTGGATACCCAAAACCCAATTCATTTCTTAAAATGTTTTCTTTGGCCTGAAAAGTCACTTACTTAAAGGGGATTTTTTGGTTTTGTTTTATTAAGTGATTACTTAATACCAAAAGCAAACACATAAAACACAATTTTTTTTACCTTATTGTTGATCTGGCGACAACGAATGTGACCTGGATGATCATCTTTACCAACTATATAAACTTGATAGCCCCACAAATCACTGCGCCCTGTTATTGAGACACAAAGATTTCTACTGAGAAAGTTATAACAGGCAGTTAACTATAAACAGAAGACAGGCTCCTCATCACTCAGCCAACGGTTTGCCTAGGAGACTGGAGGAATTATCTCTATAGTCGAGTCAAAGGTTTGGCCAATTATTAACTGAAACGTGGCCACCAGTTGACCAGCAGATGGCTATCACCTTAAAAAACAGTTTTGGCTTTGATGTGAAGCTTAGTTCAAAGTTTGGACCAATTTATTGTCAGTTGACAGTTGGCTTACATATGGCTAACAGTTTACTTGCAGTTTTGACCGGGCAAATGTCAGATGACAGTTGTTCACCAGGTGGCTGAATGCTGATAACCTGGTAGGCTGTCGGAATGACAGCAGGGTCAGCATTAATGCTTCTACCAGCATGCAGAAGCCATGTGAAGCCACTGTATTTAATAGTTCCTAATAAGGACGGTGCCTCCTTTTGTTACTGTGCATACGTTCTGCACATCTCGGGATGGACCGAGAAACTTATTTTTGTTAAGGTTGGTCCCTACTAATGCAAAGGTATTTTTGTGCCGTTTATGACTGTGGGGAAAAGCAGATCTTAGCAAGGGCTGTTGGAAACCAAAAGGAAATAATTATTATTATTAAAATAAAATAAAAAATAATAATAATAATAATAATAATGATAATGATAATGATAATGATAATAATAATAATACTAATAATACTACTACTAATAATAAAATGACTTTATTTAATGAGGGTAACATAATTTACTGGTTGCCCAGTAGTTTGCAATATGCCCCCCCTAATTTTACATAAAATAGAAAAAAGAAAAATATATATGACATGAATAAAACCAGAACCTAATTAACTACATACTATATTCTAATGACTAATAATAAAAATTTGAACATTGTTCTAATAAGATCTAAAAAAGGCTGCTAATTTCATGTTCTAATGCAGCATTCTGGGGTAATCACGCTTTATCAAGATCATTGTGCATAAATGTGTCAAAAATGCCATACATTATCGTGTACGTTAAACCTTCTTAGAATTATGGTTGCTTAATTATCTCACATGCAAAAATACGTGGTCATGCACAATTTCTTTTTGGATTCCATTAGGCCTTGCTAAGATCTGCTTTTTCTGCATAGACATAATCTGCGCAAAAATATCCCTGTATTAGTGGGTGCCTTCCTTACAACTAAAGAGTGAAAGATGAGAGCAAAATGCTTGCTAAACAATGTACTTGTGGGTGTTAATATCCACTAACCTGTGTTTGGTGCCTTCCACGTTACTTGAACAGCAGGTTTTCCCTTGTAATGATAACTAAAAACTTGCAACTTTAACGGTGGACCAGGAAATGAACGGCAATTTGGATAAATCTTCTCATTAAAGCTCATACAAGCGGATACTGTACAAAAATCAAATAGTGAAATTAAAATAATGGCAATAATCTAATGAGTTATCGAGCAATGTTTCCACTTTACAATGCGTAGACAAAAGATAACACCTAAAATATTAAAATCACAGCCTTACGATCCTCTGTCCTCTGTCTACAAACTTTACAAACTTGTAGCAAAATAGTAAAATTTATTTTTTTCACCATATTGTTGGGCTGCGATGCGTGGCTGCACAAGCACGTGCTTCAACTGGATTCCTTTGTGTGCCAAACAAGCCGCTTGGGTCTCGCGAGTTCAAATTTGCATGGAAAACTACATTCTTGAGAAGCCTTTGAATACGCAACTTGTGCAGATCATAGGTAGAAAGAAATTTTCCCTTAGGTTCGAAGGTTGGTGTTGGATTTTAAGCGTTCTAAATGCGAGCCCAAAACTTTTTAGGACAACAAAATTTGAACCTTAGACTTTCCGGAAACATAAGATGTAGCTAGATGTTAACTATAAGCACATCAGAACTTCGAGATACGTTTTATAGCCTCAAAACTCTAGGCAGCTTTGCAGAAAGATCGAAATCCTGAGACAGCTAGCTCGAAAAAATTAAGACTCCGAGACTGTAGTCCCAAAAGTTAAGACTCAGAGATGCTAAGAATCGCTCAAAAGAAGAGACTGCGAAACACTCGCAATTCAGCTGACATTTTGCGAGACCCTAATTTTTGATAAGACCATTTGCCACCCCCAAAAGGCTTCATTGCCATTGTGAATTTTATATAAGAAAATATTTGCATCTAGTCTGTATGAGATTTATAATAGCAGTTAAATCAGTTCTAAATGCCGTGACCTGCTCCTATTTTTTCCTTGTAAACGTATAAACTTTACTTATCAACTTAATTTTCCTCGTCAAAATGACTTGTATTGCCATTAAGACATGAACATGAACATTTAGATCAAAACATGCATTCATGTTTACATGCAGCATGAAGGCTAATGGGTTTGTAAAATGGATCCAACGTGTCTACTCGTAATTCTGCACTTATCCTAAGCCACTCAATTAGAGAGCAGAGCACGTACTTAAACCTGATAAAGAAATCTCATTAACGTGAAGATTATCAGTGGTGCCATGCACACCACTGAAGAACTACATGAACAGCCTACCAACACCTTTTTATTGAATAATACTCGACTAAGGGAACTAGCAGGATCCTCTGATTAAAGGACCGATGGGAATTTTATCTGATTGCAGGGGTAACAACAAACAAATGATCCAAGGACAAAAAGGAAATCCCTCCTTTCTGCCATCCACACTTATTACATAACTCTTAGACTTTCTAAAAGTCGTTCGCTTCTCGTTTCCGCGCTTCGCTCTCGCGCTTCGCGCTCGCTTTCGCGCTTCGCGCTCTGTGAGCTCGACTTGTAAACAAGTCTACATAACTCTTCGAAAACCTGATGCACACTCAAAGAGTTTGGTGCTCATGGTGACATGACAAGGCACGGCACCCATCTGGTTTTTAAGCATTACACAGTTATACAAAATATATCAAAATATTTATTAAGTTAAGCTCACCTAATTGAGACATCGGTTTTCCGCAAGGCAACTCTCCTTGATCTCCATGAAGAAAAGCTAAAAAAATAATTCATTGACAAGAATTAAAAATCATATGAGCATGTTTAATAAGATACGCTTATTCTCGGATTCCTGTAAATTATTTTTGCTTGGTAAGACTAGCACGGCATGGAAACACTTCTAAAAAAGAGAAACCAAAACCTTGGTCAACATATTTTAACCCAGCATTAGTGTTAATTAGCTTTAAAATAACCGGTTGCTGATCGAGCATAATATTACTAGTGCAGCGCTCTGACCAAGAGAGCTATCAAGCCAACTGGAAGCTGGTAATTTGTGAGTCTTTATTAAACCAATAGATGGTGAAAAAATGAATGCTGATATTTGAATATTTGAAATAAGTTTTACAAAATCACAAATGACCAGCTCCCCCTAGCTGGCTTAGAGTTCTGGACCGGTATCACGGAGTCATGGGTTCAATCCCATTCAAGCTTTTATTTTTCAGCTTCTCCTTATTCAATTGCTTAAGTTATCTTTATAAGATCCTGGAGGTTGAGCTTCACTTACGATTTTCAACAATTACAGGGGTAGCCCAGTGCAAGGGAAACTCCACTTGATAGACTGATTAAAACAATTTAATCACAGTTCAAAGTTCACAGATCCAGACAACAACAATAATAGCAATGACTCTAGCGATAATCGTAGTCGATAGGTTTAGTACTGTGGTAGCAGCAGGTAGAAGAAGTAGTAGTAGTAGTAGTAGTATAACGTAGTAGTAGTAGGTTCGAACAGAAATTCGATAATTAAAAATACATTCTGGCTTAGACAAAACCTTGTAGTATACTAAAAAACTAAATATATCAAAACAGTACTAGTTTGAGATTTAATTGAATCAAATAGCATGAGTACAACTCGAAAGAAACAAATTAGTTAATCGTGTAAATCTTTTGACTAATGTAAATATCGTGACATTCATACATCTTGTGATTGATTCCAACATCATTCACTTAAAACCTCATTGATCTTCGCGTAGCATGAAGACTGAAGAAACCGTAACAAGCTAAACAATTCTAATAAATTAAAAATATCAAACTCACTATCGTTGACGACTCACACCAAAAGTAGCAGAAAACAACAGTAGATAGCGGGTAGCAGATGCTTACGATCGTTGCACGGTACTTGGCGGACAACTTGTAACTCTGCGGTTTGTTGCTAGCTGCTTTATAACACATGGGTACGTGTGTATTCTTGGGGCGTATTCTGTTAGTACGATATATGCTAAGCTATAAGTAGCACTTTTCAGCTGACTTTGGCTGTGACCAAGCGTGACACTGCAAATTCCTACTTCTATCGTCATAATATGTTGAACACGTTTAACTAAATAACAACTATTTGCAATCATTACTAAAGACTAAAAAATTCACGTAAAGTTGAGAAAGAAAAAGGGCATTTCAAAACTAACAATCTTCACTGCGATGATCGTCGTACATCTCAAATTATCGATAAAACAGTTATAAACATTGTAAGGCAATTAGGATTAATTACCTTTTGTGACTTGCAGCTTCCATTGTTTTACAACAGTTCCATTAACCACAAATGAATAGAGTCCTGAATTTCTGCTGTCCACCTTCTTAATCTTCAGACAAAACCTTCCTTTCTCTGTGTTGTTCCTAATAACAAAATAATCGTCTGGCATGATAACTAATTTGTTCCTTGTCCAATGACCATATTTTAGGGTAACTGGAATAAGGTCTCTAGTTCTTGGTTTATACATCATCTTTGCTGTTTCTCCAGCCAGATAATTCTTAAAAATGGGTTTTTCCTGAAAAAGATAAAAAACATTGTCACTGGCGATTTCTCTTAGATTACTTTATGTAATTCTGTTAATTTACCTGATGTGTAGTTCAAGAAAGCAGTAGCTAACCCTTTTGAGCCTTTCCGAGTCTAGTGCATTTGTAACCATAACACATCACTGCACCACCTTAAACCTGCCCCCGTGGAAAATCCAATATATTCATTTCAATATATTGGATTTAGTCCCACTTCCAGTTTTATTTTACAAACAACATGTTGAATAGCAAAACAAATATCGAGCGATACATATCACCAGGGCTGGCGAATGGTGTAACCAAAATTAGGCTGTTGCAAAATTTAAGCTCAATTGTAAGCATCTCGCAGGATTCTTCATGTCTTGGAGTTTCAATTTTTTCGACTTAGGTCTCAATCTTCTTGCGAAGTTGCCTAGAGTCTTGTCTTTTCAGAAGGCTCTAAAATGAATCTCGAAGATCTGACGTGCTAAAGCTAACATGTTTAGTTGCCCGAAACTGATCTGATAGTCTCGGGTTCTAAGTTTTGGGCTCACATTTAGACAACTTTAAAAGCACGGTCTCACAATTTAAAATTGACGGGGTCTCGGGCTCGCGCAAGAAAGCGATCATCTCGCTGTATTGCAAAGGTATTCAACTTGCTTTGACTCAAGAAATTCAAAACTGAATATGATTTACAACTCTTCATGATTCGTCAGTAAATAATGCCTAATACTGGCTTTAACAGCCATTATTTGATAACAGCAGGCCCGTAACCAGGATTTTATGTGGGGGGGGGGGGGGGGGGGTGTCACCGAGTACAAAGTAGACCAAACTACTGAAATGTATTTTTTATTGTCGGATCCGTTTATTTATGAAAGAAGCAATACATAAGAAATTGTAACGGCAAAGTACACGGTAGGAACTGAATATTACATTTTTCGAGTAAAATTGTTTGAATAAAGTTATAAACCACTAATTTTACTATGTAAAATGATACATCAAAATACTGCGGGACTATCCTTCAGGATTGTCCCGAGCTCCAGCCTCCGTGGGTGTTTGGTGGCAAATAGATTTACCACCTCATCCAAATCAATTTTGACTTGATAATGGATGTGCATTAGTGCTAGGGACGACAGCCTTTCTTGGCCCATGAAAACGTCGTCGTGGTTACCTATAACGTGCAGAGCCGCTAAGAAGTTGCCCGTATTCCCACGACTCTCACCGTTCAAGATTTCGTTATCTCCACGCAAGGCAATGCACTGTCGACCACAGAAAAGGATGGCTTCTGAAACACATTTAACGACTGCCTCTTTCTGATAATATTCTTCCTCTTCTCGTCATCTAATCAGTTATTCACGTTTTGCTCTGGGTTTTCAACAGAATTAATGAAGGATTCGGTGGCGATCATTGCGTCGTGATGGTACTTCATTTGCTCATGTCTCTTTGCTTTTTCTTGAAGCTTTGAAACGCTTGCTAACAAGAGCACCCATATCTTTCCTGCAATGCAATAGGTATCATCAAAGCACAATATTTAAAGAATACACCATCTACTGAAGGGCTGTAGACCATCCATGGGTACTCACTGAGGTATCGTGACAGAAACCCCCTTCGGCACTGATGAAGAAATCGGGATGGAAACTTGTAGTTAATTGTTGGCACAAAATCACTTTTAATCAAGTGATATTTCTGACCAACTAGCAGCTTATTAGCGGTAGAACCAAATTCCTCAGAGGTCGTCGAAATCTTCCTGATGTCGTTTATTTCTTCTTGCATCACTGGTTCTAAGTGATGCCGCGTTAGATTGCCATCAGTATTCTCAGATGCTGGAGCTTGCACAGTCTCTACAATTTTATTAACAGCGAGCAATTGTTTAGAAAGCACACATCGGCTTCTCATAGAATATTGACACCAGGAAATGGAGAATTGACACCAGGAATTGGAGACCAGTAGAAACGTAAAATGTATTTTCCCTCTTTGTGACTCGAAAACGTCTGTTTTGATGGTTTGGGATGCCTGTGGATTTCCAGAGGGCGCTGCTTTAAATTAACCCTCTCCCAGTCCCTCTCCGAATTATTACTCTGTGTTCCCTTACTGCATGGCTCTTTATTAAGCGATGTAATTTTGTTTCATATTGAGGAATAGCGAGTTAATCTCAGTGCATAATACTGGGATCAAGACTGGTGGACATCGCGAGAATAAGCTTGATTTACCTTCTATTTCTCGCTGTAAAACTGTAGTTAACTGAGATAGACCTGAAGTCGTGGTCTCAGCCAGCTGTCGTCACAGACTGCACTGTCATTGTCAGTGTCTGATGACTCTTGACGGGGCACCTTACTGACCCATGTATCGAGAGACTGGCAAGATTTAGCTGCAGCCTTCCTTTTCCTATTTTCCTGTTCTCTCCTACCCATAAGGTATTACCCAAAAATCTGATTTTGCATCTTCGGGCGTTCATGCGCTTGTACAAATAGACAATACTACCCGACGCGTTAGCAGACGTGTCTGACAAAAATCGTGAGATCGCTCCCTTGTCATTGGCTCGCTCGTCTAAACTCCTGTGCAAAGGGTGCAGCACGTTAATTTGGTTATCCATTTAGATAAACTCGGACATCTTTGCGCTCATTGAAATGTTCTGACTGGCAAGGGCTACTAGAGTGCAGCTGGTTTTAGTCTGCGGAAGTCATCATCAGAGTCAAGTGAACTGTGAATTGTCAGTAGATGTTACTGAAGTCTCTGGTCGTTGTCCGGATTGGTCGACGATCCTCGTGATGTTGTTGGTCGTCTGAAAAACGTGACTGGTGCGTTTCGATCCGTCTTTTGGTAGTCATATGTCCGTTGGTCTATTGTTAGTAAAATTAGTCGGTTTGTCTATTGTTTTTCTGTCTCGTTACTGTCGTCAAGAAGTCGTTCGTAAGGTGCAGGTTAGCTGTTGGCAACGGCTCAATGGCGTTTGCTGTAAATTAGTAAACTAGCTTTCCAGAGTGTTTCGTTGATAGTAGTCCGTATCTGGTTCTTGTTCTGATTTACGTGCTAGTGTACATTTAACGTAGAAACGTTTATTTACGCTTATTTACGGAGAATAGACATAAATCTTACTGCAATGTTCTCAAGGAATAAATTAAATGATTAGCAAGATTGTTAAGAAAATTTTGGTCCTGTGACTTAGATGATGTTTCGTGAGTCTTGGGTTTTCCGTTTTCGATGCTCAGCATGCAAATAAATAATCCCAAGCGAGCCTTGATTGCATAGTCCTCATAACTGACATGTTACAAGGAGCCGCTATCACTCTAAAAGGTGTTCAAAAACCTTGTTATTAGGGTGACTTATATGTCCGAGCCACTTTAAGATGCATTTAAAGAATATTAAAACTTACGAGGAAAGAGTGCAGGCAATGATTAAAGTTTTTTTTCTTTGTGGTGATAGGAATCAAAACATTGTATTGGGATAGACTGATTCGTTTTCGTTTGGACTGCTCTGAAGACAGCAAGCAGAAGTTGCTGCTTTGATTGAACGATAAGAATTGTAACAAGAAATATCACTGATGTACGTAGTCTACTACGCAGCCGTTCTTAGGGTCGTCACGCAGCACTCCTCCCCACAAACGACTGCTTCGATCCGAACCGCATTCCTTTTCCCTTGTTTTTGCAGTAAATCGGAACAACCAATCATGTCTCGACAAGTCGACATGTGATGACATCCGTTTCGGATGGTTGATCTTGAAACATCGTAGAAATTTTTTCGAGAGCGGTTCAGAGTGTTTTACATGTTCGTCGCTTTGTACACTGAATGAAAAAATCTTCATTTTCGGGAGTGCTACAAATTTTGCAGATATCATTCATTCCTCGCTAAATGCCGGAACGTCAACTCCTACCATAACTCCGAGTTGCTTATTTGCAAACAAGTTTGTTATGAGCGCTTGTTTATTTAAATATATGACCCGGTTGTTTGGTATTAGTCAAACAGGAGCGGAAGCGCTTGATATATGAAAGACTTCCCTAAGCCCGTCGGCAGGTTCATAAAGAGATCCCTCTTATCTACAACGATTTTTCGAATCGCCTGCTTTTGATGCGAATTTAACTCAGGGGTTTTGAATGATGAAAAGCTACATCTGGCGCCGTCGTTTGTCACGTACATGCGAGTCCCCGATAAAACACGAGCTGTGTTTGGACAGGTGGTTTTGGCGCGACTGGCTCCCGGTTATGTGAGTCGAGCTGTGATTGGCTCAACCGAGGAAAGGAATGCGGTTCGGATCAGCCGTTTGTGGGGAGGAGTGTTGCGTGATGACCCTAAGAAAGGCTGCGTAGGAGACTATGATGTACGTGTACAGCATGCATTGTGTTCCTAATCGCAAAGGAAACCTTCATGTCTAAGCTTGATCCAGCCATAGTATCTAATATAGCGTTCACATAATGTGCTACTTCTTGGAAAACCAACAGAGCATATAAAATTAAAATCCCCTTCGCCCTGCCCATCAGGAAGGAGCTCTCGGATATGTCAGGCAGCCAACGTGGGCTTATTATTATTATTATTATTATTATTATTATTATTATTATTATTATTATTATTACTATTATTATTATTAATAAGTGACGAAGAAGGAAATTCTCTAAATTCCCTCTAAATTCTGACGAAGTTAAAAGTAACAAACGTATTACGACAGTGGTATACATGTTGTATTTTGTTTATTGTCTTTTACAGTTTCGCAAAATAGCAGCCTAAAAGTGAGTAAAATTGTTTGTCATAGATATGTCACATCTACTTAGTCGCGCCCATTCGCACGTAAGAATTACGCGACAGAGAAATTTCTTGCGCACGCTGTCCGCACGTAATTATCGAGCTTTTTAAAAATACTCTTCCTAATTTTAGTATGATCCATATATGGTACTGAACACGTTGCGTCGTTTTCTGTACTTAGCCAATGAGATCACACGCGTAAGATGGTGGTGTGTTGGTAGTCTTGCGTATACGTGCGTAGAAGGGGTAAGTTCATGCTTTCTTTAACAATCCTTCCCCCGATTCTCACATTTTGAAAATCGAAGGAAATTCAGTATGGGAAATATTCGTCGCACGTTCTTCGAAAAGTTTCGACAAATGATCGGAAAAGTTCGCATACATGCCCACAAAATCCCCTTATCCAGGATTAACGTGCGACCTGGGGCCAAAACTGACACAGTCTTTTACCATTATTATGAAATTCCCGTGTTGTTTTCTTACAATGTTTCATAACAGCGTCATAACCTCCTTGTTTCGTGATATTTACCACGCTAGCTAAATATATGTCACCTAAGCTCGAGCGTGACACGCCTGGTTGATGTGTTATATCAGTGAACTTGAAAACATGGGATTTGAATCAGTCACTTAAAAGAGGGCCAGTTTTAATTTTCAATTAAAACAAAATGACTTCAGTAAACAAACCTCGGATTTCGCGCGATAGTTTTTCGTTATTTTCCCTCTCCTGCCGTCCATGATGAATTAATTTTGTAATTAAATCCCAGTACAAAATTAATAAGGTTTATTATCTTAATAAGCTCTCAACATGATTTTTTTAAATGTACCCTTAACCTCTAACTAAAAGCATCCCTGTTTGTTGCTACTTTTCTAGCAACAAATTGTTTGGCCACGATTTTTTTAAATGTAGCCTAACTTTTAACTAAAAGCATCCCCATTTGTTGCTACTTTTCTAGCAACAACTCTAGGATTTGTTCCTAACGTTATCCAATATTAGTTAGTCAGGAATACTTTTTCGCCTTTTTCCGTTTCGAAACTGGTGAAACACAAAACTACAATGATGGTTCGGCAAATTAGGATTAGGAGGTGGTACTGTAGACAAATCAAGAGATGTTACTAGTAAAATAAGATAATTCTGCATAGTCCGTGCTCCTTAACATGCCAAATGTTATTAGACATGAAATCACATGTGCTTAATACATGGCAACCAACCTCATTACTGAGGGATTCATCAGCACTCAAACACATGACTCTCCATCCCATAGTGGCAAAGACGAGGAGCAAAAAGCGGACAGTGATCACACGAGACATGGCTAACAGTGACGACGATCGCGGATATCTGCTACAGGAAGCCTGTCCATTCAACCGTACCGAAGCACATCACTTTGAAAATTCCTATTCTGTTCGTGACAGCATTACATCTCTGCTCTCCATCTACCGGGCTAATACTGCTATCACATTTCCTGGGGGCGGTCCACAAACAGTAACAAAAAGTGAACTAGCGTCATCGCCCTTTTATTTACAAAACAATATTTAGTTTCCCGGAAAGCACAAAAGGTTCGTTGTAATATTTTGCCCTTGATCCCTTTCCAGAATAAAAAAGATAAGACGCTATCAGCGCGATCTAGAAACAGGAAGTTGAAATTAATGAACTTAGTTACATTCTTGGAGTTTTTTCGCCGCAAATTATCTGCAATAGCTGCCACAACGGATGCAAACTTCATGACTTCATATTGATCTAGTTTTCCCGCAAGGCCTATAAAAAACATAAGTGGGTGAACGAGATAAAAATAAACATTAAAAGATTTTGGACAAGAAACAGCTGTCCAAGCTACAGCAATAAGTCAATTTGCTCAGGCTAGAATTTCTCCAGAGTAGAAAATTTTAGCAAATGTAAAGTCTTGGAAGGTTTTCACAGAGCAATCAGCAAATAGCAATTCGCCACACGTAGTAGCTGCTTGTAGACGTCTCCTATTTCCTTAGCCTGCGTAGCAAGCGTTTCCGCCCGTCTGAGGAATTTTTCGCTTCTGGTGGCGCAAAAATTCGGGCGAGCACAAAACTTTTTTTGCGCTGGCCGCAATTTTCGCGCAGCCAAAAAGCGAAAAATGCTTTAACTCTTTCGTTGCAAAAGTCGACTTTTCCCGACATTGGAGGCGTAGAAATTGAACCACTTGTGACGTCATCATTTTCTGACGACACCAGATTTTTTTGATAAGCAACTAACACAGCAAAGATAGATCCATCCACACGTGTGTCCATTTGGAATATTGGCCAAATTCTGGCAGAGCTATTCCAGAAAAACGAGTCCAATTTTGGGTGCAAAATTGGCGGTAAAATAGGCCAAGTCACCTAGTTGATCAGTGTTCCACTTCCAGGTTCTCTGAAGGGCTGAGGCCGAAACTTTTCCAGTGGATAGAAAGGGGATAAAGGGTACAAGGTAAAGAGAATAGAAAGGAAGAAAAAAAGGAAGCAAAAGAAGCAAGAAAAACTTTTGGAATGAATCCGCAAAAAATGTCCAAATTTTGGCTTATACGCATGCGGTAAAGCAACGTATTGCACAATTTTCAACATCCTCGGAGACCCAGGGGCAGCTGGTCGGGACGACGGGATTTTCATGGGAGAAAGTTTACAACAAGAGCGGGAGAGCCCCTGGGCACTTACTCTTACCGAAGGAGTTCCAGAAGCGTTTGAAATCCCGCCTTCTGATTGGCCAGAAAAATATATTTCTGGCCAATCAGCGAAGAGGAACAGCCGGCCAACTCTCATGTCTTCTTACACGAGGTTGTTTTCCTCATCGAACGCCGTAGTAGCGTGGCCCGTTCAACGGGAACATTTTTGAGGAGAGCTTCAGAAAAAATAAATAAATAATAAATAAACGAAGTCGAGGAAATCGCAAACTATAACGTGGCCGCAAGAAAACAAACACTGACAGGGAATTTTTCACGGCGGACTTATCGAAGGTATCGTAAATTTTTAGAGCTAGCGACTTCCCCTTTCTCAAGTGCTGCTTGAGGCTAATAGCTACTCGAGTAAACGATGTTACTAATTATTTCTCCTTTTTCGTTGAACTACGTCTGAAACTTTCCACGGGAATCTCCGGTGCACGGGCCACGCAACTATGTCGCTCGAGCGTGGGAACCACAGTTAAACAAAGCGTAATATGAGTGTTTGTATGGAACTGAAATTCGATCGAAAATAATCGGCGGTTTTCCACTGAAAATGCATTAAAATGGAAATACAGTTTGAAAAACATTACCTGCTATGTGTTTGCTGCGTTTTTATTGCTTTTCCGAGCTGCTGGAGGCCGATCTGGGCGATTTTCTGCTTAACGGTCGAGGCGACGTCATGTCACGTACTAGAGAGAACTAGTTCTCTCTAGTACGTGACATGACACGCTCGATCAACATAGTTGCGTGGCCCGTGCATCAGAGATGGAAAGTTTCAGAAGAAGGTCAATGAAGAAGGAGAAATAATTAGTTACATTGGAGAAAGGGGAGGTCGCTAGCTCTAAAAATTTGCGATACCTTCGATAAGTCCGCCGTGAAAAATTCCCTGTCAGTGTTTGTTTTCTTGCGGCCATGTTATAGTTTGCGATTTCCTCGACTTCGTTTATTTATTGTTTATTTATTATTTATTTATTTTTTCTGAAGCTCTCCTCAAAAATGTTTCCGTTGAACGGGCCACGCTACATCCTCGGAGACCCAGGGGCAGCTAGTCGGGACGACGGGATTTTCATGGGCGAAAGTTTACAACTAGAGCGGGAGAGCCCCTGGGCTCTTACTCTTACCGAACGAGTTCCAGAAGCGTTTGAAATCCCGCCTTCTTATTGGCCAGAAAAATTTTTTTCTGGCCAATCAGCAAAGAGGAACAGCCGGGCGACTCTCATGTCTTCTTACACGAGGTTGTTTTCCGCATCGAACGCCGTAGTAGCGTGACCCGTTCAACGGGAACATTTTTGAGGAGAGCTTCAGAAAAAATAAATAAATAATAAATTAATAAACGAAGTCGAGGAAATCGCAAACTATAACGTGGCCGCAAGAAAACAAACACTCACCGGGATTTTTCACGGCGGACTTATCGAAGGTATCGTAAATTTTTAGAGCTAGCGACTTCCACTTTCTCAAGTGTTACATGAGGCTAATAGCTACTGGAGTAAACGATGTTACTAATTTCTCCTTGTTCGTTGAACTACGTCTGAAACTTTCCACGGGAATCTCCGATGCACGGGCCACGCAACTATGTCGATCGAGCGTGGGAACCACAGTTAACCAAAGCGTAATATGAGTGTTTGTATGGAGCTGAAATTCGATCGAAAATAATAGGCGGTTTTCCTCTGAAAATGCATTAAAATGGAAATACAGTTTGAAAAACATTACCTGCTGTGTGCTTGCTGTGTTTTTATTGCTTTTCCGAGCTTCTGGAGGCCGATCTGGGCGATTTTCTGCTTAACGGTCGATGCCACGTACTAGAGAGAACTAGTTCTCTCTAGTACGTGACATGACACACTCGATCAACATAGTTGCGTGGCCCGTGCATCAGAGATGGAAAGTTTCAGACGAAGATCAACGAAGAAGGAGAAATAATTAGTTACATTGGAGAAAGGGGAAGTCGCTAGCTCTAAAAATTTGCTTTACCTTCGATAAGTCCGCCGTGAAAAATTCCCTGTGAGTGTTTGCTTTCTTGCGGCCACGTTATAGTCTGCGATTTCCTCGACTTCGTTTATTTATTGTTATTTTTTTCTGAAGCTCTCCTCAAAAATGTTCCCGTTGAACGGGCCACGCTACTACGGCGATTGATGAGGAAAACAACCTCGTGTAAGAAGACATGAGAGTCGCCCGGCTGTTCCTCTTCGCTGATTGGCCAGAAAAAAATTTTTTCTGGCCAATCAGAAGGCGGGATTTCAAACGCTTCTGGAACTCGTTCGGTAAGAGTAAGTGCCCAGGGGCTCTCCCGCTCTTGTTGTTTCGCCCATGAAAATCCCGTCGTCCCGACTAGCTGCCCCTGGGTCTCCGAGGATGGCCACGCTACTACGGCGTTCGATGAGGAAAACAACCTCGTGTAAGAAGACATGAGAGTCGCCCGGCTGTTCCTCTTCGCTGATTGGCCAGAAAAATATTTTTCTGGCTAATCAGAAGGCGGGATTTCAAACGCTTCTGGAACTCCTTCGGTAAGAGTAAGTGCCCAGGGGCTCTCCCGCTCTTGTTGTAAACTTTCGCCCATGAAAATCCCCTCGTCCCGACTAGCTGCCCCTGGGTCTCCGAGGATGAATTTACAACAGAATCGGGTTCAAAATCTAGCTTAATTGTAAGAAAAAAAAAGGCTTTTGTAGCAAAGTTTAATGGCATTCGGCAACATAGCACTCAAAACACCGCTCAAACGGTAAAATATGCGGGTTTTTTTAAAGTGTGCAGTGAAAGGGTTAGACCTGCAGAGGTCCCCACGGAAACACTTGCTACGCAGGCTACTATTTCCTTTGCTTGACGCGTTCGCCATTTTCTTGAGGGGTTCACAGGCGCGATCGATTTCCAGCTGTTCTCTGAGGACACGACAGATTCCCAGCGTAATCCAAGGGTCCTCCCAATTGTACCCAACTGAGTTTTTCTTGACGAATTTTGTTGATGATTACAAGTTTCCTTTACACCTTTTCCTTGGTGACGGCAAAATAGCCTTTTTTCATTTGACTTACTTTTATAGCTGGGAGCGGGCGGTGCAAATAACCATGTGAATGAGAAAACTAAGGAGGCATTTCATGATTTGTGCTGCTCCCCCGCCGGTACTGAACCCCTGGGAGGGGTTACCCGCGACAGCTCAGTTTTATCAGTTTTGTACCACAAAATTTTGCAACTAAACAGGTAAAAAATTGGCGAGGTGATCAACTGAACATTCGTCCACATCCGACTTCACCGGTGTTTCTCGTATGCAAGCACTCAACGTTCAACCCGCCCGAGCTTTTCTTTCCGTCATGAAAACGCGTTCGTGGCGTTTTATCGCGAGCCAATTTAAAGTAACCCTAATAAACTTTGCATTTTCCGAAATCTTTAGAGCAATTTTAAAGATAGCAAAAACGTGATTGATTCAAGATAGAAGATTGTATCCAGGTTACAGCGAATGATTCCTCATGGAGAAGTTCCTTCAATTCATCTGGAGAAAAAGACAAACAAAGCGGAACGAGTCGAGGTTTCTTAAGAACTTTTGGTTTAGGGTATCCGTAGCAAAACGTTCACCTAGATTCTTAACAATTGAGCTGTGATAAAATAAATCGAGCAACGTTGGCATCGAACAGACAAGTCTGGGCATGTTTATTGACGCATTGTGAACTGTCATTGTTGCTTAGCAGAAAAGAAACGCAAGCACTGCCTGTCAACGTATTGTTATATTGTTTTTCCTGTTCTTGTTCACTGGTTTTCGCTTTTTTCACCTTGTCAATCGGGCACCCCTGCGCATGTGTTATAATATGTCGCACAATGTATGCACCCAGGTATTATGCGGGTCAAAATTTGGGCATATAACCACGCAAAGTAACCATGGAGTACGCATGTGCAGAGCTGCTAGGCAACATCTCAGGCTCATCTCTCGGGATGATTCAAAATGGCGGACGGTAGTCGAATTCGTGATTCGATCCGTTTACTATAATGGAAGAAAATTATACAATTTTCCCAGTTGAGGGCAAAACACAAGTCAAAGATGAGGAAACGGAGATCCTTATTAGTGATCATGAGCTTGTGCTGTTTTACTTAGTTATTCCTTGTATTCACCGTCTGTTTATGTTTTATTATTACAAAGAGTAAGTAGCTATTCTGGTTTTGTGTCTATCAACATCGGTCGATGCGATGCGGCGGTCGACCGATAAATCGACGAGACGTTGTAATAGATCCATTTATACGCGTTGATTGCAAAGTCGTATCTTGAGTAGTTTTCTCCGGTGACATCCAGCGATGAAGACCTCAATATTCTTACAACTTGTTTTTGTCTTATTTTTGTATCGAGTGGAAGTGGCTGCTCCGGCTTTACGTCCATCGAGAGCGCTCGATCGGGGCTATAATAACTCCAGCCGCGTTGACTACAAAGTCAAATCTAGAGTTGTGTTCTCCAGTAACATATTTTCAGAGGCAACTAATGTACATATCAGCTCGTTGGAAGGCCAGTCCAGCACGGTATAATATGCGAAAAGTCAGGTAAACGCGCCAGCCAAACGCTAGAACGGTTTCAAAACAAAAACACAAGCGCGCAAAGCACTTTGGGTGACACTGGCTCTTTAAGTATTACCATCCATAAATAGAGTTGGATTGATTGATTGATTGATTGATGCTACATGTAATTTGAGGTCCCAATATCCTGTCATCTTCGCCAAAAACAAAAAGAAAGTCTTCGACCACGTTCATAATGGCAAATCATCAGATACCAAAACAAGATTTTTCCAGCCTCTGGTGAGGAGCAAAAACAACCCAACAAAGGAAACATTCAACTTCCGGCTGACTTCCGTGGCTCAGAAACGTCTGCGCTTATTATGGTGTCACGCCTTGATTTTGTAAGAGTATACCATCCAACGTTTGAACGGCTGATGCTTCATTGTCAGAGCTCGATAGGACTAGCGACTTCACACATTTGCTATACAGACTGAACAAACTTTCCCAAAAAGTTAGTTTGATGGACATCGTTGTTACCATAGCAAAACGGCAATAACGTCACATATTTTACATATCTCCAATATTCACAACATCTAGACATAACTTTTAAACGACCTTATGTACGCCGCGTACATGTACGCCTTCTCGACTGGCAAGTTTCAAGAAATCATTATAAGAGCGATCGAAAAAATCAGGAATATTTTCATTGAAAAAAAGAAATAAAGATCATCTTTTCTTTTGTTAATTTGTCAAGTCCAATGTTTTCCTTGCGGATTGAAACAACGTTTTCATCGTTTTAACATGACTGTGGCCGAAAACTACTTTCCAGAAGAGTTTCAAGCAATTTGTTCATTCGATTTTCTTTGCTTATTTCTTCGCTGCGCGTTTTGGGCAATTTTGCGACAACTTTGAAAATACGCGTGAAAATTTATCGTTAATTCTACTCGGCTCCATGCGATAACACATACTTATGCAAAAAGAAAAAAATTCTCACTGAAGTTTTGGCAGCGGTATGCAAGTATGTCTAATAAAAACAAAGGGGAAATTTCAGAAAGATATCGGCTGTCAAGAAATAATACGGCATTCACACTTTCGTGGATAAACGTAGAAGTTCCCTACATTTTTTGCTCCATTTCGCATCATTGAAATGACTGAATGCACTTGAGACTTACGGAAACGGAGCTGCACATGGTGAACTCCAGATGAAATGGTTAAGAGGAAAATATCCGTCCACTAGTGTTTTAGTTGCAGCTCCCGTAACAAAAGGATTACTACTAGCAGTAAAATGGACATATTTAGAGCATCACTTCTTGCGACATCAAAGAAAATCGAAGGAAGGAAATTGCGTGAAGCTCTCCAGGAGAGTAGTCCTATGCTACAGGGATATACGGAAATATATGTTATTTACCGGCCGGGAGGTCCGTATAGGGAAAAACTGTGACCGCGGTCTTGAGTACGGCCCGAGGCCGCAGGCCGAGGGCCGTACTCAAGACCAAGGGCACAGTTTTTCCCTATACGGACCGACCTAGGCAGGTAAATAACATTTTTATTTTTTTCCCAACATTTGCGAGTTTGCAGATCAATCTTGAAAGGTTGTCAGAACGCGCGTAAGTTTCACTGAGTCAGATGGCAGGAAACCGTGGAGCGAATGTAATCATAAACACTTCAAACTTTTTTAAAACTTAAGTGTAATATTTTCGACTAGAAACTACCGTATCAACACGGAAAAGGTTGTTTTTCAAGAACAGACACGCACATGGAAAATCCTGCCCGGCATAGGGATAAACAACCCAATTAAATACTTATAATTAAGCTTAAGCTTACTAAAAACAAAACCAAAGGCCTCAATCGTTAGGACAGGTTTAATTGCCCTTGCGTAAAAAATGAAAGAGAGTAATACTTCGAAAAACATTTCTGTTTAGCCTAATTACTTTCTTTTTATGTTTTGCTTCGTACCTGTAAACGTAGGTGCTGGTTGTTTGGGTATAAACAATTTAATTATTTAGCGAAATCGTTCGGTTTGATCTCAGTTTTAACCAAAGCGAACGGTGCGCTGGCTTTTAAGCTTGTCTTCATTTAAGCTTACGACGGATGAAAAAGCAAAATTCCAGTTTAAGCCTGCACAATTTCTTGAATGAAAATATACCGAACCTCGTTAATTTAAGAGAAAAAACTGAAAAACGAAGTCGTTAAAGTAAATATCGGAGTCAAAAGGCATTGTGGCGATCGCAATTTAAAAACTAAAACTGCTGTGTTAAGTGAATTCAACAACAAACTCACCAACCGCCATTCTAAGCTACACAAAATTAAAACGAGTACTTGCCTTTTGAAGGTATTTCAAGGTCTTTAATTCCCCTCCTTGTTGAACTTTCCATTTACAACACACACAAGAATTGTGACTTGCCAAAAAAGTCGCATCTTTGAGCCGTAAATAAAAAAATTCTCGAATTCAACCGAGGTATGTTGTTTTTCAACTTTCATTCAACGGTCCATGACAAAACCGGTCCGGATAGGAAAAAACTGGACCGGCGGAAGGCGAGTCAACAGCCAATCAAATTCAAGGATTCCGGATTCCGGACCGGAAAAATGCTTAAGAAAAAAATAAAAACCGTTATTTCATTCAATTCGTCTGGAAAACACTGGTCTTGACGAATGAACAAAAGTAAATGGGAGTGTTTAATTTTTTTATGGAAAATATTCAACCTAAATTTTCTCGAAAACGCTCTCATGGAATTTCTGAAAATTTTCCAATCGGAAAGACCTACATGTGGCCCAGGGATAGTAAGACGTTTTCAAAGTTTAGGTCTAGATGTCGAGAACATTGGAGATACCTAAAATGTATGACGTCATCACTGTGTTCCTATGGTAACGCTGCAGTCATTCAAACTAACTTTTCTGAAAAGTCTGTCAATGTGTAGTAAATGTGTGAAGTAGCTAGTCCTAACGAGCTCTGAAAGTGAAGGATCGGCCGTTGAAATGTTGAGTGGTGTGATCTTTCAAAATCCAGGCGAGCCACTTCAAGCTCCCTGATAATCAGTTAACAAGGCAGGTCATTAAGTCTGCCTGTGCACGCATATTACAGAGCTTGAAAACAGTGCCATCTCTGGGATGATTGAATGGAACCTTGGCTTAAGTTTTCGCATCGCGCAGAATGCGTGGACATCATTAATTATTCATAATATATAGATTTAGCCATGACTAAAAGCGGAGCCTCCAAGGAATAAATTGGTGCTCGTTTCTCAAAAATAGTCCTGAAACTTTTCGCTCTGACATATATTTCGGGGCTTTCTTTGGCTCGTTCCCTTTCGAAAAGTGTTTCTCAAAAAGCCCGAAAGTGTTCCAAATTGTCCTCCAAGATTTTGAGGATCTGTTCTGTAAAACCAAGCTCGAAAGGTCATTCTAGAGGCTGAGCACAGCTTAATTTTTTTGGGGGGCATCAAACTGAACACATATTCTACTCAGGAGCAGTCTTGCTTGGTTTTTTAAATGTTTCCATATCCTGTCATTAACTGTCAAGGTTTGTCAAATCTCCTTGGATTATTGGCTGTTGGCTTGAATGAACTTGAAACGGCGCTCATGTACAACAACAAAATAAAACTTATTCTGAAGTAAATGGGTTATCTTCATCGCGTTCGGATGTTCAGTTAACAAATAACATGAACTGCCCCTATTAGTCTGGTCAAAATTTATACCATCAAGATTGAAAACGAGCAAACACCAAACACGCTTTAAATTATGGCATACGTTTTGCGGATGCGAAGTAAGCCCATTTAAAGTTAGGCGCTTTGACAAACGCAAAAAACTTGATTTTCGGAAGCTTTTCGGATAAAATAGTCTTAAACCGACAACTGCTTCGCTTACTATTGAAAAGTTCTAGGGCAAGAAAATCGACAATTGCACAAACCGATCCGACAGTTAAAATTGAAAACAATTATTCGCCGTAAGTGATGCTTGTGCAGTTGCCTTGCGACTGTGCTTTGACCTACTGTTATGAATAAACAAACACAAAATAATAAACAGAGAAATCATTTTTGAAAAAGATTATTCGAAAACCCGTAAGTTTATACTTGAATGCAATTCGCATTACACTTCCAGCATGGCAATATATTCTAAGACTACATCTGTCACAAATCTGAGCTCGTTTTCTAATAATCTTTTGAAGTCAAAAGTAAATGACACATTTCTAATGACATAAATTCAATTTCAAAATGTAATTTCTTTGACCGTAATAAATACTCAAAATCATGCACCTTAAAACCCTTTAAAAACTTCACTTACTCGGTTGTGTTTCAGAACAAGGCAAGCTCTCCGCCGTGAAGAAAACAAAGCGATGAGGTCCTTTGAAGGCAGCTTTCGTAACTTGAAGTTTTCGCCTACTACCAGTATTCTTTTGAACTTTTTCTTTCCATTTATAGGTATTAAGAGCAAATGTTGCCAAAAATCAAACATTTTCAAAATATTGTGGCAACAGCTCAAAAATCAATTCCGCTCATATTCTTATGTTAGGTAGACCTTAATGTGAAACAAATCACTGCATAGTTCGTTTGGCTGAATATC
The DNA here is from genome assembly GCA_964017195.1 of Siderastrea radians. Taxonomy (NCBI): domain Eukaryota; kingdom Metazoa; phylum Cnidaria; class Anthozoa; order Scleractinia; family Rhizangiidae; genus Siderastrea; species Siderastrea radians. Next base: position 19,564,897 of record OZ024894.1, read on the forward strand.
GATTTATTTTCCAGAAAATCGATATTAACGGAATTCGCTCAAAATACCGCTTTTGAAGCTCAAAATTTAAGGCAAATCTCGAAGCTTTGCGTGACAAAATGAAGCATTCCAGAGCAATAAAAATTAACCGAACTTGTAGAACGATGTTTAAATATATGTCAAAAGCAATTTCAGCAATTTCTGCTCATTTATTTACGAGCTCTAATTAAATTTATCCGACATACTTTTGACTAGATAAAAAGTATATCAAGTTTAACCCCTAAAAAAAGCATCTGGTACCGAATACTATTCGTCAAGAGGATTTTTTGGGAAAACTTATTGACGCGATGTTATAGAATTTTAAAGTTGGACAAAATGCGTTGATTCAAGCGATTAGAAAAGTCAGCCTAATTAACTCAGTGTACACATACACAAACAAGTTCACGTTTACCGTAGGTTTTGATCAGCCAACAACCGATTTTAACACAAAATCCTCTAACCTTCAAGTTGCTGTATCACAGATGAGAGCTGTGGTCCTTGTTCATGATAAAATTCAAGCAAACTGCAAGGAAACTTGACAGGATATCGCAACTTAAAATGCCGTTCCACCGAACATCCGCCGTTTTTGATGTGAGGATTCTCTTTTCCTATTTTCGTTGGAAAGCAGGCTTAAGGTGTTGTACATAAGATGTCTTTCCTTTCAAACTAGCTCTGAACTGAACAGCGAAACAAGAAGTCGTTAATAGAAAAACATCTGTTACGTGCTTTGGGTGATGCCGCTAATTAATTTAAAACGAGTTTTAGTGAAATCGACTACTGCATGCATATACCGCCGTAACGAAATTTTGGGTGCATCGGGTGACTTTGGGGAATTGGGTGTAATTTCGTTTTTCAAATAAGCTATTTCTGTCTTCATACGTTTACTACTTTAAGGACTGAGCGAAGATTCTCAGTAGATTGGGTTCGATGAGTACTTTGAAATCTGTGCAACTGAAAAAAGCGCACGTTGGTTGCGTGACATACCCGAGAGTGAGCTTTTACCTGATCGGCAGGGCCAAGCCGCAAAGGGGGTTTTAAAAATATATTCTCTGTTGGTTTTCCAAGAAGTCGCACAGTTAATGAACGTATTTTTATATACTATGGCTAGATTAAAATACAAAGTCAGGCATGAAAATTTCCTGTTCGGTCTTAGAATTTTTTTTTCGTTTTGTTGGGGTGAGGGTGGGGCGGGGCTGGGGCTATAGGGTTCGGGGAAAGAAGTTTTAGAGAACACTGAATCGACTGATTGTAACGAATCCTGGCATTCAAAGACTTTCAAATAAGGCAGAGTGATACCTTAAAACCTCCTTTTTATTTTTACATGGTTCTTGTTCGTATTTACGTGTTAGTGTACATTTAACGCACAAACGCTTATTTACGGAGAATAGACATTAATAAGAAATCAAATTTCGTACTGGTTCTCAGGGAATAAATTTAATGATCTGCAAGATTGTTGAGAGCTTCGTCCTGTGGCAGAAAATACAAGCCACTACGGGCTTAACTTGGATGAAATTTTATGAGTCTTGGGTTTTCCGCTTTCGATGCTCAACAGGCACCAACGAAAAACGACTCTACTCGACTGACACTGTAGTGCTTGCAGTCTTTTTTTAAAGCTTCCAACAGCGAAGAAAACTACAAAACGGTTAACTGGGGGGTTCAACGTTCTATTCAGCACCGATCAACGCAGTTGAATTTTTAAAACAAGTTTGGCCTTCCAGCTTAATGACGTTTCACAATTTTGCCGACTTTTCTTTTGTTCTCAGGTGTGCCACCCTGTGCAATGATGTTCTGTAATATTTATTCAACTTTTTCTATGTTCTCAGGTGTGATCAAAAGTATTGAATTCGTTTGCCCACCTTGTTCAACATCGCACAACAAAGTTGTGTTCAAGATTGTTGAATAATGTTGAATGAGTTTGGCCGAGTCATAAAGTTTGCAAACGAAAAACGCAAAGAGCGTGAGCCAACAAAATGAGGGCGCAGCCGGGGTTGAAGGCTAAGTGAAGGGGGAAGTTTGAACCCTTAATCCCCCAACATGAAAAGGTTTCCCCTTAAGTAGGTTTAAAAGCACCCCAACCCCCCCCCCCCCCACCCTTCATCCCCATCCTCGCTAAAGTTGGTCGGTCGGTCGGTTGATCGGTTAAGCAAAAGGGAAAGATAATTCCAAGCTAATAATTTCAAGCGAGCCTTGATTAAAAATTAAGTCCTCAAAACAGTCATTTTACAACGACCCGCTATCACTCTTAAAGGTGTTCGAAGACCTTGATAGGAGGGTGACTTAGATGTCCAAGTCACCTCAAGATGCCTTTAAAGAATATTAAAACGCACGAGGAAAGGGTGCAGGCACAGACTAAGTATTTCTAATCGGAGCCTTTTGGGTCTGTGAAATCCAGTTTTCGGAAATCGAGAACCTGCAAATTCCTTTCCGATCGGCTTTTACAATTACTGAACAAAGCTTTATCGCATGCAGGTGGCTGGCTTGAATGTTGTGTGATGTTGTAAAGCAAAAGGTTTCACTTCTGCATAATTGATACATTAAAGGTGGGGTTAGGTGAGTTCTGAAACAAGAGATGGAAAAGCTCCGCTTTATTTGAAAATCCTTTCATGCCAAGAATCGTTTACTTATACTATCACTTTCACCCAGGCACTTACAATCAGTCGAGTTAGTATTCTCTTAAACGTCTTTTCGAACACCTTCAGCTCAAACCCCGCCCCACCCTAAACAAAAAGAAAGAAAACATTCTCAGACCGAAAAGGAGATTTTCATGTCCAACTTTGTATTTTAATCCAGCCATAGTTCATTAACTGTGCTATCTCTTGGAAAACCAACAGAGAATATATTTTTTAAATCCCTTCGCCCTGCCCACCAGGAAAAAGCTCTGGGGTTAATGTCACGCAACCAACATACGTTTTTTTTTTTCAGTTTCACGCATTTTTAAGTGCTCATCTGAAACCAATCTACTGAGAATCTTCGCTCAGTCCTTAAATTGATAAACGTAGGATGACAAGAATAGCTTATTTGGAAAAACAATTTAACCTTATTCCCCAAAGTCACCCTATGCACCCAAAATTTCGTTACGGCGGTACATGCATGCAGTTGTCGATTTCACTAAAACTCGTTCTAAATTAATTAGCGGCGTCACCCAAAGCACGTAACAGATGTTTTTCTATTAACGACTTCTTGTTTCGCTGTTCAGTTCAGAGCTAGTTTCAAAGGAAAGGTATCTTTTGTACAACACCTTAAGCCTGTTTTCTAACGAAAATAGGAAAAGAGAATCCTCACATCAAAAACAGCGGATGTTCGGTGAAACGGCATGGCAAGTTGCGATATCCTGTCAAGTTTCCTTGCAGCTTGCTTGAATTTTATCATGAACAAGGACCACAGCTCTCATCTGTGATACAGCAACATGAAGGTTAGAGGAGTTTGTGTTAAAATCGGTTGTTGGCTGATCAAAACCTACGGTAAACGTGAACTTGTTTGTGTATGTGTACACTGAGTTAATTAGGCTTGATCGCTTGAATCAACGCATTTTGTCCAACTTTAAAATTCTATAACATCGCGTCAATAAGTTTCCCCAAAAAATCATCTTAGGAGGGAAAAGAACATTCCTTCTCCTCTTGAAATCCAGATTCTTGACGAATAGTATTCGGTACCAGATACTTTTTTTAGGGGTTAAACTTGATATACTTTTTATCTAGTCAAAAGTATGTCGGATAAATTTAATTAGAGCTCGTAAATAAATGAGCAGAAATTGCTTTTGACTTATATTTAAACATCGTTCTACAAGTTCGGTCAATTTTTATTGCTCTGGAATGCTTCATTTTGTCACGCGAAGATTCGAGATTTGCCTTAAATTTTGAGCTTCAAAAGCGGTATTTTGAGCGAATTCCGTTAATATCGATTTTCTTGAAAATAAATCGATATTCAGCCAAACGAACTATGCAGTGATTTGTTTCACATTAAGGTCTACCTAACATAAGAATATGAGCGGAATTGATTTTTGAGCTGTTGCCACCAAATGTTTGACCGTTGGTAACATTCGCTCTTAAATGTTTTTTTTCTCAAGTTTAAAACTACAGTACCGTCGAACAATCGTTTTGCTAAATAAACTTAAGCTTTTTAAAAAAACCTCTTTTTCAAAAGCGACGATGGTCAAGCGATTTCCCGCCAAGAAAAACGCGGGTTGCCCAAAAGCACCGCGCGATTTCCCGCCAAGAAAAGATGGCATTCTCCACTCCCGGTCGGGTTGCCTTGGGACTTCCCTCCCCCTCCCCCAGAGTCTGTACGGACGGACGGATGGACGGACGTACGCTGACGTCACAACCAAAATTTTTCGCATCGATACATTACCAAATTTCCTTATCAATGGAGCTCCGCTGGCGGGCTTTGCCCGCAGGCTCCGCTAAGACTGTGAAGCGGCAAATTTGAATGAGAGTGGGCTATGAATAGTTCACGGAATGGGCCGGTGGCCGCAAAATTTGGGTATAGGTTAACCACGAGGAACTGAAAACAGTTTTGCGAAGGATATCTTTTATCAAGAAAACTCCGTGCAAAGAGCCCGTGTATTAAAGAGTTTAGTCAAGTCTAGTGTATTAGCACCATTACAATCTTCGTGTACAAAATAATTCTCAGAAAGGGTTCACGTGTAAAGTGCCATGGTTAACCTATGACAGTTTTAGGAAGAAAATGTCATGTAATGAGCCCGTGTAATAGAGAGTTCAGTTTAGTTGTGTGTGGTTATCCTATTTTGAGTCTAATCGTGTACAGGATAACTGTCTGAGAGGGTTGTATAGTGCCATGGTTAACCTATGCCCAACATTTGGGTATAGAGTAACCACGGGAAACTAAAGACAGTTTTATGAAGACTATAACGTGTAATGAGCCCGCGTAATAAAGAGTTCAGTTACGTTGTGTGTGGTTATCCCATTTTAGTTCATTCACGTATAGAATGGTCCTCAGAATGGGTTGTAAGGTTCCATGGTTAAACTATGTCCAGGTACGTTTAGTGCAATAACACCATCAGATTCTATTCATTTACAGTAATTCCCAGAAAAAACACAAGGAAGTGAAGAAATTTTTATAAAGAGTATGTTTTGTGTAATGTGACGAGGGGGCAATACGATGTCTTGTTCCTAGCGCACGAAACACAGTTTTCTTTTTCCCGAATCAAAAGCAACATGTACAAATTACGATTTCTCGATTCTCGAAAATATAAAATACAAAAAATTTTGGCTAGTGTGCTAATAGCAGGGAATTTCAATTAACCCCTTAAGCCCTAAAATGACGAAAATGGATTTTCTCTTCACGTCATCTCTACTTGTTCGAACAATAAAGAAAATTATTCAGAGGATGAGACGTTTTGATATTTTGACAAATTCACTTTACTAAACTATAATTAAGAAAAGAAGCAATCAAGCCGTCCTTCTTGGGGGGATTTAATGAAAATACGGATAGTCAATACAATATGTAGTAAAACGGTTACAGTAGATATGTGATACAGTCATCTTCTCTGTTTATACCATGTGGTTGCATGGTTTTGGCCTTATCTATATGTAAAATGATTCTCGAACTCTACGTATGGATTCTCTTTTAAAATTAATGAGTTCGAGTGGAATAAGTTCGATGTCCGTGAGTTTGTGTCCCTTCTGATTAAAGTGCTGCGGTACTGCATCGGCGGTTGTCTTGTTTTGTATGGCTCTACGGTGCTCTCCAAATCTGTCACGTAGTCATTTTTTCTTTGCCGTTTTTTCATATTATAGTTTATGGATAGACTCAGATGCGATCACCACACACAACTAAACCGAACTCTTTATTACACGGGCTTATAACATAACGCGGGTTTCTCTTCATCCAACTGTCTTTAGTCCCTCGTGGCTAACCTAAACCGAATTTGGGGCATAGGTTAACCATGGCACTATACAACCCTCTCAGATAGTTATTCTGTACACGATTAGACTCAAATGGGATATCCACACACCGTGACTAAACTGAACTCTTTATTACACGGCTTGTTATATGGAATTTTCTTCATAAAATTCTTTTTAGTTTCCCGTGGTTAATCCATACCCAGATTCTGGGCTTAGGTTAACCATGGCACTATACAACCCTCTCAGATAGTTATTCTGTACACGATTAGACTCAAATGGGATATCCACACACCGTGACTAAACTGAACTCTTTATTACACGGCTTGTTATATGGAATTTTCTTCATAAAATTCTTTTTAGTTCCCCGTGGTTAATCCATACCCAGATTCTGGGCATAGGTTAACCATGGCACTATACAACCCTCTCAGATAGTTATTCTGTACACGATTAGACTCAAATGGAATAACACACACAACTTAACTGAACTCTTTATTAGACGGGCTCATTACATGAAATTTTCTTCGTGAAACTGTTTTTAGTTCCCCATGGTTACTTTATACCCAAATTTTGGGCAATAGGCTAACCATGGCACTGTACAACCCTCTAAGATAGTTATTCTGTACACGGTTAAACTCAAATGTGATATCCACACACAACTTAAACAGAACTGTTTATCACACGGCTTATGAGATGGAATTTTCTTCCTAAAACTGTCTGTAGTCCCCTGTGGTTACTCTCTACCCAAATTTTGGGCATAGGCTAACCATGACCAATAGACTCTCCAATAGTTATTCTGTACACAAATAGACTCAAATGGGATAACCACACACAACTAAACTAAACTCTTTATTGTTTTAAACTCAGTCAGCATTTTATACTCAGTCCGTTGTCCGCAGTCCGCTAGTACCTCCTATACTACCTTAAGTACCTGAGTGGTCGCCATTTTGGATTTCCCATCTTTCCATTGTTCTCTGTATGAAAGTGAAGGAATACCGCAGAATTCCGAAAGTAACGACCCCTCCGAAAGTAACGGCTCCCCGAAAGTAACGTATTTTTTTTGCTTTTCTATTAAATCTCGAAAGTAATGACCCCCACCCCCCGAAAGTAGCGGTCCCTTCCAAAAAATGACAATTCAAACACACACAACAAATGTACTGTATTTAATGTGACGTTTCTTCAACTAGTGGGGTAGGTTTTTAGCAGTGAGTTGAATTACGTGATATATTCAGGAGTGAATTAATTTTCAGCGAATAATACGAACAGTCATTTCCTATTTAAATCAAACTACAATGAAATCCGGAAATGACAGAACTTTATGTATAAATGTAACTGGAACGCGAAAAATTTGCCTCATGTTTCCTTGTTCACCTTGAAAGTCCCCAAAAGCTTCTAGATCCTCAGTTGATTGGTAAGCCAACGGTGTCCATGTAATTAAAAATCGTTTCATTCATTTAGTTATTTCCTTTATTCATTGTTGTCATGAAACCATATTTGGCTCCACCGCTTGAATGCAGGCCAATGGTGTAATTCTCCAGCCCGTTAAGATTAATTTCTTGATCGCGTTCCCCTGACGTTGGCAAGGCAATTCCACAAAAGTTTTTCAACCATCCCAAACTAACGGCTACCCGAAAGTAGCAGCTACTCGAAAGTAACGGCCCCTTTGGCCTGCAAAATCCGAAAGTAAAGGGGGCCGTTACTTTCGGAATTCTACGGTACTGCGCTCTGATTGGCTATGCCTGATATCTTTGCCTTGTACTACTTTTTTGCTTCTGGCGGCGCAAAAATTGGGGCGAGCACAAAACTTTTCGCTCAGCCAAAAAGCGAAAAATTTTCTAACTTTCGCTGTAAAAGTCGACTTTTCAGGACATTGGAGGCGTAGACATTGAACCGCTTGTGACGTCATCATTTTCTGAAGACACCAGATTATTTTGATAAGCAGCTAACACAGCAAAGCCAGATCCATTCACACGTGTATCCATTTAGAATATTGATCAAATTCTGGCAGAGCTATTCCAAATTCTGAATAAGAATTCTTTTGCCATCTATCGCTCCAATTCCGTTGGGAAAATTGCTCTCACCAATGACAACCATCCCTCTTCGCTATTTAGTGTCTTCAAGTATGTCTCTCCGAGTATTTTAAATATTGCTTCATAACACTCAATAGCAATAGAAGAAATCATAGTTCGACTGATTCGAAAAGAGTACTCCATTGATTTAAAGGTTTCGCCTGTCGCCAGATATCTTAGCGTATCAGTGAGCCTTTCAGCAGGTTTGATGCTTGATCCGGCGTAACTTTGTATCTTCTCTAGTTATTCGGTGCGAAACTGCAAAAACTGGAACTGTTCACTGTTGACTCGAAAGAATTCTTTGTAACCTGCAGCATCCTCCAAGCAAGCTCTCTCACCAGCTGATGAAATTCCCCTATTTCTTCTCTTCTTGCCATCCAGGGCCTGACCCAGTTTATGCGATTTCTCTTGGCTAAAATTAGTTCGTATTCGTCGTCGGTTAATAAATAAATAAGCACCAGAAAAGCAAAATATTTACGTTTTGTAGCTCTAGACATTCTTGCACGATCCGCTTTGTGGAATTTTCGCGGGAATTATAACCTCGTGCCAGTCCCCTGCACTGTTGTTCCCGTCAATTGCGAGACGATGAGCGAGATAAGTTGCGGGAAAATGTAAGTGTAACACCCCTCTGCAACTTGTCTCGCCGCAGCGCAACGCAGGTTTTTAGTTGTTGCGAGACTAGTTGCATAGTGTAATAGCGCCTTTATAACGGATGGAAATAAAGCGAAAAATATAGGGAACTTTAACATTCGTCTATGAAAACGTAAGTCCATATTATTTGTTGACAGCTGATTTTTTCAGAATGTCTCTTTTGTCTATATGCAGCATATTTTTGAAGCACTGTGGGAATGCACGTTCACTTTTACTCTTTTTACAATGGCAATTAGCATAAAGCTGTAGACACGCTACCGGTAGCACTTTTCAGATTTTCGGAAAACCGGCCGTTGCTTGAATATAAAAACTGGGAGAAGGTCCAATTCGTTAAAAACAAACAATACAGTTACAGTTTATGGATTAATTCTATTACAACAGCGCTATATGTTCTTTATAAAAGGGAGAGTTCAGGAGGCAAAAAGAAAAATCCCCAGCAGTCGTATGCAAATATGTGGACAAAAGAGAAAATTTGGAAAGACATCAGCTGTCAACAATAATACGGCATTAACAGTCTCGTGGATAAATGTAAAAGTTCCCTAAATTCTTCGCTCCATTTTATATCCTTAAAATGGTTCAATGCACTTGAGATCTACGGAGGTGGAGCTGCACATGCTGAACTTCAGATTACGCGGCTAAGAAAAAATCCATTGACTAGTTTTTTCTACTTGCAATAAATTGGACTTACTTAGTGCATTACGCACTGCGACATCAAATAAAATCGAATGAAGAAAATTGTGAGAACTCTCCTGGAAAGAAGACCCATGCTGCAGGTATAATATACCGCGAAACAACAGGAAAGGGGAATCTTAAGAGCGGTTATCTGTAACTTTCACCTAGGACCATGCAAGATAGAAAAATCGAAAATTGCCAAACTTTGTCACAATAAAGGTCTTCCCAAACCATTTATAAAAATATAAGTTTCAGTTTATTTCGGTAGATATTTTACCGTTACGACGACTTTATCATTCCGATGGCTCGGGAGCGAGTAAAAACGACTTGAAACTGTCACTTAAATCAACCGCTCGTCTTGAATTGTGAAGACAGAAATATCAATATCAAAGCCATGTAGTATAAGTAGGATATTCCCTTGTCATGTTTTCTTTGTCAAATTTGAATTCGATCGAGACCAGAATTTTTAACAGATTTTTAAAATTTAACCGTTTCGAGCGGCATAGTTGCACGCTAAAAAATGGCGAAATTCAGGACCAAAAAAAGCCCTCTGGTATATGGCTTTCGCTGCTGAGACTACACTTGTTGGAATAAGCAAACTTTCCTCTACGATTTGATGAAAAAAATTTTTTGGGTAAATGAAATGGTAAATTTTGGGAGCGCTTTATCTACACCCTATTTTCCAGGCGAAGACGACCTTTTGACCTTGACAAGCGGGGAAGTAATGACCAGCGTTTTCAAATAACACGCGCTAATTCCATATTTTGAAGAAAATTTTCACAATGTTTGGTACTTACTAATTAATAGAACCTCAAATAAAGTCATCAGCCGAAAACAGGACATGTTTTCACAAGCAAATACGTTTTTTTGGCCAAGGGAAACTTTGGCTGTTAGTGATTAACATCGGCAAATTTGCATAAATTTGAAACATTTGTTTTTCACAAGAAACTCGTTTTGCCTTACTTGTTTCTAAAGTAAAAATGCCAGTAAAGCATTACCTAACTATCTATGTAGCAAATCGTACCTTAATAACCATTTTCTGTGAAGAAATGTCGAGATTTCTACTAGCCGCTCATGACAACTGATGACAACCGTCGAACATTTTTGGGTAAGTGATGGATATACTGTCACGCAATACACAGTGGTCTTAGATTACAAAACCACATGGCCAGGCAAATGCCAAACAGCTGTCAGCAGCCAATCTTCAATGCGCAGGAATGGACGAGAAACAAAAGAGACGTCTAAAACTTTGCTGTTAGTGCAATGAATTCTTTTAAAATTCAAACCAGTCTTTATAGCATTAGTACTGTAGAATGTAAAATTATCCCAAAGTTCTTAACCAAAGAAAAATAAGAGCCAAATAATGTTACCGGTCATTATACCTGAAGTTGCGAAATACTTCCACAATCATGATGTAATAAACATGCCTCGTGTCAAAAAATCCCGACACAAATCTTGCACTTGGGTTGAACTGCTTGGAATGCCACCAATCTGTCAAACCTCATAAACTACCATGGCTTTGTGTGGGTATTCGGAAATAGTTGGAGGAAGTTGTGGGGCTAGTTCAGACAACCCAGCGAACTGGTCCAGTGTGTTACTTACTTCTTATTAACTGAGCGCGAGGGCCATAATGGGAGAATATTACCCGAGGTCGTACAAGAACGACTGAGGGCAATATTCACCTAGCAAGGTCCCGAGCTAGCAAGAGATAATAACAGGGTGGTAACGAGGTATGTTTTTCATCGCTGATCCCATTTTTGTACGCAAATTTCTGTTCCTTGATTCCAAAACCGTGACCAGTTTTCGTCCCTGATCCCACAAATGTGGTACAACCTGATCCTGATCCCCATAAGAAACTGCTGATCCCGATCGCATGGTCTGTGATTCCTGATCCCAGGGCTGTGGTCCTAGATCCCACCCTTCTGATCCCCGATGCCACCCCTTTGATCCCTGATCCCACATACCTCGTTACGACCCTGTAATAAGAAGTTTATTATATGGCTATGCCTAACACTTAATTACTTGAAAAGTGAGCCGTGGCGGATTGGGATGAATGAAACAGTTTACCGGAAAGCATACAAAACTCAGCAGTTTTATTCCACACAAGAAATCTATAGCGCACCCGGGGGAGGGGGGTACTCCCTTACATAAGCTATATAGGTATGTGCGACGCCAAAAGGTGTGGTTTTTGAGCCTTTTTGGTCGAAACAGGACATAGAGTTTGACCATTTTGGTCTGAAATAGGGTGAGGTTTGTGCCCGGGGGGGGGGTACTCCCTTATATAAGCTATATTGGTATGTGCGGCGCCAAAGGGTATGGTTTTTGAGCCTTTATGGTCTGAAATAGGGAATAGATTTTGACCATTTTGGTCTGAAATAGCGTGAGGTTTGTGCAGTCTGATATGGGATCTGGTAAGTTTCTTACAAGGAGCTATCTTTTTATTAATTTCCTTCTCCAAAGAACTGAGTTTTGATTAACATTGGGAATTTGAAGCCCTTCTCAACTGTTTACGCAAACGAAATAGGGTTAGGGTCTCGTCTGAAATTGGGTCTCAAATTTTAAGTCAGGTCTGAAATAGAGTAGGGAAAATCACATATCTTGGTCTGAACTAAGGTAAGAGTTTCCAGAAGCGCGCTGTACACCGCCACCCAAATCTTTGGGAAGTTCTAACTATCTGAATCAAATGTGCTTTTACAAATTTCTATATTTCCACTTTACTAGCCGGGCATTAACATCGCTCATAGTGCCCGTGGGCATTACGGGAAAATCTGGCCCCGAGTATTGGCCAATCACAGCGCGCGTTATATATTTACAAGCTCTAGCCATATAATAAAATTGGGGAATGCAGTAAAAACATCAAAGGACATCTGAGAAGTTACAAGGTGTCGGATGCCTCACTAGATTCAGAAGCAAAGCTTTTGTTGGCAAGAGCAGGTAACTGTACTAGCTTGTACTGTTGAAAAATTTGGGTACTTATTGCTGTAGACTGCAAAATACTTTCTGCTGTTCGCTCTCTTTCTCTGCCTCAAAATAAGAAAAGAAAAGACAAGAAGAAGAAAACTCGCGGGGGCACGAATCTTCCGAAAAAGGTTAACTCGCTTGGCGCGAAGTGCCGAAAGCGTGGATTTCCCCGCGCGAGCTATACACGTCCCGCGCGTTCGTATGATGCACCAAGAAATATGTAATGCTCTTTAGCTTGGATACAACTGTACATGCCGCCACCAGGAGTTGTAAAATCTTGCCTAAAGACCAAATAACACGGAAAACATTCGTGCAACTATTCGCGCAACGATGTTGCGCGAATAGGGTGGGTGAATACTTTCACGGGATATATTCCTTTTGACCTAAATGAAGACAGGAAAACTGAGTGTACCTTGGCACAGATTCTGGCGTTTGACGATACTCGGAACTGTTTTTTTTTCTTCTAATTTTTAAAGGAATTTTTTAATTCAATGAAGTTCGTTTGGGTTTAACAATATGCCCGCGACACCGGGAAAGGTTTAGAATCCGCTGGAGATCCTACAAAAAAAACTGCAGCTGTCCAAGTGAAGTGTCCGTTAAATATTTAGGTCCAATTTGCAGCAAATTATGTGGTAGGCCAGATAGTAGAGAATTACAGTAATCGATCCGAGGAGTTGCAAAGGTGTGTGTTTGTATTTCGCAGTTTTTGTGTGACAGGAACTTTCTGGTAGTAACTAGATTACGTAGATGATAGAAAGCTGTTTCGTACAGTTAGTTTACTTGCTTGTTCATAGAAAGGGTACTTTCAAACCATACGCCAGTGTTCTTGGCTGACTATTTATATAGCAGCCGTTTATAGATATGTAGTCGTCGGTAGTATCGTCGAAGCCATTGAAGCATACCCGCAAGATAGTTTTTCATTACCTAGGGTGGACCGGAATATCTACGTTCGTTTATCAAGAAATGTTTTTAGGGCAAGGGGCGCCCAGCATACCCCTATGAATGATATTTTTTTCTGCTTAGAATGGTTAAAAGTAAAACCATCAGCATTAAATTTATCACAGGCACTTCTATTTAGAAAAAGTGGCAACCAAAAAAAAAACACACAAACAAACAAAAAACAAGTCATGCCCAGAAATTTGTAGCCAGACAGCATTCCAGGAGACAAGAACAGGAAAAAACATCAGACAGATTCTGCCGCAGGCTAGCAATAAAAAAAATTTTAATCCAGGCATTTTATCTTATGAGGTCCTTTTAACATGTCCGATGATCAATCCCGTCGCTTTTATATGCCCTTCCCCTCATCCCCTCCCCTCTCCAGCTCTATGCTTTGCAAGTTGTTGAATACTTTCAATAGCATCTGAGCCTTTTCTGCTGCCTTGTCTTTCTGTGAACTGCCCACACTTTTAAATTGAGGATCGTATGTGTGGCTCCAAAATAACACGGTAAAAGCCAGGATGGGACCTCTCTGGTTTGTAATTTAAGACCAGTGTGTATATTGCGTGACAGCAACGTTTTCGCGACCACCCAAAAATGTTCGACGGTTGTCTCGCGCGGTCAGAAGAAATCTCGACGTTTCTTCATCAGAAAAGAGTCATTAAGGTAAGATTTTCTTTATAAATAGTTGGGTCACACTTTATTGGTCTTCTTTACCATTGTTTTGGAAAAAAACTGAAGGCAGAAAACCGACTTTGTTGTGAAAGAAAAATGTTTCAAATGTATGCAAATTTACCGATGTTAATCACCAACAACCGAAGTTTGCCTTTGCCAAAAAAACGTATTTGCGAGTGAAAACCTGTCCTGTTTTCGGCTGATGACTTTATTTGAGGTTCTGTTAATTAGTAAGTACCAAACATTGTGAAACTTTTCTTTAAAAAATGGAATTAGCGCGTGTTATTTGAAAACGCTGGTCATTACTTCCCCGCTTGTCAAGGTCAAAAGGTCGTCTTCGCTTGCAAAAAAGGGTGTAGATAAAGCGCTCCCAAAATTTACCATTTCATTTACCCAAAAATTTTTTTTCATCAAATCGTAGAGGAAAGATTGCTTATTCCAACAAGTGTAGTCTCAGCAGCGAAAGCCATATACCAGAGTGCTTTTTTTGGTCCTGAATTTCGCCATTTTTTAGCGTGCGACTATGCCGCTCGAAACGGTTAAATTTTAAAAATCTGTTAAAAATTCTGGTCTCCATCGATTTCAAATTTGACAAAGCAAACATGACAAGGAAATATCCTACTACTTATACTGCACGGCTTTGATATTGATATTTCTGTCTTCACAATTCAAGACGAGTGGTTGATTTAAGTGACACTTTCAAGTCGTTTTTACTAGCTCCCGAGCCAACGAAATGATAAAGTCGTCGTAACGGTAAAATCTCTACCGAAATAAACTGAAACTTACATTTTTATAAATGGTTTGGGAAGACCTTTATTGTGACAAAGTTTGGCAATTTTCGATTTTTCTACCTTGCATGGTCCTAGGTGAAAGTTACGGATAGCCGCTCTTAAATTCTGTCGAAGAAAATTTTACCTAAATGTTCTGGAAAACGTTCTCAGGGAATTTCTTAAAACCTTCCAGTCAGGAAGACCTACATGTGGCCTGCAAGGGACATTAGATCGTTTTCAAAGCCTAGTTTTAGATTTCGAGAAAATGGGAGATATGTAAAATGCATGAGGGCATCACTGTGTTGCTATGTTCAATTTGTGGTAGATGCGTAAAGTCGATAGTGCTACCGTTCTCTGACACTGAAGTATCAGCTGTTTAAATGTTGGGTGGGGTGGTCTTACAAAATCCAAGCGAGCCACCTTAAATGAAACTGGGATAGCAGAGGGACACCAAAATAGTTTGCTAACAACTTGAAGTGCTTTTGCAAAGATCGTGGTCTAACTTGTTGTGTTTTGGTGTCGTTTTGCCCATTTTTTCTTAATTTAAAACAACCTGTTTCGTAAAAGTCTTATTCTAAGCCCCCTGATGTCTTGCACAAGTGGTACTTTTTTCAGAAAACATCTGAGGGCAATCATGACACTCCGACAACCGAGAGTGGATAACGTCTCTTGAATCAGACCGATTAAAATCTCACGCTGTAACCAAGGCTACCTTAAGAGTGAGAATTCATAACAACCGAGTAATGACCAATAGGGTGCCATGTCCTCTGATAAGTAATAACTAACATTGGCGCAGAGGAGACACCAGAAAAATGTTCACAAATTGGTCACAAAGCACTCAAAGAGGACAGGTTACAAAATGTAAAAAACAACCCTATTACGGGAACATGCGTCCTTTGCTTTTATTACACAATGATGCAACTCTTAGTACAGAATACGTGACGTGTTACGAAATGCTCCAATGTCTATTGCTAACTACAATGATTATTACTTAATTCCTTAAAAAAAAAGGCCAACACGCGAAGGTGCAAAGCATATTGCATGTGCATCAATTGAATTAATTTCCTGGGCAAGTGTAGAAGGCATTACTAAGCACTCCTCTTTTTTTTCATCACACTAAATCCTTGCATTTTGTCTTTTGGCTAATAGAACATGTGTAAACGTCAAACTTAAATGTAATTCCTTTGCAAGGTGATTCTTCATTTCCTTCTGAGGTTTTTAGGGACTGGGGGCGGTGTAACCTAGAACGCAGGAAAATATGTAAGTTTTACAGCGCACCAACATAAGGACTACAATAGGTTTAGTGAAAAGGAAATACAGAAATGGACTAAAGGAAATAATTTTAATTATTTCCTTTAAAAATGATGAATTCCGAATGCGCCCCAGATTTTAAGATCAAAATCTTAACCCAAAGTTTGGTATCCGACGTTTCGGACGTTGAGGTTTTTGCGAAATTTGAGCTCTCGAACAGTTTTTTAAGTTAAAGTATGTAAAAATTATTGGCGTTGAGTCGACTTTTCACACCAATTTGTACTCTTATGAAAAAACTACTCAAGGTTATTAACTCCAAATTGCACTTGTAACGGCGTGTTTTTCCATACGTATTAATATAAGGCTTATCTTTCTCTAGCCTACGTTCCATTTATCAAACTTTTAACAGTAACATGACTCCGCAGTTTGCTCTCCATTCCCTTTATTCCGAGAAAGGATATAACAAGGAAACCAAACGAAATATATAAATTTGCCCAGAACGCTTCAGGTGCTATTAGAATTTTCATAAACTTTACCACCCGAAATTTTTCCAGTGCTCAATTTCTCAAAAATTTGCAACAGTAAGGGTCATTTCTCGAATTGACTTAACAGAATAACGTGGGTGTTATTTTTGTAATTAAGCGCGGGCACAGGTTTTCTCTGTTTAATTGAATGCTAAAAACTTTGGACATCTGAAACATCGTTCTTCACATCGGCAATCACAAGTTTGCCCACTGCATCTTAATTGTTGTCCAGACCATAGCAAGCCAAGGGTTGAAGTCGACACAATCGTTCTAAGCTCAAATTGTCAGTGATAAAAGCCAATGAATGCCAAATGGGTGACTGGCTTGTACGTTCATTTTAGAAACAAAGTAGAGACAGTAAGGAAAGGTTTTGACTTGGCCGCAAGCCCGAAAATGGATTTGAGGATCCAGATTGACAATGCAAAGAACTTTTACTATCTTTGACTCGTCAAACATAAATGTGTGTAAGTCAGGAATCTCATCAGTTAAAGTTAGGAGTTTTACTCGTTTTGTAGTCCTTTCTATAATTATTTCATTTCAAGTCTTAATTGTGTTTTGTTTCAATTTTGACTGACATTTTTTGGTGATTACTGTATCGACCAAGGACTACCCTGGCAGTGAAATAGAAAGTACTAGTTAATGCTAGTGAGGAAGTATTCATGACGGTTGCTAGTAAAACAGGTTTTACCTTTGGCCTTGCAGGCTGCACAGCAATAGTCCAGCATGTAGGCAGGGTTCTTGCAGCACTCGCCGCGGTTTGCCCAGTAACCGCACCAGTAGTTTCTGTTTGTACAGGAATGTGCAAGTCTGGCTTGCAAATCTGTTACAAGAGAATTGCAGCATTTGTCGCGATAAGAAAATCAGATATTAGACAGGCCTGAGCTGTTTCATGTGCTACAGAATACTTTCCTATCTTTGTCCTGGGATAGGTCTCATTGGGTTATTGCATTTCGATTGGCTATTTTCCCTAAGGCTGTCATCTAATTGTTTAGTTCTACTTTTGTTTCCTTTCACTTCGCACTACGTGCTCGGCATTATTTTCGGAATACCTAAAAGTTACCGATGCAGAAGTATGATTTTGGATTCATTAACTTGGTGCGTTTGATAACCTGATGAAATTTCTAACACGAAATGCGTGTTTTGCGATATGTATTTTTATAATACCCCTCCCCCTCCAACCAAAAAAAAAAAAAAAACAGAAAAAAACAGATCCCGCAAAGTTTATTACCTTATAGATAAGATAGAAAATGTAGTCTAGGTGCTGACAACTGTCGGAGATTAACTTCAGCTCATATTTTTTCCACGGAAAAATTCAAAATGAATAAGATTCTATGGTTCTGCAACGTTTTGCAACGATTTCTAGTATTCCTAATATCCACCCCACCACTTAGTAAAAATAACATTACAATTAACGGACACCAAGGAAAGAGAGCACATATTGTACAAATTTTGCGTCCGAAATGAGCAACGTTGGGTGCGTGGCGTAGAGTCGTAAACCATGTGATTTGAAAGTTCTTTGAAAGCCTTGAAACGGGTAGTGCCAAATCTGCTGGTTGGAATCACAATCCAGATGTTTTCTCATCTGTTTTTGCTTCGTTCTTGTTTAGTTCTTTGTTTTGTTTGTTTGTCTTCGTGTTTTCTTTTACGGATCACTGTAATTAATTTTGCGAATGCCCTAGTGGCTTTATATGATATCTTCCGACCTTTCTATTCAACGTAATGATTTACAGAATTGTTCAAATGACGATGCAAACCAGCAAAAGGTTTTCTTGGTCCCAAATTGATTCAGTGGTAGCCATGAACTTTGCTAGGAATGTTCAAATCAGACTTCATTGTTAACAAAGTGAAATATATCTAAAGCTTTCCTAATTCTTTTTAAGTTCCATTACATTTCAGTTCAACTGATTGCCGAAAACGTACAAGTCAGTAGAACTAGGGAAAGAGACGCTACTTTTTTCAGTTAAATCGGAGATTGAATTAGCTGGTTTGTCCTTAACAAATTTCAATTTAATTTGTTTACAATTCAGTTCTAACTCGCCACTTAAAAAACGAGTGGGACATGCGACCGAATAAAAATATCGCGGAAATCAGTCGATTACGAAGAATGGTCTGTCACATGAAATAGCGTGTCATATCATATTAGCAACATTGCCAAGTTTGAAAAGATTGGATTAAAGTTCACCAAAGTGCAAGTTTTCCAAGATCGAGAAAATCTATACAAGCCAGGTTAATGTCTCTATTGTGAATTGAGTGTTACCCCGATTAGTTCCAAACTCAGCAGGATTACCATAATTCGTTCCCAGTCCTCTACTCCAAAGTCAGCTTTTCTTGTAGGACAAACTAGCCACAAATATTGTTTAGTCTCGTGCGTATAATCTTAAGTTTAAAAACCCTTTTTGGTCGCCAAATGTAGTCTAAATTTGGTGTCGATACATACATGTAATGTGGTTGCACCACACACAGCAGTTTGGCTTCATGTAACCGGGATTCCTTTTACATTCGCCTCTGAGCGCCCAGTAACCACAGTTTGGCCGCTTGTCAACGCATTCAGCTAAGGGAGAAATGAAAAAAGCATCATTGAGATAGTGAGACTTTTAATAATCCATTTTACTGTTGTGTACTCAGTGCCCTTGCCTTTGATTGAAAACGAGGCTGGAGTTGACTTGGTTTGTGGAAAAATTTCCCACTTTACTTCAGTTAGTTCACAGCCTGAATTTTCATGTGGGCGTCTGTGTTTCTTGTGGCCAAAAATTGTGGCGCTAAATTTGCAAGTTCTTCGGCTTTATGGTCATTTACTTCTGAAACTTTCCTAGATAAAACCTCCTTTGAGCGAGCCACACAACTTACACAAGTATGGCAATCAATAGCGGTAACAAGCCGTGTAAGAAGAAACGAAAGGAAATACATGTCGATCGCCTACTGGGTTCAAAACTACAATGCCAGAAATTTGTACCCAATCAGAAAAAGGGATTGGAATGGGTTCGAAGGTAAGTACCCAGAAGCCTTAACGCTCGTATTGTAAACTTTCGTTCGCACCGATTTGCCCGTTTTATTTGCCCCCCCCCCCCCTCCCCCGACTATCAGTCACTGGGTCTGCCATTGTGATGTATCTTATCCGAAAAGCAGGAAGGTTTGTATCAAAGCAAAGTCAACTGTTGCCTTACTTCCAGTCAAAGGCCAGGGTCATAAAGCATAAAGTGGACGTTTTTGTCCCAACCCACTGTAAAATCTGAACATACAGCGGTTGCCAATCGCACGCAAACACTGCACTTCATTTCATTCACTTCAAGTTGAGTTTTGGTGGATGCCAATCAAAGTCGTTAAAAGTATTTTCCCACGAAATTTAGGACAACAGAGCCAATTAATGAACAATTGAACCAATCAGGTAAAAGTTAAAAGTTTCTCTTAATATAATAGCTAAACCAAATCTAAAACTAATCTAAAACTAAATAAGGTGTACGTCTATTAGCCATCACCTTCAAATTCTAATTTTCAAACTTCATTAAATCGTTTCAATGTTTTATTTTTTCAATATATTTCTACCCCTTTCTTTCTTTGCAAACACTCCCAAAACTCGTCAAGACATTTGCAGAACGTTACATAATATCGAACCGAAACCGAATTGAGTCGCATGTGGAAATGTCAAAAAGATGATTCTCAAAAGCTTTTATAAAAGAGAGGAAAATTTAAATATGATATGGGATATCTTTGATTGACTTCCCCCAAAACTTAACTTGGATTAAAGGAGAAGGTTACTCCAGAAATGAAGTATTTTTTAAAATTGCCAATAAAAGGATAACACTAAGTTGAGATACTGACCATGGTTTTAGCTTCTAAAGTGCATCCGATACCACTGAAATTCCTCTCCAAAGGGGTGCCAAAATTCGACACTGCGCGCCGCCATTTTGAATCGTACTTAGCAGCCTGGCCACTTGTCCGGGACGTCAAATCGCACAACGAGACCAGTGGTCGGGTAACGTGGGCTCTGAAATACGATCAGCGATCAACGTGTACAAGCGGCCAGGCTGCTAAGTACGATTCAAAATGGCGGCACGCAGTGTTGAAATTCGGCCCTCTTTGGAGAGGAATTTCAGTGGGATCGGATGCACTTTAGAAGCTAAAACCACGGTCAGTAACTCAACTTAGTGTTATCTTTTTACTGGCAATTTCAAAAATACACCGTTTCTGGAGTGACCTTCTCCTTTAAGTGACATGAGGTGCGATGTGAGCCAGGTGTCAGAGCAGACGCGCCGAACGTACTTAATTTCATTTACCGTAGTAAGTCGAGTTGTGGTTTATCTAGATCAAAAAGCGTGAAACTGTGCTGAACGTAAAGGTCCATTTGCAACGTCACTAATGGCTGAATGACATTATTCAACTGAGTTTTCCTTATCTTAGATGGCAAACCTTTCTTTATAACTCAAAAAAATTGCAAAGAACGTTTTTCATGTGTCTTTACAAGAAAAGATTATGTCTGACGACACTAGCTTTGACAAAAGCTGTATTTGCTTTTTTTGCGTATTATATACATTATTACACCCACAAAGCAAACTACAGCATCTAAAAATAAAATAGTCATTTCGTAGGCAATCACAAAACCGGTTGCCAAGTGATTAAATGGTTGTTGTGCTGACTCATAGAGTCACAAATCCTCTGCCTGTGGACACAAGGGGTTCATTTTTTGCCGGTTAGTATGCTAATAATAACAGCCAAGTCCAAACTGAATGTGATAAATAAAAAATTCCACTCTCAACTTGAACGAAGCACTACTACACGAACGCGTGAACTTGATTGGTTCTTTGGAGTTCATGTACAGTCTTACAGAATGTCCATTCCCCACCAATTTAACTTGGAGACGGAAAACAGGTACCCTGATTGAGGTAAATAGCAGTGGCCAGAGTCTCCGATCTCAAAAAGGGTTTGGATTTTCCGGTTGATTGAAAGATATCATAGGCTGGTGACGCAAGTGTAAAAACCATTATACACACTAATTGCACGACAAAGTCCATTGCAGCCGACAGCAGTGCTTCATTTTTTCCGTTGTGTGTTTATTACAATGCAGCCCAGTCTAATTGGAGAGACGAAATCCGCTTTGACTTTGAGTGAAGCACCGCTAAACAAACGCGTAAACCTGGCGTTGAATTGTGCAGAATTTATACTCATGTTCTTAAATAATTTGTTGCCGTCTCGTTAGGATTTTTCTGCGCGCTTAGAGAATAAACTGATTATTTCGACTTTTTTCTTGCACTGTGAGCGTTTATTGGGTTTCAAAATTGTGGCGGAGAACGTTTTACTCAATTATGTCAAGCAAAAGACAAGCGCCCTTTTTTTAACTACTCAAGGCATTCCTTTAAGTTTGATCCTTTTAACACTGTTTTCCTTCCACTAAGAAGGAATGCTTCGCTTGTCTCAAAATTACATTGCGTGGCGTTTGTAATTAAAGGGTAGGAAAACACCTAGGCTTACCATCATCTTGTAACCAATAGTGCAATGGCAAGCCACTTCATTTTGCTTTCACTGCAAGACGTATGGAAGATGGAATGCCGATAGTGAAGCTCTCTTGCTGCACCTTGATGACGAAGGACGTTTATAGCTGGACTTATTCAACGACAAGTCAATCATATGGTAGCAATTAGTAGCAATTGCGCGAGTAACTTAGTAAAAAAGAAAAGGCACTCAACTTTTCCTTTAGCGAAGCACCGCTACTTGACGACTTCTGGGCACGATAAGTACAAATACCGCTTTTTATGTATCAGATAATAAACAGTAAATGACTTCCTGAGAACATAAGCGCTTAAAAAAAATGATGGGGTATAGAGAACTGATCAGTAACATGTTGGATCGTGCCAGTGTCATCTAGCACGAAATTAGTGACTTTTGCTGAGTAAGCCAATCGAGGCACTCGGGAAGCATACACTTTTTTATTTTTGATATTTTTCATCGCAGCTCATGTAATGTTGGATTTTTCCGTTTTACAATGGGGCGTAAATCTGTCTTGAGTTAAGCGATTTCTTGAAATACTTCAATCACTTCTGGTCACTTATAAAATATTGATACGCTAGTAAGTCATTATCGACGTTTTTTATCTGAGTGAAGCTATTTCTAGTTGTGTACAGAGCGGATTTACCATCTAGCTTAACTGGTAAAACAACAAAAAGGAAAAACATAACTGCTGTAATACGTCTGTAAGTGATCAACATTTTCTGTTTGCTTGGTCGATTAGGTACAAAACACCAGTCCGACTCCAATTCAATAGAACTTGGGACGCGAAACAACCCCAATAACAGACTTCAGTTTGGATGGCAGTCGGCTGGGGTCCTTTCATAAATACCTCAACTGTAAGTTATTTGCAACACAAAAGCGCAAACGTGAGGTAAGACAAGACAGGAAACTGAAAGCTGAAACTCCACATGTTGTGGCTGTCAAAGAGCTCGTTCGCTCTTCTTCTTATCTCAACTATTGCCTGAATGTTTAGTCGAATAATCGGACGAATTTGCCCACGAATTGCTATCCAGAAATTTTAAGCAGATTCGTCGAATTTCTTCGTCGTCCTACAGATAAGAAGCCATTTTTAGAGGTATTTGTAAACTCAGAACGAAAAAATTCTCGAAGAAATTTGGTCTAATATGGCGAATACTCGTCGAAGGCAAAACTATAATGCAAACAGTGAAACAGCGAAAAAATAAAAGGTATTCAGCCTTTATTCGAACGAAGCACCGCTGCGTGACTACATGTGGTCACGACAGTGTTGAAACACTGCTTTATATACTTCTAAGGCACTAAAGAGTGGATGGCTGTTTCGAAGGAAACTGTAGTTACACGTTGAATCGTTGTAATGTCATCTAAGCTTTCAGCATTCAGTGGTTACAAACACAAATGCTTTCTTTTTGTGGTTGTTTTTCATCACGGCCCACGTTATGTTAGAATTTTCCGCTTTGCAATAGAGCGTAGAGATGGCTTGAATTGCGTGATTTCTTGAATACTTCAAATACTTCTGCCCCCTTTTAAACACTAATACTTAAACTTCAATTCTCAACTTTCTTTATTTGAGTAAAATTATGCCTGGTAGTCTCCAGAGTCGGATCAAAATGTAGCTCATGTGGTGGAACAAGTAAAAGCGAAAAAGAGAGACTTAAATTTCGCGATCATGATTTCGCAGAAAAACCGTGTCACAAAGGAGAACATTTCGCGAAAAATATCTGTAAATGTTATTATCATGCAAAGCATCGTAATAATGGTCAATGATCCGGGGAGTGGGAGCCATTCCCTCATAACAAGAAACCATACACAGAAATCTCTAGAGTTGACAGTAGAGTTAAAAGAGTTGCTGAACTAAATCCACGATCTCAGAATTCACGTGTGATTGGTGAGATTAAATTTTTGAAATGAAAAAACGTTGCGAGCCTCCTAAAATTAGATCTTAAAGCGGTTTTGCGCACAGATGAGGTTTAGTTGTAAGGTGGCACGTAACTGAGTCGGTTTGTTGAGCAATCTGGAACACTTTCAGACGTGCTTCCGCGCTTCCGTAGGCAATTACAAAACCGGTTGCCGAATTGTTAGGTGGTGGCTTGAACGGACTCATGGCGTAACAGAGCACTCTGCTTGCCGACACACGTAGTTGATTTTTCCGGTTAGTAGGCTAATCATAACAGCCGAGATGTGATAAATAAAAATGTCCTCTTTCAGCTTGAGTAAAGCAGTGCCACACGAACGCCCGAACTTGATCAGTTGTTTGCAGTTGTTGCATAGATCTACAAGATAGGACGAATTTCTTGCAGCACCTGTTTGCCCATTTTGCCTTACTAATCAAGGCACGTCTTTTAGGGTGATCTTTTTAACACCTTTTTCCACCCAGTAAAAGATAAGAGCACATGCGGAATGCTTCTACTGTCGCAAAAGTCGCAAGAGAACACTACGTGGCGTTTGTTTCCAGGGCAGAAAAGACTAGTAAGAGCTTACCATCAGCATTCTTTGTTGCGATGAACATTGCTGTAACCAATACTAGAACTGAAATCCACTTCATTTTGCGTTCACTGCAAGACGTACGGAGTATTGAAATACCGATAGTGAAGCACTCTTGCTGCACCTTGATAACGAATGACTATGATCTTTGCTGACGAGTGTTTATAGCCGGACGTACTCAACGGCAAGCCACTCATATCGTGGCAATTAGTAGCGCGGTTGCATACGTAACTCAGTGAAGAACAAAAGGCAATCAACTTTTCATTCGAATGAAGCACCGCCGCGTGACTGCAGGTAATTTTAGAGTTTTTCCGC
The DNA here is from genome assembly GCA_964017195.1 of Siderastrea radians. Lineage (NCBI taxonomy): Eukaryota > Metazoa > Cnidaria > Anthozoa > Scleractinia > Rhizangiidae > Siderastrea > Siderastrea radians. The sequence goes on from OZ024894.1 coordinate 19,589,565, forward strand.
TTTTCAAAGGAGCGTATAGATGGCTTGAATTGAGCGATTTCTTGAAATACTTCAAATGCGTCTGGCCCCTTATCTAATACTAGTGGACCTAATGCTCAATAATTTATTATCAACTTCCCAAATTTGAGTAAAATTATGCCTGGTAGTCTCCAGAGTGGAATCAAAATCTAGCCCAGGTGGTAACATGATTAAAAGGGAAAAAAATTACTTTTACACGTCTGTTAGTAATTACATCTTCAACTGGCCTCTTAATCGACCACTTACAAAGTGGCGTTCTAACTCCTATTTAATTTGGGGGGGGGGGAGGGGGCAAATGAAGTTAAATTGGACGGATGGCAGCTGGCATGGGTCCTTGCGTAAATCAACTCTCATCCGTTCTCATCTGCAGAAGAGTTTTGTCTGAGAGTTTAAATGTGTAACTCTAAAGTCAGGTCTTAAAGTGCGTTTACATTCCCCTCACTAAAAATTCAAAACAAAGCACAAGGCTCAGATTCTGTTTTCGTGTAAGTCGGCACGCGACTGGTTCGGTTGGTTAAGCAAAAACAAAACAAAACAAAAACACTCATGAAATAAGACGTTCGGTGGCTTCGAACAAAAGTGGCATTTGCTGTTTTTCCGTGTAATATGTTGATTACACCTACGGAGCAACCAGAGCAGATAAGAATAAGACGTAGTTGATTCGTGCGCAATTATGGAACCGGTTACCAGGTGATCGAACGATTGAATTTTAATGGCAAAGTAAATGATTATATTTTAAAAATAACTTTGGCGGGTGACACATGTCAAGGCCATTGTACTGACTCATAGAGCCACAAAGCCTCAGAAGAGGCACAATCGTAACAGGCACGTTGTAATGTGATAAGTAAGAAATTCCACTTTCAAATTGAGCGAATCACTACAACAGGGACGCTTGAACTTGATCAATTGGGCTATGGCCAGTCTTAATGTCAATTTGGTTTCATGTGATTGAAACCAAAGCTAACTTTTAACTGCTTTGGTCTAAGTAGTTTGAACCTTGCACTTGAGTTTTACCCACCTAACCCGCTTACTCAAAGACTTATTTCCTGTAAACCCTCAACACCCTCAAACCCAATGATTTTGTTGTCCGCCGTGTTACATTTTAGCAAAGTGGACGCAATGTTTGAATTTTACGCTTTTCAGTGAAGCGTAAGCATTTCTTAAGATGCTCAGCTCAAATACTGATGTCGCCTATTAAAAATAATCTATTGTTTATTGTTAATATTCTTTATTTGCTAACATGATTATGCTGTTTAGTTTACAAGGGTCAGCAGACTTATCATGCATTCGCTTAGTTTGGTCTTTTGAGTGAGCACCAATGTGCAGAGCGGAAAAAAGAGAGCCCAAGTCATGGATGAACCAATACCTAGATCAGCAATAACTGAAAATAAAACGGACTGCTGAACACATCGAATATACCTGTTCTTTTCAAAGTTCCTAAGGGTTTATTGTCGTCTAGATGGTATTTTTCTACCGACCTTAGTGAATTTATTGTTTTGACGTTAATCCCGCACTATGGGCGTTTGTTTGGTTTCGAAATTGTTATGAAATTGTACAAAAACTACCTCCTTTAAGGTCGACCCTTTTAGCACTGTTTTCTCCTAATAAAACGTTAAGAAAACACTCGGACCCCTGCCTCTGGTCCAAAATTACACTGCGTGAGTTTGCAACTTCGATCAGGAAGACTAAGGCTTGCCATTAGCATTTTTCGATGCGATGAATATTACTGAAACCAATAGAACGGCAAGCCACTTCATATTGCTTTCACTGTAAGACTTATCGAGGTTGCGATCATGACATTTGCTGCTGTCGAATTTTTAAAGTTGGACTACATTCACCAACTTGCCTATCAGCAAGCTGGCATTCGAAAAAATATGTTTAAGAAACGCGGTTGCCTGGATAGGGGCACAAGAACAAGATTGTTTTATTTGACAAATACTTATTTCACGTCGATCATTCAACCATGTACAGTAAATGACTGTTTTAGACGTCAATGGGTTGTCGGATTAACCAAAAGAGCCACTTAAGATGAAAAAGCCATTCAGCGGTCGGAAACAAAAGTTTGTATTCTTGTTTTGTTATTTGTTCGTCACAGCCCACACAATTTCCTTCGCACTAGAGCGTGAAGATTCTTGAAATACTTCAAATGCACGTTGAGGCTTATAAACTAAAATACTGCTCTGTCTTTTTTCTTTATCAGAGTAAAGTTGTGCTTTGCTCGTTTGCAGAAAACTGATAAGGACCTTGCTCAAGTCTCGAAACAAGTTTGATCATATTACATGACAGCATGACAAAGCCACAAGTGCTTGAGTTTTTTCCGCGTATTATGTTAATCACGACAGCTTACTAATGAGACAAAATGAAAATTTTCGCCTTGCGCTTACGCGAAACAAGCTGCACGAACGCGTAAAACATGATACTCGGCTATGGTGAGTTTTTGTTTATAGAAAGATCGACTACTTTTGTCAAATATTCGCAGACTTATTTCATTAGGTTATTTGAT
>OZ024894.1:19597085-19675546 GCA_964017195.1 Siderastrea radians
CATCAGCTGTTTCTACCAGTTAGGCATGCGCAGAATGCACGGAGTGAATTCAAAAGGCACCTAACTAGACAGATGATGAATTGTCGCTGCTATTTCAAGTCATCATCGGTTACAAAGCAAAGAGAAATAATGTAAAAAAAAAAGCCTCGGAATTTTCTTTAGTCTATGAAATTGAACGTCGAGCCTACAAATTCAGCTGGTAGACATTTCTGCCAGATTAGGCGAGTTCAGCTAGTGGTTTACTCACGCAGCAGATTCATTTTAATTTCTTTATGAAGACGTTTTCCTCGGCCTTGCCGTTGTGTTTGCGTGAGGTTCGTGATCAGAACACAAAACCGAGCGCGAACTAAAATGGAACCAAAATGGACCGGTCCAGGTGTTCACATTGTAATCAGGGACTGAAACGGTTCCAAAATTGGACCTGCCTTTTTGCAGGTCCAAAAATTGAACCCAAACCGGGCCAGATAGGACCAGATAAGACCGGACCAGATAGGCGGTACGGATAACAGGTTCCGAGTGAACTGAAGGCCTCTTCCGGACTGATTTTCCGACCGGAACCGTTCCGTGTGAACATAGCCTAAATCTGCACTTGAAGTAGCTGACTGCATCTGGTCATGATAGAGCTCAAATCATGATTGCAAGTTGCTTCGCGTTTCTTCCACTACAACGTGTTAACCCTTCGAAATGACGAAACGCCACTGAAATTCTGTTATGCAACAGAAACTACATATTTTTCCTGCTAATAAAGACTCTCCTTGACAGTTAATCCGTTTAGCACAATTTCCTACCTCGTAAAACGTTAATCAGAGTACTCTCATAACCCTGCACCTGTCCCTGCACCTGTCCTAAAATTCCACAGCCTGTGACTAGTTTGTAATTTAGGTAAGGAAGTCCGATTGCAAGGATTACCATCGACGTTGCCTGAGGCGACGAATAATGCTGTAATTGATAGAAAAATCTCTGCAACTTCGTGTTTCTTCCACTGCAGTATTTAAAGAAGACGTAGACGAAAACAAAGTGATGCACTTTTTAATATCACCCTCTAAATAAAGTTTGTTCGGTTGATTGATCGATTGATACTAGCTGTAATTCATGGTTCATGTGGCAATAAAAACTTATAAAAGAGGTCAGTATCGTTTTCATCTTCAATCCTTCCCCCCAAAAAACAACAACAACAAAAGCAAACAAACAAACAAACAAATACAAAACCAACATCAAAACAACAAGAAATTAAAGCCTTAGTTCGTTGAGCTGATCAGAGAACTATGGCATCGACGTTTCATCGATAATGACCAAACGGACAGAGGTCACTTGCTTTATCTTGCTCGATCGTGGACTCATTGATACAATAATCAGTTAATGGAGCAGGGCTATTAGATCGCGCTCCACACTCTGTGCCTCTGTATTGACATACACAAGACATACTGAAGCGCTTAAAAACGGTGTCATGATGGTGAGCGGAAAGGAAACGCCCTGGATATAGTAGGATGACGCCAGAGGACATTATCATGAAGGCAGGCCCTGGATATGAGCAAGCGCGCACTCTGATTGGCTCCCTGCTAATAGGTTATCAGCTCATATCCTGCGAGAAGAGAAGCCGCGCGAAAAAAGGATCGTCGTATGTTAATAAATATGGCTTTTTCCCAAACATGGGGTTAGTATTGGCTTTATTCTTTCTCTCGTTGTTTATGGACCGATAGCGATAGTATTTAGTATAATTAGTTATTAGGTACAGTTATAACCACAATCTTAGAATTCTTACATCATTTGTATGCGTGCCACTTGGTTATTACTGCAATGCAACATTGAAGAGCCATTGTCACCCAAAGTACTTTGCACACCGAGGTACATTTTTCATATATGAAAAATCCGCCATTATCCTTGACTGTTGTGAGGTCCGATCTCTAACCTTTTTGATCGCTGCCGTTAGCGATCTGAAAACACTAGTATGAATACTGGGTTGACATTTAAGTGTCTTCTTATCGATGTTGTTGTATATTTCCGTTTTATTTAGTGTTTTCCGCACGCTTCGTGGGGTTTAGGAAAGCTGAGGCGAAGGCCGAGTCTTCCGGGCTCTGAAAAAGGAGTCCGTGTATAAATAAGTGAGGGAAAGAAGAACATCTACGGGTTTCAGCAATACTGCTGACAGGGCGTTGGCCGAAATAGAACTGCATTCGCTACCGGATGAAAAGAGAAGGAAAGTCAATTCAGTTCGAGGAAAGATGTATCTCGCTACCACAAAGTAACAGTAGCTACGGGCCTGCTGCAAAATAATCCTTATTAGTGATCATGAGTTTGTGCTGTTTTACTTAGTTATTCCTTGTATTCACCGTCTGTTTATGTTTTATTTTTACAAAGAGTAAGTAGCTATTCTGGTTTTGTGTCTATCAACATCGGTCGATGCGATGCGGCGGTCGACCGATAAATCGACGAGACGTTGTAATAGATCCATTTATACGCGTTGATTGCAAAGTCGTATCTTGAGTAGTTTTCTCCGGTGACATCCAGCGATGAAGACCTCAATATTCTTACAACTTGTTTTTGTCTTATTTTTGTATCGAGTGGAAGTGGCTGCTCCGGCTTTACGTCCATCGAGAGCGCTCGATCGGGGCTATAATAACTCCAGCCGCGTTGACTACAAAGTCAAATCTAGAGTTGTGTTCTCCAGTAACATATTTTCAGAGGCAACTAATGTACATATCAGCTCGTTGGAAGGCCAGTCCAGCACGGTATAATATGCGAAAAGTCAGGTAAACGCGCCAGCCAAACGCTAGAACGGTTTCAAAACAAAAACACAAGCGCGCAAAGCACTTTGGGTGACACTGGCTCTTAAAGTATTATCCTTCCATAAATAGAGTTGGATTGATTGATTGATTGATTGATGCTACATGCAATTTGAGGTCCCAATATCCTGTCATCTTCGCCAAAAACAAAAAGAAAGTCTTCGACCACGTTCATAATGGCAAATCATCAGATACCAAAACAAGATTTTTCCAGCCTCTGGTGAGGAGCAAAAACAATCCAACAAAGGAAACATTCAACTTCCGGCTGACGTCCGTGGCTCAGAAACGTCTGCGCTTATTATGGTGTCACGCCTTGATTTTGTAAGAGTATACCATCCAACGTTTGAACGGCTGATGCTTCATTGTCAGAGCTCGATAGGACTAGCGACTTCACACATTTGCTATACAGACTGAACAAACTTTCCCAAAAAGTTAGTTTGATTGACATCGTTGTTACCATAGCAAAACGGCAATAACGTCACATATTTTACATATCTCCAATATTCACAACATCTAGACATAACTTTTAAACGACCTTATGTACGCCGCGTACATGTACGCCTTCTCGACTGGCAAGTTTCAAGAAATCATTATAAGAGCGATCGAAAAAATCAGGAATATTTTCATTGAAAAAAAGAATAAAGATCATCTTTTCTTTTGTTAATTTGTCAAGTCCAATGTTTTCCTTGCGGATTGAAACAACGTTTTCATCGTTTTAACATGACTGTGGCCGAAAACTACTTTCCAGAAGAGTTTCAAGCAATTCGTTCATTCGATTTTCTTTGCTTATTTCTTCGCTGCGCGTTTTGGGCAATTTTGCGACAACTTTGAAAATACGCGTGAAAATTTATCGTTAATTCTACTCGGCTCCATGCGATAACACATACTTATGCAAAAAGAAAAAATTCTCACTGAAGTTTTGGCAGCGGTATGCAAGTGTGTCTAATAAAAACAAAAGGGAAATTTCAGAAAGATATCGGCTGTCAAGAAATAATACGGCATTCACACTTTCGTGGATAAATGTAGAAGTTCCCTACATTTTTTGCTCCATTTCGCATCATTGAAATGACTCAATGCACTTGAGACTTACGGAAACGGAGCTGCACGTGGTGAACTCCAGGTGAAATGGTTAAGAGCAAAATATCCGTCCTCTAGTGTTTTAGTTGCAGCTCCCGTAACAAAAGGATTACTACTTGCAGTAAAATGGACATATTTAGAGCATCACTTATTGCGACATCAAAGAAAATCGAAGGAAGGAAATTGCGTGAAGCTCTCCAGGATAGTAGTCCTATGCTACAGGCATATACGGAAAAACCGTTATTTCATTCAATTCGTCTGGAAAACACTGGTCTTGACGAATGAACAAAAGAAAATGGGAGTGTTTAATTTTTTAAGGAAAATATTCAACCTAAATTTTCTCGAAAACGCTCTCATGGAATTTCTGAAAAATTTCCAATCGGAAAGACCTACATGTGGCCCAGGGATAGTAAGACGTTTTCAAAGTTTAGGTCTAGATGTCGAGAACATTGGAGATACCTAAAATGTATGACATCATCACTGTGTTCCTATGGTAACACTGCTGTCATTCAAACTAACTTTTCTGAAAAGTCTGTCAATGTGTAGTAAATGTGTGAAGTAGCTAGTCCTAACGAGATCTGAAAGTGAAGTATCGGCCGTTGAAATGTTGAGTGGTGTGGTCTTTCAAAATCCAGGCGAGCCACTTCAAGCTCCCTGATAATCAGTTAACAAGACAGGTCATTAAGTCTGCCTGCGCACGCATATTACAGAGCTTGAAAACAGTGCCATCTCTGGGATGACTGAATGCAACCTTGGCTTAAGTTTTCGCATCGCGCAGGATGCGTGGACATCATTAATTATTCATAAGACTGTGAAGCGGCAAATTTGAATGAGAGTGGGCTATGAATATAGCAGTGTCCAAATTATCGGGATGTGATACCGGGGTTGCTGAACCATAAGCCGCTCTGGAGAACACTCTTTCTAAAATTGGAAGATGAACAGCGTCGGGCTGACTTCCATGGACGCGTAACCTAAAAGATGAGATCAGATGAGCTTTAACAAATACAACGGATAGCCCACAGATCCCACTGAAGTTTCCTGGAGGACCAGTGTTGACTGTCTTGAGAGGGGAACAACAAAACACCGTCTTCGTTTCTTCCTCCCAGGAGGACACCATCAACATCAAGTGACTGTAGCAACGCCCACCAGAAGCGCCTTGGCTTCAAGTCCGGGATAATGATAGTGAACACACAGTGAAAATCCTGCTCGAGGATGCATTTCAGGAGAAGCGCAATTCAAACAAATGGCGGGGATACATACAAGTTGTGGTCTGAAGGCAGAGACTGTGCAAAAACGTTGATTCCGTTAGAATTCGGAGTTGCACAAGGCGTAAAGTTGGGCAAGCGCTGGCCTTTCCTGTCGTGTTGACAATTGCTATCATGAGGTCGAAGGTGTGGGGCCCAAAGAGACGCTCGACCTGCTCCCAAGCACTCTCTCTGACAGCATACAATCCATGTCCGAAACTTTTCTTGAAGGAAAATCGGCCGGGTTTTTACTTGAAGGAACATAATGCACATCAAGGCTGAAATTGAATTCTCTGCTGCAAACAAAAATGTCTTTGAGAACATTGTTAACGTTAGAGTTTCTACAACCGTCATTCTCCAAAGCAGACTGTCAGTGTGTACATCCACCCTACATGAGCTAAGATGATGTCTAAACGAAAGGAGTGAATGCAGCAAAGCCCGAGCTTCTAAGACATTGATATCTTGCGAGTTGTCTAACCAGTAATCTTTCGACTCCAAACTGTGACCGTCCTTTAGCAAAGTTCCGCCCCAGGCCTTCTTCGAGGCATCACAATAAAGCGTAACCACAGCGTGGTGTTCAGTTCTCCACGGAAGGCAATCCTTCCAGTTATCAAGAAAGCGCCAATACTCTATTTCCGTGCGAAGAGCCGCATCTACTTTGACCGAAGGCCGAGTAGACCCCGAAAGGCGAGAGATCACCTTAAAAACGTCGCGCACATACAATTTACACCCCGGAATGGGAAGGCTGAAGGAGATGACCTTCCCTGAAAAGCGCTGGAGTGTTTTGAGCCCCACGAAAGGAGACGAAAGAATATCTTCCCTCAGCGCTGCGAACTTGGCTTTCTTGTCCTCAGGGACGAGGAAGGCTTGACGCACAGCGTTGCATAAGAATCCTAAAAAACGAACTAACCCATGTTGAAGGAACCAGCTGCAATTTATCAATACCAATGAAATATCCAGCCTCAATGAGCAGATAGCACATAATATAAACTGCTACTTGGGCCCGCTCGAGAGATGGGTTCCGGCTAATCCGCAGTGGAGAAGTAAAAAGCTGTCCAATGTGCCGATCATCAATGTATTGCAAAACTGGGACCCCAAGAGACTGCACGGCGCCTAAGACTGCGAGTCCTAGTTTATGGTAAATGAACGCGCTGGCTTTCCATCCAAACGGAAGTGTACGAAAGACAAAAAAGAAGCCGTGCCACTGGAAGCCAAAATATCAAAATATCTGCGGTACGTAGTTTAGCAGGTATTTGTTTTCTGCATGTTCTGTATTTGGTATTCTCATTGTGTTTCACAATGAGGTGTTTCAAGTTACGTAATAGGTGTTAATTGCGTTGTATATATAGGCTTTTGTCAGTTTGTGTTCTTCATTCGGGTCTGCGAACACCACACGCTACACCACGGCTTTTTATTTTTATGTTGCGGATTTTATTTTAATGTTTGTTCTTTGTTGCCTTTTTTGTTTTCAGTGCTGGGAGTACGGCCATTTAAGTTCCTCCTGCACGAAAGCCGCGGATGCTTCAAAAAGCAACGCTTGCCGTGATAGACTAGATGGCGGTTCATTGCCCACGGATGTTGCTTAAACTCAAGTTGAGTGTGATTTAATGCAATTATCGTCTTGTAGTAGCGATGAATTTAGTATTAAGGGTGGTAGCAATGGCGTTGAAGGTCGGTTGAAGTCCTCACTGAACTTCTTGGTTGAAACTTTAGACGTTCCAGATTTTGTGCTTGACATGATAAGGCGTGGTTACAGGTTATCATTTGCAGAGTACCCCACACACAATTGATCGCTTCGCTTCCTATTACAACGCCCAGCTTCCAAGGTTCAACTCTAAATTTGCCTCCCCCGGCTGCAGCGGCTTTGACGCCCTGTCGGTTGGTGAGACGAGAACAACTGGATCTGCTCTCCTATGAGCGCCATCGTGCCCTCTATTAGAGCTCTCTCGTCCTGCTCTGGTTACGGCACTTTGATTGTTCCACAATGGCCCTCAGCCTATTTCTGGCCTTTTTTGCGCGACCGCCCCTCCCAGTTCAAGTCTTTTGTTAAGGAAGTGGTTGAGCTTCCATGTATAGAAGACCTCTTGTTGGAAGGTCCTGGCCAAAAGCAAATTTACAAGGCGCGTTCCTCGGCCTTCAGCGGTTGCCCGAAATTCAAAATTTTAGCTATACGGGTAGATTTTAGGTGCGCTTTGTCACGCAATTTTGTTTTCCGACAGGTAGCTTATCTCTGAACTTAGTTTTGCTATCTTATAGCTTTTGTTCAGTTTTGCATTGGAACGTATCGCTTTGATTTGTGTTTATTGCCTGATTTGGCAGCGTCATTTTAGCCGTAGATTGGTCTACGATTGTCTGTGCCATGTTTTACTATTTGTTTTTGTTTTGCCTGATTTGACAGCGTCCTTTAGGCGCGTAGTTTGATCTACAATTATTTATGCCATGTTTACTATTTATTTGTGTTTTGCCTGATTTGGCAGCGTCATTTAGGCGGGTACTTTTCGGTCTTCGATTGTTTTATGCCATGCTTGCTGTTTGATGGTGTTTTGCCTGATTTGGCAACATCAGTTGAGCGCCAGTCTTGGCCTTCGGTTTTAAGGCAGACGTCCTTAATAGCCAGGTCTCATAAGTCTACTTGCCCAGTAGCTATTACCGAGAGGTTAATCAAGCTTCTTCTTTCATCTACTGAGTCATCTGCCCCCCTCGTTAGACGAATTGTTAAATCTAAGTCCAAGGAGTATTTTCATGCAACTAAAGGAGTTTCGTATAATACGCTTAGGGAGGAGTTTAGGAAATATGTTAGACCATTTGTAGATGACATTGCTAATTATGGCACACATAGTATCAAGTCCGGTGCCGTGTCGAATCCTGCTTGCAGGAGTGTTTCTGGTGATCTTCTGGACATGCATGCCAGCTGGAAGTGTGCCTCTACTAAAAGCCGTTATATTAAGCACACTGTTAGTGATCGCTTAAAAGTTGCTACATCTATTGCTCTTTAGTTTTCGCTTACCGTTTGTTTACAATATATTATTTAATTAGCAGTCCTGGTGGGGGACTTAAGTCGTGCCTGCCCCCCCCCCCACCCCAGGTTTCCTATCCGTTTTTCTCACAGGGTTTTTAGGGTAGGTTTCTTCTGGCCAACCCTGGCACGGCTTACTCTAGTTTGTATTTTCTCATTTTGTAGACGTTTCTTGTAATGCTTTAATAAAGTGGTGTTATGGCGTTTGCTCTCTGGCCATAATCCAATGTTCTCAGTGAATTGCTGTATTTTTGTTCCTGCTCTAAGTTAGTGCAGAATAAGCTTGAGACGAAGGATGAAGCAAGACATGCTGATATCCACTCTTGTCATCACAAGTGCTCTGGAAATGACCGGGAAGAACATATCGCGGCAGATCGCAGAGATGGTCAAGCTTGAATGGGAGGCCACCAATCCATAAATTGAGATGTCGCTCAACATGACACAACCGAGGCTTTGACGGCTCAACAGTTAGTGGTAAAACTAACCGTGGGGGTGCCACACTGTTTACGGGGCCCCAAACAGCTATAACCCCCGCGGTCACCCATTGTATTATGGAATCGGAGACGAAGTGGGAGAATTTGGCAGTAGTAGGAGAGTTTTTAACGGTCATCGGTGGGGGGTAATTGGAATTGTACGCTTGCCCTTTGAAATTTCCTTTGAAGGGCTTGAAGAAGCGATCGACACGAACTCCGTCTCTTATAACCTCCAGAAGGTCAACCTCAACGCAAGGCGATTTCTCGAGAAGGTCCTGCCAAACGGACAGCTTGCTATGAATATAACCAGCCCTGAAGTGACTAGGGTAGTAGAAGCGCAAATGAGCGAGATTACCCAAACCTGGACGGGACGCTACTAGCTCCGGAGGAGGCAAGGGGCCAACAAAGGGAGGGGCTCCCTGTGAAATGCAGCGGAGAGGAACGTCTCCTACAGAGATGTGCTCTTGGGCCGCTCCGAGTCTTGCGGCGAACAAAGGAGAATTTGCCTAGAACATAACGAAAGGGAAACACAAAAATAAGCTGAAACAACGCCCAAAAGAGTTAAAAGGAAACCAACCCTTTGTTGACCCCAGGCTCCGAACCAGGTCCGGAATTGAGACTGAGGAGGTCTCTCCGAGGTCAACTGGGTAAGGGGGAAGATCCCACCCCAAAACAAAAAACAGACAAGTTTCAAATTCAAACAAGTAAAGGAAATGTATTTAAAACAAACGCACAATTCCTTGAATAACAGAATTACAGATATAACAATTATTATTGGCGTCCACTCCCACGTCCACGGCTGTTACCACGTCCGGACTTGCAGTTACGTGCGAAGTGCCCCCATCCCGCACAAGCGTAACACTGAACTGAGTAAGGAGCAAACTGACCCAACGGGCGCCTGGCTTGGAAACTTGAAGGCGCCTTGTTCACCCCCTTTAGGATTGATGTCGCCTCCTTTGCCATTTTCGCTCTGAGGGGATCCCCCACAAAGCCAAGCATCAGCCGTTGAAGCGTAGCAGGATCAAGTGAGGGTTGCCTGAGTTTAACTTCGTCAAGCGCCGCGGCATACTCCTCCGCCTTTTGATGCACCTGCGTCCTAGCTAGACGCATAAGGGTTCTAGAAGCTCAACAGCCTCGAAACGGTCGAAAGGAAGCGACGGTCTATTTAGATGCCTTCTCAGGGCCGCCAGCGCATTGGCGCAACTGTCAACAGCTTTCTCTTACTCCAAAAGTTTAGTCTTATCTTCTGACTTCGCAATACGGTCATCTGACTGCATAAAGAAAAATAGGAGAGGGGGTATTAAAAATATATAATGTAAACCCTGACATGCACACTAAAACATAAATAACAAGCTTTTCCAAGCAAACAACACTGATAGCGGCCTAAATTATCTGGCAAAAAGCAAAATAAACGATGGAAGCTATGCTGCGGCTCTCTGGCTTTCCGGATTTACAAGCATAGCAAATTCACTAAATTATATAAAAAACTATAGACTGCTGGCTATCCGGACGAAAGAAGCATAATGAACTCAGTAAACTGTGCCACAGCTCTACAGGCCGCTGGCTATCCAAGCATTCTAAACTAACAAAACTACCACAGCTCTCCAGGCTGCTGGCTCTCCGGGCCATACTCAAAAATTATGTCATAGCTCTCCAGGCTGCTGGCCCTCCGGGCCATACTCAAAAATCATGTCACAGCTCTCCAGGCTGCTGGCTCTCCGGGCCAAACTCAAAAAATTATGTCACAGCTCTCCAGGCTGCTGGCTCTCCAGGCCATACAAACGTAAAAAACTTCTAAGATTATACAAAGGCTCTAGACCACTGGCTTTTCGAAAACAAATTTGCGGTTCCCCAGGTCCCACGCTCTAGCCGCGGGTTCGCAGTATAGACTACAGGAACGTAAAACTACAACGAAATTAATAGATAGATAAACAGAAAAAATAAAAAAAAACCGCAAAGGAAGGAGCAAAGCAAAATACGAAACAAACAGACCCAAACAAAAGGAAATAAACAGCGAAAAATATGCAAAAAGGCGATCCCGAACGAAAGAACGAGCCCCATGACGGTAAAAGTGGTAAAATAGTGACTAATAAGACAATAGGACTAATGAGGTAGAAAATAAATCAAAAGGCAATCACGCTGTATGCAACCAAGCCGTAAAATGGCGATAAAAATGAAAAACCAAACCAAGAAAGATGAAGGGGGCGAAAAGCTAAATACCTGGAACAAAAAACTTAATGAAATACCTGCTCGTCAGAGACGAGCAGTAAACACCATTTGAAGAATAAGCTAGACATGAAAACACGTGGGAAGCGAACAAGGAGGCAAGCGAAAGGACAAAAACGTGGAACCCAACCCGCGCTGCGAAAAGCTAAGTTACGTTACGGAAAATTTAGAACAGAAGCGAAAATTTACCTCTTGTTCGGCCACGGAGACCGGAGCAGCTACAGCAGGTTCGAGAGCTGGCGCAACTACAGGCGCAGCAGGTTCAGGGGCGCGCGCGCCAGACCTGGCAGCGGAGGCAAAGCTGGTTCAGCGTCGGCCATGAGGCTGGTGGCGGTCAAAATGCAAAGAAACTTTACCGTAACTTCAGCGAACTCCGTTGAACTGACCACGAGATGACTGAAACTGTGATATTTGAAGCGAAGTTCGCAACGCATGATGCTACTAGCGCGCAGGCGCAGAACGCCGGAATTTGAAGAACTTAACCGGCGTGACGGGCTAATTATGTATGCAGTGAGAATAGCTCAAAATAAGAGGAGAAAGGGCTCAAATTGGTCAAGTAGCGCTGATAAAACTTGCCTTCCTGCTTTGCACAAGTCAAACCCTGAAAACCTACGCGCGGCTTTTGAAGAAGAATGCTGCATCTGCAATTTAAGCCTAAAACGAAAAAGATTAAACAAGAGTAAGGACTATCCCTTTGAACTTGAAAATACAGCAAAAACGGGCTTTTTTAGTATGGAGTCCATTTCCGAAAGAGAGTTTCAGAAAATTTACACTGCTTTGAGAAAACCTACGTGCGGCAAATGAAAGATGGACCTTTTCTCGAAGAGAATCCGTTTTAATTTTTAAAATCGGTCAACAAGAACCACTATCCCTTTCACTTTGAAAGCTGCTGGTAGGATTTGTGTTTGAAAATGGCGCGTCGTGAGCAAGCAAGCTATTGTGTTAGGCCCACGAGTGAATAACAATGGTTGTCAAGACTAATACAATACCCATTCAAGAAAACCCACTCTAATAGTTCAGAATTACCGCGAATTCAAAACCGAGCACAGTGCACCAGCTGACTCATTCGAACTCCCGGCCAGATCGCGCTATGAATAACGAAGAAATCGAGAACGTCAATGATCGGGAGCTCTTTTCAGAGGTCTTCGAGAACCCGATCAATCCGTTGCTCACTCATATCGTACCTCCTTTTGTTGATAAAAAAGATCCGATGTTCCATCTTCAAATAAACGGCGAAGCAATCTGGAAATGGCGAGAAGCTTATGGCACCCGAGCATAGCATTTGTTTTCCTTCAAGGAAACAAATCAAATAGAGAGACTACAAGGGAATTCAAAGCCACAAGAAATGGTTTCTGTTCGGTCGCTGTCGCTGTTGCAATCACGGAATTGCTTGTATGTCGCATATCCTTATGTTCGCTACGATCGCTGACCACGATCGAGCTTTAGATTTTTGGCTCTGGTAGGAAATGTAAACTCACTTACCCGCTGTTTTGTCATTCACATAAAAGTTAAAAAGCTCCCAAAGAGAGAAACAAAACATTACAGTGTCTGCCGCTTGCGCATTTAAACCACACACAAGTGCAGTGATCATTCGACATGGCTTTCTTTCTGTGTTGTAACTTTTCCCCAGACGAAACCACTCTAAAATGCCCTGCAATACCGGATAAAAATGGAAAACCGTTTCATGAAATGTTCTACGCGAAATATGCGTATGTGTTCCATTTTATGAAATAAAAGGCGAAACAATAGTGCGCTCCGTTCATTGTTTAGTTTGCTGCCAATATCATGATCATGAGCATCGCCGTGCGTTCATGGCAACCAATCAATTAAGCTCTTTCTAAGCGTCTATGAATAATAACGCGCGATATGACAGATCTACAAACTTTCTTGAACTGGAAGTAAATGTCCCGAGAACAATAGACATTCTGCGCGATGACTGATATTACAGTTTCTTTTTTCACTTTCAGCACCTCTGCAGTGTAAATAGAAAACCTTGCGACTTTAAGATCTAGAAGTAACCAATCCTACGATCGTTGATGTTTTTGGACGATTCAGTAAAGTCAATTCAGTAATTAGCGACAGCCATGACCAGCAGAAAATGGTCAACTTCTAGATTAGGTAAATAATGGACTCCGAGGCTGAGCCGAGCAACAGTGGCTTGGCCTAAAAATTCATATCCTGCAGTCCGTGGTCACCACGGTGAAGAGGGGAGGGGAGCGGAGGGGAGACACCACGGCTTAGCTTGTAATTAGTTTGTAATTAACATTAAAGAAAAATATTATTATCAGTTTTGTACTAAAAACGTCAAAACACCGTAAGAAAATTTCTTGGAATCGACATCTTACAACTGAAGCCGCCGAAGTGACGACTTCACAAATTTACATTTGTCTGTGAAGAGAAAGAATTGAAATAAACAGATGTTAACCATTTGTGGTAAAACATACCAGGCGGCGAAGAAGTAGAAAATGAGGAATATTGAATTTAACGGAGAGTTGTATTCTGAAGATAAATGTAGAGAAAAGGTAACAGCTAAAGGTAAGATGAAAGACTGAGGGGTGTAAACCGATTTTTTTTGTCATTTAAGCGGAGTTGTACGGACGCTCTCTCACACGGGTTAATTTCTATTACGGCCTAATTTAACAGGTCTGGTAGACAATTACGGTGGCTCATAAATAATTCAAATCACCACATTTGTATTCAGTAGACTAGCTGACTTTGCAAACAATTAACTAGTGTCACTAGGTCTCGGTTGATCCTTTATTTCTTTTAATGGATGATAAGAAAAAGCCTGCAGCCGTCGTTTTGTTTTCGTTAGGGAACAGTAAAGGCTGCCGCTCCCAGATAAATAAGCACATGAATACGGCACAAGGACGTTACCACTTTGCAACAAACATAAGCAGAAAGCGACACAACGCGCGCACTGCTGTTAGGTTTCTTATGCTAATGCTTATAACTTATAACCACCTGTCTGGGACCGGCGCGTTTATTACACTGTATTAAGGCATAAGCCAACAACCTTTTTGTCGGTAGTCAAGCGCATCATGCATCATCGTATGGGAACTGAGTTATTCTAACTATGCGTAGAAAATGTAAACGTATTTTAAAAACCTTTTTCCAAGTGATATTTTTCACGGGTTTGGTAATCTTGGCACTGTTTATCGCTTCCGTGGGAAAACGTTCGATCACTCGAACTCCAGGTGTCTCAGGAGTTACCAGTGGCTTGGCAGTACAGTGCATCAGATCAACGGGTAAGTAAATAGAAGCAATCAATCTTGTGTACACTCGCTAGGACGTTTGCCTTTGCCGCATAGTGAGTTGTGTGAAAAGGAACTTTTCCCCTTTTCTTGGGGTATTAGGAGCTACTCACTTCTCTTCTGCAAGAGTACCGTTTGAATGGTTCAATCACATTAGACAAACCCTACTTTACACTCTCCTTTTAATTCTCCTTCTTCTTCTTAGCTTCTACAGCTTCTTAGTTTCTTTTCTCTTCGCTTTTACTTTCTTCTTCTCTTAAAACTTACAATTCTCTGCTCGTTTTATAGTTTTTCTTGGTGTTTATTAGTTACATATAAACTTTTGACCGATAAGAACTAATTATCATATAATTAAAATGAAAAGCTAAGTTCGCTTGAAAAGTTTTTTCGATAGTAAAGGAGCAACATACTAGATAAATAAATAACAATATGTATACTACAACTTACAAAGTTCTTTCTGCCGGTATAAATTTTAATTTTAACTTAAGTTGTTATAACTAAAAAGTAACGTTTAAACTTAGGCTAATGAATGATTTGCCACTAATCGGATTCCTCTGTTATGCGCAAAGGATTCTGGGATCGCGAGGGGGCAAACATTGCAAGTCGCTCGAAGGAAATGTATGGCGAAAAATTGTTTTGACGTCCAAAAAGACGATTTTTGAAGGAGTTCGACGCTTTTTCGCCGCTATTTTATCAGAAATGGATTTGGACTATGTTGGTACGTGGGAAGTGTAAGTTTTAGTTTGTATAACCTCGAAATATGTGATAAAATCTACCGATAAACGTATTGCTTGCGTAAGATTAATTCTGAAATTTTCATCGCGTAATGCTCTCGAAATATCACAAAGTTAGGCATAAATCGGGGGAAAATAAGTCAATAAACCCTATTCAGTTGTAACTACGTGTGTACAGACTGCTTTTTGGTTATCTTTGAACTCAGTAATACAAATAATATCGGGAATATGCCTGGTGGCGATCATTGTGCTGTGTGGGGTTGTGACAACGATCGAAGGTACCCAGAGAAGCAAAAAATTCTTCCTCACGTTGGAATATTGAGATTCCACTCTCCCAAGAGTAAAAAAGATGTTTTGTCGTGGGCCAGAGCTATAAATCGTGATCAATTTAAAGTTACAAAGAGTACAAAGGTCTGCTCAAATCATTTTGTGCAAGGTTATCAAACCCCCGAATGTCCTACACCAACACTGTACATGAGAGGGTACGACTCGAGTAAAACTAAAAGACCTGCTCCAAAGGTCAGGCCAACAGAAAACAAAGAAAAAAATCAAGAAAGCGAAAGCAAAGTGATAGAGCAGATGAAGTCCCAACTAAGAAAGTGCCTTTTGTGCCAAGTTCCCGTGATCTTGCTGTTCTTGACATGTTCCTCCACAGAGTTCCTAGCGAAGAAAAGCGGCTCAAAAACCTTCGGATTTTTCTCAATCAAACTAGAACTTAGCCTTCGGATTTCCTCATGTTTCTTATCGCTCGTTTCATCCCTCCAGAGAGCAATAGCTCGGTAAAAACAATTTCCATCTCCTCTGACAACAATTTCTCTCCTTTGAGGAGGTAAATCTCCAGAAGTCATAATTTCTTGCGTAAGACGTTACTAATAAGAAAACAGCCTGTACACATGTAAATACAACTGAAAGAGGTTTATTGAACTATTCATGCCGATTTAAAACCTACTTCTATGATATTTCGAGAGCATTACGCGATGTGAATTTCACAATAAAGGCGGCAATAAACCTTTCGCAAGCAACACGTTTATCGGTAGATTTTATCACATATTTCGAGGTTATACAAACTAAAACTTACACTTCCCACGTACCAACATGGTCCAAATCCATTTCTGATAAAATAGCGGCGAAAAAGCGTCGAACTCCTTCAAAAATCGTCTTTTTGGACGTCAAAACAACTTTTCGCCATACATTTCCTTCAAGCGACTTGCAATGTTTGCCCCCTAGCGATCCCAGAAACCTTTGCGCATAACAGAGGAATCCGATTAGTGGCAAATCATTCATTGCAAAACATGGACAGCGCCCTATTCAAACCCTTAGGAACTTATCTAAACTTAAACGTCAAAATTTATTCCAACTAATTAATAAGAGGTTGGAAACACACTTTTAAGACTTTAAAAAGGACACATCTCTATTAAGGAAACTGAGTCGTGTCAGGATTGTAGTCAAGATGTCTTGACCATTAAAAGCAATTAGAAAGATATGTCATTTCAGAACTCACGTAAGTGAGAACCTTTTCACAAGTTGATCTTTTTACAAAATTTCCTTCAATTCGAAATATGTAGAATAAAATAGCATTGGGTATAGAATTGAGCGCTGCCATTGACTAAACGTAAAAGGTTCTTACGTGATCCAAGTATGCCTTAAAATTAGCTATAAGCTTTTCCTTATCTTACACATAGTTAATAAAAGAATCTGGTTATGAAGCTCAGCAAAGTCCTTTGTTTTATGTTTTTGTTACCGTTTTTAGCCTTGACGGTGCACAAACAACAATAGGCTTTGATTTTTGCATGAGCAGCGAACCAATAAAAATGTCACTGTTAAGTTATTCAGTTATAGTGTGTGATCGTAAAACAAAAGGTTGTGCACTTTCGTAGAACTTTCAACATAAATTGCATCACCTTTGTTATGGCCTTTGAAACTTGCAAGGTTTCATAACAAGTCCCTTGAGTAACTATGTCTTAACACTGTCATTGATTAGCAGAACTTTATAGAATCCATAAAAACTGTTTACTTTCCGTTCAAACTAAAGTAACTGCAAATCGTCCTATGACAGTTGTTTGAACCGAAGTTCCCAAAATCTTCACAGTGGCAAATATTGGGAGATATTACCTGCAAGTTTCTCTTGAATGTCGTCTTTGTACTATTGATTTTATCATCAAACGGGTGTTTTGTTGGGTATATTTTCTTTTGTCTAGATAAAGTGATATTTATTCCTCATTATATGCCTTGTATTTACTTCGAAAAAAAAATATTGGAGATGTACTTTTAAAAGAAGTTCTACATTGGGTTGGTTGCTTCAAGTGTGTGCTTGTCATAGTGTGTTTCTTTATCTTCGAAGGACTTACAATTTCTTAATTTACCTGCAAACGTTCTATCATGTGGAATTTTAAATACGCTAAACAAAGTGATTATTTATATATTTATTTATTATTTTCTCAAAGAAAGTGTTCCATGAAGGCTCGAAATACCGTCACTCTTTAGCAAGATTCGGTGTGGCGGGCATCCTTCAGAATGCCCCTTTCCAAAAAACTTGTCTGTGTCAGTTAACAAATCAGAAAGGCGTGAACGTTTTGGGTTCTTCCGATGTGTTTGTGATATGACAAAATCATCGTGAAGTTTAATAATTCTCGGCAGTAGAAAATGGAATTATGTACAGCGTCTTTAGGCACGTAGTCGCTTCTATTGTCAACAAATCGAAACTTCTATCGATTTGTTTCTATTTCCATAAACGTTTCAGTCTTTTGTGCTGTATTGTATTGGTGAAAGTAGATCTATTAATGTTTCAACTGTGGATAAAAGATAAGGCCTGGGGCAAACGAATTCAACAAATTGACTGCACTTTTCCTTTGTGTGACTGTACTCTTGTTGGCCATAGAAATGACGTCATAAAAATGTTCAAAACTCAAGTGGACCCAAGAGCCGCAGGCGAGTGGGTTCACTGCAGAGTTTTTAACATCTTATTGCGTCATTTCTATGATCAATAAGATTACAGACAATTGAAAAGTGCAGTCAATTTGTTTTTTTGTTTTTTTTTTACAATAACAAAGACACTTGCAAGCAAACACATTTTAGCGTTGTGCGAAATAATGAAAAAATCTTGCGGGACGTTTTTACCACGCTTTTACCACGATTTTGTGTATTTGTAACCGACAGCACAATTTACCAGACTCTGAATTAGTACTTAAAAAAGTACCAAAATGAGTCACTTGGTAAAGGTTTTATCCGGCAAATTCATTGAATCGTGCATGGCTTCACAAATGCTTTCAAAACACGCACAGCAAACTTTTTGTAACGAAAATAAACTTCGGAAGCAAATTTCTATAAAACTGACCTTTATTCCGGCATTCAAAAAAAGTGCTCAAATCCACTGAATTACTATTTTGAGTTCGTGGAAAGTCATTTTTAGTCCTTTGGCTTTGTAGAGACGGTAGATCAGCAACTCAGATTCTCACCGTTCAAAAATTTTCGCTGTCAGACTATTACAGATCATAACAAATAATCTCTTCTTTTTGCCTCGCAGTTGGTTTCTGAGAAGTTCAGTCAATTAAAAGCCAACATTAACAGATTACCGATTGTGTCCTGAATTGCCGTAGCTTTGTCACTCAAAATTTAAGAATTGGCAAGGCACAACGGACTCGCAAAAGTTATCCACGGTCCCAAACAGGATTGCGTTACCTCTTACGTCATTTCCATTGTCTGTACTCATATTGACACTGATAGCTCTGAGCCAATCAGCGCGCGAGAATTTGCAGAGGTATTGTAAAGTATTAAATACAACTTTGTTATACGATGTTGAAAGCGGTATCCAAACGAATTCAGCGTTGTTCAAACCTGAGAACAAAAGAAAACTTGAATCAGCATAATTTATCTCCACTCAACAGGGTGGCCATCCCCTCGCGCTGCCTTGTTGTGGCGGGGAGGCTTGCGTGCCCTTGCGACCCCTAGAGCTATGTCAGCTGGAGGTTATGCTCCTGGTAGGTTCAACCATGCTGAATTGGTCTACGGGAGAGGGGCCAGACTAAACAGCACCTTGGCCCTCCAGGCTGGGGGGTTAAGCGCAGGGCTAACAACCCTGACCATGCGAAAAAACACGTTACTGAAACCTGAGGCCTTATGCGCCACTCGGCATGAAGAGGGTGAGTGAGTGAGTGAGTCAACAGGGTAGCCATGTCGAATTGAACATGTTGTACTTGTTATTATCTTTGTAGAGACATTGTTACCAAGTCCAAAACTACCAACACATTCCACTTTGAACTTCACTACTGATAGACCTGACTTAAGCATCATACTGCCACGTAAGTTGGACTGGAAAAATTTTGAAATCCCAGCACTGAGAACTTATCGGACGCACCACTGGTTAAATGGTGCGTACACGCACACGTACGTCAAATTGCCAACGAAAACCAACCAACCAACAAACAAAAAACTAGTGTGTTTAGTTGGATTGGATAGGATGTAACCAAGTACGGCTCTCTTTCGAAGGTCAATCAAAAGACGCTCCCTATAACAAAGCTCCCGAAGAGATGTTCGCAAACCAGCCGTTTCTAGCAGCACATTCTAAGTGCAGGTACTCTCATGTACATCGGCCATCACAGGTTACCCGAGGCAATACGGCTACCAGTTCGCAATGATAAACGACACTCAATGTGTGATCCTGGGTTACCCTTGGACATACAAGAGAAAAGCAATTCGAAGACATGTACTAACAAACCGGTATTTAGAGTATAGTACTAAAAAAAACTAATAAACCTGGCAAATCTCTGAAACCGTCTCAAAAAAAAAATAGTCATTGTATTTGTTTTATTTTCTTCCATAGGTACCGCTTCCATCTGCCTTAAAAAAGAGGCGATAAGTTCCTCCAAAATAAAGAAGCTAGGAAGCTATCCACAACAAAAAAGTAAGTTTAATTACGCTAAAAAAGAAAAAAAGAGAAGTTTTTGCACGCTTTTTGTAGTATGAGTAGTAACCAGGCGTCAGTATTTGCTCCATCCTTGCACGGAACGAAGCTCCCATCTGATATTAACTCAAAGTTCCTTCACGTTTCACCAAAGTTTTACCGGTACTCGTTTATGTACCTTAGTGGAATGTAAACAAGTGGCATATTTAAGAGCTCTTCATGATGGCAGTCGAACCATTGACTTTGACCTCTCTATCTCTTGCTAACCACTGGTCTCTCAAGGCTTTGTTTTTTTATGCAATTGTTTGAATAGCTGAAACAGATTGTTCTTTCGTTCGTTCGTTCGTTCGGTCAGTAAGTCAGTCAGTCCGGCAATCAGTCAGGCAGTCAAGCTGCGTGAACTTTATGATGAAATGCTGCAGTACAGATGTAGCGTATCTAACAAGCCGCACAAAATCACTGATTTGCGTAGCAACGCAGGGAGTGAAACAAACCTTCCGTGATCTTTTTATTCAATTAACCACTCAAAGGTACTCATTTAGCCAGCTCGACGTCACTTAGTCATGATCACACAGTCAATCAGTCAGTCAGTCAGTCAGTCAGTCAGTCAGTCAGTCAGTCAGTCAGTCAGTCACTCAGTCACTCAGTCAAACAATAAGGGATTCGGTCGGTCAATCAGCCAGCCACCAGTCAGATATAGTTAGTCAATCAGTCAGTGAGTCAGTCAGCCATTTGGTTAGGCAGCCAGTGAGCCAGTTAGTCAGTCGGACAGTCAGTCTGCTAGAAATTCGCTTGTATGTTTCTCTATGTGTTCCTTCTCTAATATTGTAATGGTTCAGTTATTTATTCATCACTCCTCTATGCTTTGTTATGTTGTTAAGCGCACTCCACTGCTTTTAGGTTTCACAATAATGCCTTCATTTCTTAAAGGATTTCTTTCCATTGGAATTTCGTCAATCACTCGGCCATCAGGACAAATCTACCTCAAGAAAACCATTAAACTTCTGATTGACAGCCTTAGCGAGGAGGAGAGGAGGGAAGTGTTCCTGGTGATATTCTTGGCTGACTTTGATGAATCACTTAAATCTGCCACATTGAACGAACTTTCCATTCTTTTCAAGAAATACGCCGATCAAGGTCTACTTCAAGTAATTTTTGCACCTCGAGAGTTTTATCCTCCGCTCTCGGATTTGAAAACCAAATTTGGTGATTCTCAGCAAAGGATATTCTGGCGGTTAAAGCTAGTGGTAGACTTTGCATTTCTGATGTGCATGTGCTACTGCAAAGACTTATCAAAGTATTACCTTCATTTAGAAGACGATTTAATCCCCGCGCCGAGTTTTTATCCAAAGCTCCGAGATTTCATTACATCCCAGAAGAATCCTTGGCCCATTCTAGACGCGGCCTTTATGGGCCACACAGCCAAGGTTTATCGCTCCAGTGACCTTGAAAACAACGCTACTTATTTTTATCTCATGTACGACGAAATGCCCGGGGATTGGCTGATTGCATTGTGGCGAAAGATCAAATACGATGGACAGTATTATAAAGAGTTTGTTCTACCCCCGGCTTCCTTTTTTCAGCATATAGGAGACAGCTCCTCTTTTATAGAAAACAAGAATTCCCATAAGTCTAAAGAGAGGTTTTTTGATGAATACGATATTAAATACAAAGGTTTAAATCCGCCGGCGAACATTAGCAGCTCGATGAACTCTGCTGATGGAACAAAACCGGAACACGCTTATAACAAGGGCGGTGGCTACTTTTGGGCAAACGGAATAAGAAAAGGGGACTTCATTGTTATTCAGTTTATTCCTGCAACCACAATTCGTGAAGTGTTCGTGGAAACAGGCTCCTATCTTGCACTCACAGATCATCTTAAGTCGGGCGTTTTGCAGGCAAGTTTCATGAACAACGGCAGTGAAACGGAAGTGAATGGCGCTGCAAATTGCAAAGAGTCCGACACGATTGGAGATTTCAAAGACGGAAGGGTCAAGGTTTCTTTGCTTGAGAGCAGAAAGCTGTTTTGTTTAAGAGTTCTTGTCACCGGGTATCAAGCTGGGTGGCTTTTTGTTAGAGAGATAGATGTTTTGTAGCCTCAATCGGGTGACAGAAACGTATCCAGGGTAGAAATTTTAAAATTTTCAGGAACATTCAACCATTTATAGACCAGACTCGTGGACTCAACGCCGTTTCTAGCCTACGAAACCTACAATTTGTTAATCACCAATATGTTCAATACAACTTCTCTAGACGGTAAATAACCTTAAACCTGCCACCAATAGCAAGTTACACCTGTCTATAAATACGTTTAACAGGTCGTCTAAACGCCGCTCAGGCCGTCAAGAGTCTCCCAGTTTTGCCATTGATAGCTTTTGATGGTTGGCCAATACATTTATCTTGGTTTGGATTTTTAACCGCTTCCAGCATCTCTGGGCTTCTCTGCGTTGTTTTAAAGTACTATTTATTACTTCCCATATTTACCGTTTGACTTATGCCGCATAAGCACCCCTTTTCACATTTATATGTATCAACCCTACTATTCATATATATTTACCCAATGTCCAAGTATGATAAACCGTTTGTAAAGAATTACTGAATTAATTGGTGTATCTCGTTAATCGCATCAAGGAAACTGAAGGAAGTTGGAGCTTTGACCGAACGTTTGTTGACTAAGAAAACATCATGTTTCAAACCACCAGTGTTTTTAGATACATCTATGCCTTCCTTCAGCAAAAATGAAAAATGATAAATTCAGATTAAGGTTAACATTATTCTGAGTCGAATCAATCACTCCATTTGTCGTTCCTGTGCAACAGTACCTAATCAACACACCTTTGGCTACCTAATTGAAGCTCCTTCAATACTCCTCAACGACAGCGAAAGACTTATCGACGGCTCCTTTCTTATGTTCATCGCCGGCTCTCATTCCATAATTCAGTCAGTCAATTCGGAGATTACCAGAGTGAGCGAAGAAGGAGCCGGCGTAGAATATAGTGCGGTGGCCAATGTGTCGGACTTTCGATTGGGAAGACGGAGAGTCAGTGGTTCAAGAGTCTCTGCATTGTCTGCAAGTCTTCAATCCACGTAATCTCTCTTTACCCAGCCCCAAATAGGCACCAGGGAACCTTTAGGGAATCCTCACAGAATGCTGGGTGATAACCCTGCGATGGACTTAGCCTCGTTCCCAGTCGTCCTCGGCGCGTAATCAAATATGACGTCACCCGACGAAATCGGCAGGAAAATTCACCTAGGACGGCCTCGCGCTATCGCGTTTGGTTCCAAGCCTCCCTCAGTCATTCGATAGCGTATAAAGGCCTGGGAACGAGGCTGTGATGGACTAGCATCCCATTCCTGAGGGAGGAGTTACAAATCGCCTTGTCACTTCAAGTTACATAAACCGGATTCAAGCACTGGCCATCCTCCGCATGGGTCATCGAATCCAGAAAGATTAGACTGGAGACAGCCCTTACAGTTTGCGAACCTTTAATTTCTGAACAAACGCCTTGCCTTGCGTGGGTACAAAGAATAAGTTATCTGAGTTGAAAGCAAAATATTTCTTTAAAAGGGACAACCAAAAAATCCCAATGCAAATTAACGCCAAGTTTTTCTAAGTCCGACAACGGACATCACAAATCCTGTTTGAGCAGACACACACAACGTTCCTGTACAGTAGCTGGTGCAGTTTTTCCTTAAACTAAACCATATAGCTTATAGCTAAGCGTATGTTTCCACTTAAATAAAGTATTGTTGTTGTTGTTGTTGTTGTACTTTTACGATGCTTATCGCAGTAGGTGCGCAGTACGGTTATCATTACTAAAGCACGAAACCGCGAGAAAGCAAAACAAAATTCTGGTAGCTAGAGAAGATAGGCAGAAGAATGACTGAAAGCGTGGTTGTGTGGGATGATGGATGAAAAGTAAAGAGGGTATTGACTAATACATAGAACAAGTGAACGGCCGAAACATTATAAAGTTTTTAAAAGAACATGGTGATATTGTTGACTAGGGAGAACCAGGGGCTTTAAGCCGAAAACCTTGATGCCGTTTTCTATGATATGAGGGCGATAGGCGAAAACCTAAGCGTGGTATCATTTTGCAAGTGCGGACGATTTGCGAGAAACGTAAAAAAGAATATGAGATCTTAAGAAAATTCCCGGGAATCTTCATTACGAGGCGACCAATGAAAACAACATGGCCGCAGAAGATGAAGGAGAACGATTATTCGGTATAAATTAACCCCCCAAACAAATAGGTTCCAACGTAGGCTAGCACCTGAAAAGCTGCTTAAACAGATGCGTTTATTACAATTCCATGGTATTAGTTTGTAATTAACTCTTGTAGTTTGAATGAGGGAAGTTTTAGAAAAACACTCTGCAACAAAAAGCGATACATATTGGGTAACAACGTTTGCAATGCCTCTATCAGAGATGGTTGATCGTTGTTTTCTACTTTTATCACTTATTTCTGTTGTTACATATTGTTACGGTCCTTGGTCCTCTGATTAAACAAAATGGATAAGAATCAATAAAGGAGTATCGGCAATCAACAGGACTGATTATGACCTTCAACCAAAAGATAGTATTTCGCCACAATATCAAATGTTTGATGTCCTAATTTCCTTGTTATCATCTCCAAATGCCACCACATATAATAAAGCTAATAGAAAATGTGATAAAAAGGTTCAAAAAAGCAGAATAGAACAAGTAGCTTGGGGTTTAAGTGTAGAATTACAAGGACTGAGGTGGATGACAGTATTTTTTTTAGTGTGATATCGCCACAGGATGTCCAGAAATAAAAAAAAAATTAATTTGAGCGGTGAGGTTTGTCCTCGCTTTCATTATTGTTGCCAATTTTCCATTCCTTTTTTGAGATAATAAAGCAAGCTTACAGCAAATACCTGGCCATACTTGCGAAAACACGATACATCAACTAAAAGGCTGTCCCCTTAAGCATGTTGTGGGAAAAGTGTATATTCGTCCTCAACTTTGATCTTAAAGGGCAGCTGTTTGTAGCTGAAAAGAACATAAAACAATAGCGGTAATTTTGAAGGCGAAAAAAGCGCATGTTATTAAAACCTTTAGTTCCCATGAACAGTCAATAGTTTAAATTTAAACTTTAGACGTTTGGCAAACATTAGGCTACTGAAAGCCGGGATGCTAACATATAATAATGTGTCCTTATTAACGAGGTGACCATTTTTTTTCTACAAAAAAACATCAAAACAGTTGGGCCTGCTGATTTTGTGTGACAACATGGTTTTGTCATATGTGATGTGGTGCGCGCTAGTGTCTTTTATTCTCACTGGGCCTTCCCTTTCGCTTCAATCCCAAGGTTAGCCGGTCTTAACATATTCCCTTGGCCCTTTTAAAATACCCATGGTAGAGTACATTGTGTAAACTTTTTGTGATCTGGGTATAAATACGCCGCTTTTCAGTGCTCATTCCTCTTTTGGCTTATCGCCGCCAGATCCGCGCTCGTCCGAGCAGCCATTACCAAACCTGTTTGCTCACTTTTTTTTAAGCTTCCGCTCCATTTTGTCTCCGGCCACGCTTTTCCAAGTGACTTGTTTAGCTTATGGCACTTGTACCGGTGGAAATATATCTTTAAATCTGGTGTTTTTGAAAACCGAATCCAATAATTGTTTTATTATGCACCTGCTTGAGCGTTTTTTAAGACAAGAGCGCCCACAACAAACTTAACACAAAACCACACATCAGCTTCAGTGTAAACAACTTTATTTTTAAGCCCACAACCTTTCGCTCATCTAAAAGTTTGCAGTAGGGTCTTACAAAACCCGGCGATCTAAAACATTTGTATTTAAAACTTAAAGTTACGCTTTTAAATGAAGATATTCTAGTTTAACCTTCTCAAAAAGAGCTCTTTGAAAAGCAATGAACTGAGTCTGCAAAGTTCTTTTCGTGTATAAAAACTACTCATCCTTGGAAAGTTGTAAGTAGAAGTGCCGTATTTCTACTAGTACTTAGTAAGTAAGTAAGTAAAGTCTTTATTTAACGAGGGTAGCACTAAAGTAGCATAAAAAATACTAACAAACCAGTGGCCCTCAAAATTATTTACAATAAAATATGAAAATACACTAGAATACGAATATTAAAACTATGGATAAACTATGAGACAATATAACGAATAACAATACAAGAAATACGAGATAAAATATTAGAAAAGTAAAAAGGGTAAAAAGTGTAGCTCAATTACAGAATAAAATGATTTAAAAGCTGCTGTTCTTTAAAAATTCAACTTCAGGGTTGTACATCGATGTCAAACTCCGATTGAGGTTGAACGCTGTGATTCATGTAGCATTGGTTAAGACTGAAGTCAACTTAGTTGCCTGGGTCAGTGTTAAGCCAATTTGCTGATTTGGTAGCTGATTTTGTTTGGAGATCCCATCTCTTCCTGGTTGGTGTAATATTCCGTCAAATAAAATGTTCTTATAATTGTTTTCATATTAAAACAGTTTTTCTTGTGCAAGGCATTCTCACTGAGCTTTCATGAGTAAATCATGTAACCGGGCAACAGATTTGCCTGAATAAGATGAGGAGAATTAGCTCAATTAATATTTTTGAAATTCAAATTAGTTATTTTTCCAGCGTCAACGTCACCGAAGGAGAACTCTCCACTGATCTCTGGTTTTTAACTTGCTTAATGGTGATTAGGTAGCTTAAAAAATTAAAAAGAAACCTCGAACAAGGTAGACCAGCTGGCGTGAAGGACTTCGAAGAACGGAAACGAGGTAGGCGAGTCTTAAATACATAAGGGAGACTTTGTACGACTTAGTTCGATTTATTTATGTGAATAATTATATTTTCAATAACAAACAAGTTCGTGGCTGCTCAGCATGTTAATCGGCAGACGGAAAATATCGAACCTGAATTCAGTGAGAGTGAACAGGTTTTGAACGCCGTTAAGTGTTTTTAGAATGCAGATATGTTTTTAGCAATTGCTCTAAGTGTGCTAGAGGATTTTTTGGGACTGTAATATGTAAAAATACAATGTGAGAAAATCCTCCAGGACACAGAAAGCCGCAGCATAAAACGTCCAGTTACGGTAGTTTTACTGACGTTGGCGGGCCCTGGTTTCTGACCCGAAGTTAGTACACATTACTTATTTAGTTTTTCCTTTCCCATCTGTTCATTTCTCATTTGGCCATATCGGAAACTTTTTTTACTGCATGTCTTTAAATTAAAGCTTAATGTATTCGTTTGCGGCATTTAACTGCGATGGTAAGCTTCGCCGCTACCAGGACACTTCTTGATCAATGAATGTTCAGTCATTTTATATATATGGAAGAAAACGAATACTGAGTAGTGGTGGCTTAATTGATTTGTGGATAAACAGACGAATAAAAAGTTTGGACGTATCCAAAACGGAAAAACGTAGGAAAAGATTAATGCATATTTTAATAAACAAGCATTTTTCGACGATTCTTATCAGAGGGCAGGTGGTTAACATATTATATCAACTAATTAGTCTGAACATAATGTGCTTGTTCGCATCAGAAAACAACAAAAGGTAGCGCATAAGACTGAAAAGAGTTATTTAAAATTCCTGTGCTTGTGTTTTATTGCACGACTTCATGAATTGAAAGAAATTCGTAAAAAGAAACCCAATTCAGTGCTGAGTACGCTTGAGTGCCAATATGGAGACGCTGTTTGTTTGGCTCAAAATTTTCTCAAATATTGACTGAAGTTGTTTATTTTTCTAATCACCCGTCGTTACCCTTGAAATCATGGCAAATCGGTAAGCCTCTGCAATTTCAACCACGCAACGTTTGATTAAAATTTATTTTTCTTAACGTGGTGACATATATAGAGATTTTCATTTAAAGCTGGAGTTGGGTTATTGGATGTCCCGCATTTTGATTGGCTCATCGGAGATAGGTTATCAGTTCATAACCCTGCTGTGACCAAATATAGTCAATGAACGTTCAACAACACAGTGAGCGGAAAATTGTTTCTCCTCGAGCTGCCCGGCGACAAGAATCGACGAGAAAAGTCACTTTGCGGCTAAGTTAAAGTAAGAAGAAATCACAATGGCGTCACTGAGACACAAATCGAAATTGTTCCGGAGTGTTTGATTTCTTAGGACGACAAGAAACTGCCTAGAAATAGAAATTTAAACATTTAGCGTTGTGTTTACAATTTCTTTTATCGTCACTTCGATCATTAAAATTTCGCAAAAGGTAGATTTTAGAGATGAGGATTTCAACTCGGAAATATCAAAACAAGATATAAGATAAAACACAGTAACACAGGAGAGAAGCAGTTAATAATGTCAGTACGTAACTAAAAACGGGAAAAACGGGTCTTATCTCGCTGTCAATCAAATGGTTGTCTTTGATGGTGGATTCACGAAATTTGATTTTATTCACAATCCTTTTGCTTGTTCCCCCAATCAGTTTTCAATTCCAAACACTTCTCAGACTTTGAACAAAGAAACTTTTGTCTTTAACAGCCAATCAAGGAGTATCAGTTCAAACATAACAATAACCCAAATTCTCCTATCAGATCTTAGGAATTTATGAAACCAGATTTTTTTCAATGCGAGGGAAAATGTAAAAATTGTTATGTTAGTTATTAAGTTTTGTTTTGCATGCAAAGAGCGTATTAAGCCGTTCTTGGCTCAAAATTGACCCCTTAAATTGAGTTAAAATCGCTAGTTC
The DNA here is from genome assembly GCA_964017195.1 of Siderastrea radians. NCBI lineage: Eukaryota > Metazoa > Cnidaria > Anthozoa > Scleractinia > Rhizangiidae > Siderastrea > Siderastrea radians. The sequence continues at coordinate 19,625,472 of OZ024894.1, forward strand.
GCAATATTTTCTACAACAAGGAGCAATCGGAGTTGGTGAGTTGAAACGTGCCTTAAACTCGATGAATAGACTTGTATTTCGGGCTGTTCGTGTAAGTATTTGATAAACGTTAAGAAGAAAGACAAAGCTTTCCTAACGATGTTGTCTTGCACGATAGATAAGCCCCCGGAATACCTCAAATGGTTATGTCCTTATGACGCAAGAGCCCATCAATTGACGGGGCTACGAAAGATAAACGATTTTACGTTTGAGTGCTTCAACACTAAGCCTCTATATTGTAAATATTGTAATTCTCAGTGATTTCCTCTTTTTGAGCCCTTTCGACCGCATTCAATATATGTGAACATGTTTTCACAGCCGTTTGATTATTATTCTGTTTCACGACTGCCTCCAAGTTTAGAAAACGGAAAATTTCCCCCGCCTTCTTAACGAAATCTCAGAAGCTTTCCACGAATTACCTGCAGCTTTTCACGACATTTTTGTAGCATTACGCTCAAACAAATCAGAGGATACAGCAAGTTTCTGTGGTATACAAAATGTAGGTAAGTGATTTATCACTTTGGTCAATCATCCTAAAAACACAGCATCTGCAATTCATGCAACGTATCTATACCTCATTGAGGATATAACTCGTTGGTTGGTTTTCCTGAGACATTTCTCGTTCATTAGGACAGGTCCCCTGTAATTACATGGCAGTAACTGGTATATATTTGGAAAGGTTATTTCTAAATTTGCACTGAATTACCTACGTTCGATATGTCAAAATTCTAAGATGACTAAGAGGCTTTCTGGACAAACCTAATGTTTGATGTTTTTTGTTTGTGTTCAAGAATTTTCCAGAAAAGAAAAACCGGAAAGGGTGAGAACAAATTTGCAATGTTATTCGGAAACCCTGGAAATATAAGTTGGAAAGCTGATATATTTGACGTGGGCTATTGTATCTCCAGTCGTTTTAATATGTAGGCAACATGTCGATTCCTGCTTAAATGTCAGTTTGTTACTGTGAAGTTTTCGTGTGTTCGTGATATTTCTGACCATTCAGCAGGGTCTTGTAAGAGGCTGATATTGATGCCTTAGGCCTTGTGGCACTCAGTATACAGTTCCATCAAGTAAAAGAAGAATTGTCAATTTTCCACACCAATAAAAGCAATAACACAATTGTTTTGTGGTCTGGCGTTTCACAAAATCTGTGAAGCGCGAAGTGACAGTGAAGGCCTGGAAACGGGTACGTATCGGCTGACAACCAGTTCCTGCCTTATGACGTCATGAATTCGCGCCAAACTTTGAAGGAAAGGTCTGGGTTAGCTACGTTTGATCAATTCGATTCTTTAACCGGTTCTTTAAAAAATATATTGAGTACTAAGGAAGCGAAGTCTGATCAGCCTCAAACCTCCTTTTCCGGATATTTCTTAACCTTTTCTTGTGTGGTCACGTACCTGGTCCACAAATCTCAGGAAGAACCAGGGTTCCTTTCAACAGCACACGATTCATGTTCAACCTCACTTCCAGGGAGTGTACCGAACACAAGCCAGTGAGTGTGCGTTTGCCAGTGAATGAGTAATTTTTATTTCCAAGCGTAGGCAAAGATAATCACCTTGAAACTATACAGGTGATAAGAATTTGGACCATCAAATATGGTACGTTCACAAAAGAGTAATTACATTACAGATATTAAAAAGAAAATTAATGCTTTAAGTTCATCAAAGAACCATCTTTCAGTCTTTTTCTAGATGTTTTGATCGTCGAAAAAGGAAATTAAAAAGTAAAAAAAAAAAGCGACGGGAACGAAAATAATTTTCGGTGATGGGAACGAATGATAATTTAAACTGATAACCACCAGCAGTTTGAATAACAACTCCTTTTATCAGCGGTTAATTTATTTTGTATGTTCAGTTTAGAAAGATGTTTGGATGGGAAAAGGAATTTGCGTCATAGAAATGTTATTTCGCATGCATGGCGTTTAGTTTTAATCCACTAAGTGGAAATTGTAAAATTGAATTGTGGTGGCCTTAATTGCTCTTGAATGAAACAAGGACTGAAAATAAAATTCATAAGGTATGAATAATATCTTTTCAAATTACAATGACAACAGCTTCTTGTATATCAGCGTTAGAAGTAAATATTTACACGATGAAATGCTTTTTAAATGATAAGCACTGAGTCAAGGGAAATACAGTTGTGATGCCACGGTACTTTTCCATCGATTCGTGGGCACAAAACCCGAGGAGGAACAACTGACATTAGTTGTAGGTGTTTTCAAGCTTGATTTTTGGCTTGCTTCTTGGCAGGAGGGATTTTCAAAATAAGCTGGTACGTGACAAGGATTTTACTGTTTTGTAAACATACCCTTGCCGGTTAAATTTCAAGACACGATTCTCTAGAGCTCAAACAAACCTGAACACCGCCGTTCAAGAGCCTATTCAATTTACTATTTTCTCAAATGATCAAATGCATCCATGGTTAAGAATTGACCTAGAAAAAGAGTAATTGCAGCGAATGTTCTGGTATTGAAACATTAATTTCAATAGAGAAGGTGGAATAATTCAGAACTTGATGATACAGTCTGATCTTAATTTCGCCATGTTTGAGGAATTACGCAAATACTGTACTAAAACTACAATCCCAAAAGGTGACCAAACCATCATCAGTTTTTCTTCAGACTAGAAATAACGTTTCAACTATTAGCGTGATCTGTGCACTGGGTAGCTATAGTGCTCGATGCCAGCGTCTGAAAGCATGCTATTGATGAATTATGCATTGCTAACCACGCTGGCATAAATTTAAATTGGAAAAGTGCGCTTACAGAAAACATCGAGTAAAATTAATTTAAGTAAAGAACCTGGAGGATCGAAAACTAAGTAAACATTGAATGGATGTCGGTTTTGCAGTTCGCTCAGTGAATCCTGAAGGGGTGTTCTAAGCCAGGTAAGGAACAAACCGTATATGTTATTGGTTGTTTTACTTTCAAACCAGACTTGTTTATCGAATATTTCGACGGTGTGTTTTACAAATCTCCTCCAGTGACACATAGATGAAATACATACCGGGATCAGCGCAATTTTGTCGCGCGGCTAATCAGTATTTATATGTTAGATTTTTTGTAGCATTTTTTGAAAAAACACCAAGATAGCTTCCGAACCTTCCGTAACCCGTATATTGATTCAGTGCTTGGCAAACAGGTTCCACGGAGTACTACGTATCATGTAGCAAGCCCATTTTAAGACCAAGCTAGGGAAACATCACACACCATACCCGGCTTCAGTGTGGTTCTGGAAATAAGAGAAGACAGAAAAGATTGTGTTTTGCCAAAATACGGTCAAATACGGTCAAATACGGTCAAATGTAGCTTGTAGCATTGCAACAGCAAAACAATCATGTTAATTTCATGGGACACTTAATTGGTTCTAACATGAAGCGCTTTTCTCGTACGTCTGATAATGTTTTGCTGGCTTTGGCCAGTGTTACTTTCAATGTCCAGTCAAGCTTAAAACACGAAGCTGAATCACTCAACTAGATTTACCACTTATTTCTATAAGGGTTGTTAACTTGCGACATTACGAGGTGATCAAATTGAAAGAAAAAAAAACAGGAATAAAGGATACATTTACTCCCAGGTAATGCGTATCGAAGATTGACTTTCATTTAAATTGTCATTACGATCAGTGAAAATTTTGGTATGGTCATTTTAAAGATATAAAAAAACACCAAAGGAAATCAGACGAGTTAGTTTTGTCTAAAGCCATTATTTTTACTTACAATAGTTTATCGAAATAAGTAGTTACAAAAATATGACAATATATCAAGGAATGTTTGTGCTAAAATCATTGCTACCACCCAGGTGGCGAGAAATCACGTGAACACGGAGCTTGTCTTAGTTTCTCTGCAATGCATGCAGCAACTTTGAAATTGTGTCCTACTTAACTGAGGAAATTTTTTATTGATTTTGCTTTGAACGAACCAGCCAGTCCCTGAACAATCACGATCGTTCAATTAGAACAGTTTTCAAATGAGTGTCGAAAGCAATGTTGTGTTTGCTTTGGTTTTGCTTTACTTCGTTCTGTGATTAGTTAAAAAAGCTCGCGCCACTTTCTCAGCTAATCGGACGCAAAATCAAAACCAATCGTGACTTGCTCGCATGCGTTTTCCCGCGCTTGACACTGCTGACTTGTGTTTGCTTCGATTTCTGATTGGTTTATTTTGTTCTTTGTTCCTTTTGTGATTGGTTTGAGTAATAACGTTGGTTTTGGTTTTAGGACACTTATTTGAAAAGCACTCTATCTCACGAGTTGAAATTTATTGTTAATCTCACAAAATCTTCCTCAACACATACACATCACGAAACAACCTGCCCCAAACATCTGATTGCAAAACATTGCAGCTTTATGCCAAAATCAAAACTTTCCCTACTTTGTGACACACGTTTCCAACAACTCCCTTTCGAAAAAGTAAGCTCTTTAACACTTTAATTCAAGAGGATAAAAGAGTTCCGTGTCATTAATTAATCACTGATAGGGATTAAGAGATCTTAAAACTGTAGTCCTTTCGAATCTCCTCTTACCGAACCTCCACAGCGCAGATGTGTCATTATCACGAAGAGTTCATTTGTTTGGTTCTGGAGACCAAGAAATTCATACTCTGTTTCGTATTTCTTGGTAGTCTCTATATGTTTATGGACATCGCCAATTTTCATTACGTTAACATTATTTTAGAGAATTCACTTGTCACGACAATAATAGTATACAGCTTCTATAACTTGAACAGTCGGGTCCTCCGGTGTTCCAGTGATGTCCCATTTTCAATTATTCGTTCGCTTATTTTCACTCGTTTGGTTTAGCTGCCGACACGTGCAGTGTTAAAACCTCTATAAATAAACCTTTCGATGGTTTGATTTATTAACAAGTCTTAAAATTGCCCGTGGAATTTGTGCTGATCGGAAATTACTTCAGCTCAGAAACTATAGCACAACCAGCTTTGTAAATGATCCCTCCCTGAAAAACAAATAAAACAATTTTTGTAAAACAATAATAATAATTTTCAAGGGTATGATAGGGTCATTAAGTGTGGTAAAACTAACCTTAAAGGGGCATAGTCACGAGTATTTCACAGATTTTTGGTCAAAACTGTGCTAAAATTATCGGTAGCTAACTTTATCCATGCCCAACATTGTCTTTGAACATTTAAAGGAACATATTAACTTAATTTCATTAAGAGAAAACAAACCATGACCATTTAATATCGAATTAATGTCAACAGGCTTAAAGATTTTTAAAAGTTTAGTCTAATTCTTTCAAGTTGCAATCCGTTTCCATCTGTGCCATCTGTAGCAACAGTCGACAAAAAATAGTTTCAGTGACGTAATATAGTCTTTAGTAACAAAACTAGACCATTATTTGTGGGTATTCATTGATGTGAGGACATATTTTGGATTTTTAAAGTGAATTAAAACAGCGTGACTATGCCCCTTTAAGAACTATTGTTATTAGAAGTGCAAAGAGTCTTACGTTTTAAAAGGGCAGTTCGAAACTAAAATTATTTGTTGGGATCGAAGAATGAGTGTTATCATCTTTCCTACTGGTCTAGCGTGCATTCATCGTTCATAGTCAACGCTTACGTGATTGAATTAGGTATGTATAGATTAAAATAATAATAGTTAATCCCTGAATGTGTTTACTCTTACAAGACATAACTCGCCACAACTTAAACGTTCTATTCATTCATACTTGACAAATAGATTTTTAACTAAGAACTTATTGAACTAGGAATTTCTGTTCCTTACTAAATCAAAGTTAAAATGTTTCTAGCTTTTTTTGGATGCAACTGAACTTGCGCCGGAATTTTTGAAACTTACGATTTAGGTGAGTTAATGAGAACAAACTGACTGAACCACACGAAAGCTAGGAGCTATCAGTATTTAAGCAATATATTACACATTTCTGTGGTTTATTGGCTCAATAAACCACGCGGGATGTTGGAGGAACACGAGAAGGATTGTAAGTCACGAGCCGAAGGCGAGTGTTTTATAAGCTTTTCGAGTGTTATTCCAACATCCCAAGTGGTCTATTGAGCTAATAAACCGTAGAAATGTGTGGTATACTGCTTTTATATAATTATATAATAACTACATTTTCCATGTGATCTACTGGTATTTAACAATCAGCAGATATTGACCAATCACAGCGCGCGCATTATGTTCAGTTATTGTGTAAACGAGGCATAACCTGGTGAAACAACTCACTTTTATCACCTTCACTGAGGTCTGATAGGCATGCCATGAAACCGAACTACTTAACTATTGAATCTTCTCTGAAAAAAGAGAGTAATATTGCATCTGCTTCATTTTTTGATCAATTTTTAGCAGCTGCTTTTTAATTCGGCTTCGTCTCTTTGACCCGCTTTCAAAGAATTCAAATCACAACGTGTTTACATAAAGCAAGCTACACGGCCACAACAAACAATTAGAAGCAATTAGAGAAGTGTGCATCAAACTTTGACTGTGCGCTGTTTAAAGACAAACATTTGCTAGTGATCATGAGTAACTTTCCAAGAGAAAACGATTGATAAAAATCTATCCCGTTAACTTTGTAAATCGCCTTTTTCTATTCATTAACGAATCATCAGAAAAAAAGGTATTTCCGGCGTTATTTACACTTTTGGCTAAAGAGTTTTTCAATTCCTGACCCTTAATTTCGGAAAAGACTAAAAAAGATTCACCCAAGGCAAAAGACTCACCTGAGACTCAAAGCTAAGATGCTATGCTTCAACCGCGCATAGGCACATCAACTACGAAACACAAAGTGGAACAAAATTAAGTTCATTAAATAAAACATGTCTCCTGCAGCGAAAGTTTATCCCTTACAGGAACCTTCTTAAGCCTTGGTTAAACATCATTGAAAAAACAAACCGGCTACTGTTGAAGAGAACTGAAGTGAAAAACTTAACTTATGTTTATTTTTGGTAACTTGAATAAGAAGGGATTCTTAGACGGAGCATCCGGTAGCGGAGACCACTGAGTTACGTAAGGTCATTTCTATTCGAACTCTCGTACGTGTTTTCACTTCATCCCGGCTTAAAAGGTTCCTTGCTTTTTGAAAAAACTTGGCTTTTAGATTCCGTTTTACAATTTGTTTTCCAAGTATATAATTTCTGAACTATTGTTTCAACTAAAAACGAGCCGGCAAGTGCTCTTCTACGGTATTCATGTAGTTCAAAAAGGGATACATTAACTTTCTTTTTCCTGTCACAACAATAAAACCGAGAGCTTCGAACTTCCTTGCCGCTAATGTTTACAAAAGCAATTAAAACTGAAAAAATTAATACGACAACTATTCCGTCCTTTCATGTGTTTCGGAACATGGACTTGTCACCCAGTTCTCACGTCATCTAACGTGATGTTTTTGTGTCCCGTTAATCCTTTCGTGCCTTATTCTGCCGAAGTAGTTTCGTGTTATGTGAACACGAACACGTAAACGACATACTATGAGCCGGATAAAGCTTTCAATACAATAAGCATAAAGCCTACAGTATCAAAGCAAGCGGTATAAATTTACGTGCAGATGGCAACTGATCACGTTAGATAGTAGACAGGACAACAAAGAAAGACTTGAATTCAAGAGGGTGAGTTGATTTGCTTTATGTAAATTTTTCTGATTGTGAAAGGAAGATCTCAAGGCGTGATTGTAAACTAAACCAACGAGTTTTACTGTCGGTTCAATTGTCAACAGACGTAGAACTCACTGATTTGAAGGCGAGTGGAAATATTGGGCTCTCGATCGAGGCTATGGTGACATGTAGAAGTCTGATTTGAATTACTTCATTTGGGATGTTTTTATTCTATGTTATTAGTCGTTTATATTGGAGAGAAGTAGTGCATCCTTGGTATAGAAACCACCGATCAACCCTAGCTAGTTATCCTAGTGTAGCTACTGTGTCAAACTTCCAGATTCATTTGTTCCTGCTTGTTACCGTAACGAACTGGGCATTATGCTATCAGACCGAAACGTCGCAGATTAAATTCGAAACTTGGGGCCCTTTCAATTCAACCCAAATTTCCATTAATTTCGGGTGCGAAATTCAACGGGAGCACTTGTTTCATCGTACTAAAATAATACTTACACACCGAAACCTCTCAGATTAAATAGAAAGTTGCGGTACTTTCCATTCGACCAAAATTAACATTAGTGCGGATGCGAAATCGAATGGAACGGAAATTTACCAGATTTTTTTCTAAATTTAGGCGTCCCTCGCGAGGCAGCATAATTTTGTGAAAAATCGAATGTTGTCCCAGTTTTACGATAGCTTTTGTCATTAATCCTTTTCTACTCGGGCCCAGTTTCTTCGGCCACGAATCGGTGGTTATATTTTGGTTGGGTCGGAATCACATAAATGGAACAGAGTTGTTTTCCTGTCGGGTACGGCAATCCAGAAATTGCCGTTATATTCGCTGCCTTAAGTTTTTTTTAGAATTTCAAACTTGAACGAACCCGCCAATAATTGAAGCTGAAAACTTGTAATTAATGATTCTCAATTTGTACACTGACTTCAAGTAAAAATAGCAATGACTATTTAAAATCAGTTATTACGCTCGATTTCGATACCACATAGTTGTAAGAATAATTATGACGGTCTCAACAGGCAGAGTCTTCTTACCATGCACATTTAAAAAAAATTGCATTCATTATATACTGGACAGTATGCCGCCATAACCTGGACGCCACTGTGCGCGCGGGAAAAAACGCGTGACTCTGGACGGCGAGAAGATTGAGCGGAAACTAAACTTCAAACAAAAGTTTCACTTTTTTGTGGAAAGGAAAGGGCAATGGAGAAGCAATTAAACTGAATGGTGCTCTGAAACAAGGAAGAGATTTTTAAAGTGAAACTCTCTAAATGTTAGGACGTAACGTATACGTTATAGTCAGCTCCTTAGCCGGTTTGGTCTGTTTCATGGTTATACCTATTTAGAGTTACCAGTAGAATAAAGTTAACAATTTCAGAGCTTCACGCAGAAGTTTTTGTTCTACGACGTAAATTTTATATTGGTAGCTTCTAGTCTGAATTAAGACAGTTTTGCACTATAACGTATAGATATTAAAAGACATAAATTCTCAGTCCTCTGAGAGATGCTTGTCAACAAAATCAGCAAGAAATAAATCGTCACAAGGCTGTTTTGTTTACACTGCTTTATTATGGCATGTGATTAGCTTTGTACTTTTATGCACCGCGCATAGGTCAACCGCTTGCCAAGGGATACAAACACAAAAGTGACACTTCAGTCATAGTGATCTACTCATTCTACTCTTTTTCAAAAGTTGTCATCCCTGAATTAGATCACTTACAGCACAATTAAGCCACAAGTTGCCGAACTCTTTAATTAACCTCTCCGTCACCGAGCCGGAATAACAACAACGCATCTGAAATCTAATTAACTTTACTTGATTAAGAACTTTATTTATGAAAGGTATTTTGCGGACGTTTCACAAAATCCCTGGAATTTAACGGGGCGTTATCGCTTAATTCCTTTGAGAGTTTGCACCAGCAAAGGAATAATTTAATTCGTTGGATCTGTTTGTTTGCTTTGTGAGTTCATTCAACAATTCTCTTGTTGCAGCCTCTTCAAGGAAACCAAGCCGGAATACCACTCAAGTTCAGGGACCAACCTCTTGAAAATTGGCTTGTTTAATATTAAGCCAAGTCAACACCGAGAATAATGTTGTTCAGTTCTCTGTAAAGCAATTCTTTCAGTTTACATATAATGGGGTCCCAAATAGGAGAACAAACATACTGTTCCATTCAGCAAATCGCTTGAACGTAGAGAGGCATGTATTTAATGTTTTCAGACAAATATTCTTCAGCTACTTAGTTTTAGCTTTTTAAGTTAATATAGAACCAATGGTATCATTCAATAATATGAATGGTGAATGTTTTTCTTTTATAGGTAGAAAGAAGTTCTTGGTGAGTGCGGCTAATGTTCGCGTTCGAAAACAGCCAAGGTAAAAGTCTAAGCCAGTATCGTTAATACTGTAAACTAGTTCAAGAGTTTTGCTTTTTTCTTAAGAACCACGCCAGCACTTTTAACACAAACACTCTCGTTTTTGAAATGTATCGTTTTCTAGGCAAAACACTGTAAACTCCTCTGACCAATAGACTTTCTTGTTATTGAACAGTTCAAAGTTGTCCAGTGCAAATTGACAGTCACGCTTGCAGTCACAAAAGCTTCACCGAGCCCCAAGAGACCCTGTGTTACCCACTCTGATGCCCTTACTGCTAATAAGCCAAGGTTTTGGACATCATAATCCCGCTATAGAAGTGAAAAAACGAACGAACGAGCCGGGCTTTCTAGTCAAAGATCGGGAAGGAAAGTAAATAGGTCATTTTCGTTAGCAATAAATTTAAAGGGTGGTCTTGAATAATAAACCTGCGACCGTGATGTTTGTCTAAGCAGGCAAAAACCACGACAATAGGCGACTCATGTTTTCGGTTCTCGGTGCATATTTTAAGTTTCAAACTGACTTCTAATTACAAAAGCACTGTGTTCCTATTACATCAACGGAACGAAAATGGACAAGATTTTGAGCTACAAAGGTCTAAAAGACCATGTATCCAGCTTAAAAGGTGTCCGGAACTAGGAACAATCGAGTAGTCCGAAATAGGTAACCTTCGTTTCTGAGATATTTGTTTGATTATATTAATTCGATCTTAAAATCCAAATTTCACTAGCATGGATTAACTTAACAAGGTTGCATAGTGTATGGCAGCAAATTCTTTTCTTGCGTCAAGGTTAAATTGCCCTTCTCTAAATCGTTCAAGTACAGGTTCATGTAAAAAACATTCTGCACATTTGAAATATCCAGAGATCGTTCGTTAGGGTAGGTCTGCGTGCAGCAATTGCAAGACAAAGGAATAAACGAATGTTATTATGATGTTCATTCAATGGTTACAGAAATTAGCAAACATGAACTAAAGTACGGCTAGTTAGTTATCGATATAGACAGCTGAGTTAACCCAAGAGCTAAAATGGTGTGGTTTTACTTCAGGTCTTTCGGCAAGAGATGTCATCGGAGCGTGACATGGTAAGAACTGGAATTGCCGAGCGTGTGCAAGCAGGTCGTTCACCGCCTTTAAGAAGAAGAAGGACACGAGAATACATTCCAAATTCCAGGACGACTCAACGATCAGCAAACAACAATCAAAACTTGCACGACAACGGCGTATTTACTAACGAAATAACCTACGAAACCCGAGATAATGACGTTCGCTTTTATACCGACGAGAATATGAACACAGTATCGCGTCCAGAAGTCCATCAGTCGCATTTGCAGGACATTTTGCAAGTAGTACCTGAGAGCTCGCACCTGAGCGAACGGTATCAAATACTTAAAGCCGAGAACAAGATACTGCGCGAGCGCTTACAAAATGCGTTACAGAGAGAAATGAAAGCACTGAAGACGTTTAAAAGACTTGCAAAGGAGAACCGACAACTAAAGCTTAACTTGCGAAAATATGAGCGAACTTTGCTTGGATTTTACGACGACGAATCAGGTAAGTTTTTCGTTTGTTTCACTTTTTTCTATTTATGGGATAATATTAGAAAATGTGCTCGTTATGAACCAATTCTTCATTGCGAACAAGTTTCGTTCGCTCATTGTTTTTAATAGAGTTGTTTCGTTTGGCAAACAAATTCATTCAGGAGCCATTCATAATGGTTTGAAAAGGAAATATGTTCATTGTATGCATGCACCCTAATGATGTGTCAACGGCAAATTTTCACACACTTAACGCCGCTTGTAGTTTCTATAGATAAAATTATTCTTTGCAAAATTCACAAGGTTGATAACCAGTTCTTCTGTTGGGAACATTGAAATTGGCTTCAATTTGAATTTGCTTAACTGTAAATTTGGTAAAAAAAGGAAATTGTCATGCAAATTATAGGTGTTTTCTCCTTCTCTTGGAAGTTTTAACTGCTTTTTGAAATCGCATTACATAATAAACTAGATGTAAACTTTTAAGGTCAATTTGGCGATCCACTGGCCTCTAAATATTCTATGCATAGTGACCTATTTGCAAACAATGCTGTTATAGATCAAGAAAGTGGTTACACGGAGACCAGATATTGCAGGATGATTAAACTTGAAGAAAACAAGTAGCACATTTATTCTTGAAAACATCCCAAGTTTATAAATAAAAACTCCGTTGGTAAGGCTTTGTTTCTATTCAAATGCACAAATGGTCAGTTAAGAGAAAAAAATTATTGTATCCTGAGAACGTTTCTGCGTAAGTTAAAAATTCATTCACGCATTAAGTAGATGAATGAAAATTAGTTGAGGTGGTGAAGGATTCAGTTTGTAGCACGCTTGTACATAAGCTATTTTTCTCGCATAAAACTGAATATAAACTTTTCATCTTAGACACGTGCATAGATGAAAAGAAACTTGAACAAAAATCAATCTCTGTAGCTTTTGGCGTATTCTTTAAAACACCGCCCCATACAGGGACCATACCTCTACCATAGCATAATATATTCAGCAGTTAATGCCAAGAGTACCTACGTTCAAAACCAAAATAAAATGAACAAACAAACAAAATTAGAGAAAACAAAACATAAAAAAAACAATATCGCAGGAAAGTTTGGGGAATTGAACTACAGACTCAAAAGTGAGAATCTCCGTACGTAAATCACACAACATGCTCCACAGCTTTCATTTAAGGATTTTGTCAACTGATTCAAAAGTTGGAAGCACCAATCCATGTACATCTCCAAGCACTGCAGGAAGGCAGTGTTGAGCAGGGCTTTCATTTGAATGGTTATGCTTTTACAAATTTAAAAGTTAGTAGAACCTTAAAGCTTTAAAAACAGCACCACAGGGAAATACTTCTCGGTAGCTTTTAATTGAATGGTCTGACTCCTTAATGATTTCAGCCACAGACTGAAATAAATAAATAAATAAATAAATAAATAAATAAAACAAGTGACACCATACACAGCATATATAAACAGTGCCAAACGAAAGTGCTGCCCAGTTCATTTGCATGGTGACACTTTAGGATTTCATCCACAGACTCAAAAAATTTAACCATCTTGTACAGCATAACAAACAGTATCACAGGAAAGTTCTGTTCAATTCTTGGTTTTCATCATCATCATGATAAAATGAGTTTATTTGCATGAACAACATTCAGACACAAAGGAGTTAAACAGTGGTCAAAAACAAACAAAGACAACCATTTCTGGGTCTATAGCACTCTTCAGAACAAAGTTATGGAGAAAATAATTTTCAGAAAATTACAAGACAGAATGTGTCCGCCGTGTTGGTGTCCCTCTTCAGCGCACCAATATGGCGGCCACCAAAGTCAAAAATATCGGTTTTATGGCATTTTAAGAATTCCTATGGTCCCGAGCTGTCACGAATTTTATCAAATTTCAAATTGTTTTATTTGTAAAACGAAGCAATGTATCAACATGAAACTTTCCTCGAAGATTTCTCACTGGTGGGTTGAATATATTAAAAGAGAGGGCAGCTTTGTGGTGGCCTTAGTTTATGTTTTAGGATTTTGATGACGTCACATGAAAACCAGCAATAGCTTTCATTTTAGCGGTCACACGTTATGACTTTATCCACAGACGCAACCATATCTCACGACTGAAGGTTTTTCATTGGCGGTGAACAGGGCAAATTTTCGTACGTACTTGTAATTTTCGGCAGTATATCGTTCCATGTTGGGTCTCAGAGACCTCCTGGCTGCATATTAAATCCAACGTTTTATTTCATGGCATAAATATTGTCTCAGTAACGTAGTCTAATAAACTGCTGAGAATAGAAAAGCCAGTGTAGCTGCAATATCACCGTTACTCAGCGGTGACTAAGTCTTACGTCTTTTTACTTGACTTACAGTCTTTTAAGAAACTTGAAACCATGCTTAATAGCATCGTCGTATAAAAACACAGGACTAAGTTAACTGCTGACAACGAATCAAGAATTTTAATGTATGGTCTTGTGACTAAAAAAAGTTGAATTGCCATAGCAACAATTACGATCAATGGCTTTTACCAAGACTCCTTACTGTGGATTGGTGGCTCGTAAATGGATTACATCCATTTCGTTTGATGCTGCATGTCGGTCAAAAACTTATTTGTCCTGTTGAAACAGAACATACCAAATGATACGCGAAAATGAGCCTGAAGCAAACCCAGTGGTATCGTTCCTTTAATAAGACCGCTTTGAGAACTAACGCTACAAGATCAGCGAAAGCAGACATCTAGGCTACTCAACAGACTTCGACGCCTTTTCCAACATTCTAGTCTCGGCTTGAAGTGTGGAGTTGTTTTCTGTTAACCCCAACGCTTTCTTTTTCCTCGATGCATTTTTCCCCATAAGTTCCGCGATTTTTCAACAAAGCACTAAGATTAAAGTCGAAATTGTGCGTCAGTTTTAAAATTCACGGGGACCTCCTGTGGTGTTAGTAACCTAATTGAAGATATTACTAATGCAACGAGTGAACTATAAGCTTATAAAATTCTGTCAAGTTTTGTAGTTCAGATCGTACTTTCAGTTTCTGCCAGCCAAAAAGTATCAGTTTCCTAAAAATAATTTGTACACGGTATCTCTTTTTTTTGTAGCTCGTCATGGGTCTTTATCATGTTGATTTTTTCTCTTTAACACTAGTTTTAATGGGTCTTTTTGCTGTGCAGCACTGGCAGAGCTCAGCGACCGACCTTGGAACGTGCTTTTGGAATTGGAACTTTTATTTGACTATTATGTGGCATACTAATAACCACTGGCCCAGCATAAATCCTGCGACAACAAATGCCTTTGTGGAAAGAGCTTAAAACGTTCCGGAGAGCTTAAAACAACTTACGTCACTTTTCTAACTTTCTTTCTTAAAAATTCAATAATATAGATCTATTGGCAGTGAAATTAAAAGACAAAACAATGAGTGCATCGGAGAAGACCAATTTTGCTACGTGATACTTGTGTAAAGCTTCAATGATCAATGAATGGAAATCAATCAAGTGTTACAATGTTCTGGGTCACGGGTGAGGGTTTGCAATTGTTCATTAAATCCTCATAGAATATTTATGCTATAGCGGTCGGTAAAGTCAATAAAACTCTAACGTGCGCGAGACAACTCTAGGACGGCATAATGGTCCTGCCACAAGCAAACATGTATACTGGCTTAGAAAAACCGAGGCTTCGAGCTGTCATGCTCCAAAATGACGCGGGTGCTCATTATATTTATCTTACGGTTAAAAAGCCCCAAGGAAATGCAGACGGGCTTTCTAAACCAACGCTAAAAGGTAAATACGATTTTTTTTCCACAGTTGGAAATTTTCCGTATAAAGGCTTGGGCAGACCACGCAATTTTATTGTTGAAACTCGTTTGATTTATTTTCTTTGTTTAAGTTTACTCTGTGAGAGGTTATAACTCGTCGAGGAGTAGATTTAGAAATAAACCGGTCTTTGCGAACTCATTGGTGTAAAAAAGTTTCGTGCACGTTTGCAAACGTTTTTAATCGAAAATAGAGAGGTTTTCTTTATATAAAGCTACGAGGCTCTCACGAAACAAATGTCACAAATTGAACAATGATCATCATTATAAAAAAGTTTTTTATTTATTTCTATTTCAAAGTTGTCTGTCTCTTTTAAGGGGCTGACATAAGAGCCAGACTCAATGTCTGCACAAAAGACTGACATAAAAAAATTTACATGCATGTTTGATATTGGCTCATATCGTAGAAAACGTTGCTAAATGTTCAGAAAAGATTTATCTTGTAGTGAAACGTAGTCGCCAGCAGCTCTTTTAATTTCCTTTCAGTAAAGAATACTAAAACACTTATTTGACAAATATTTCTTAATATTCCACTTGTGAAAAATTGAAAGCAAATCAGTACCATATGAAAGCACTGCAAAATAGCGATTACACCCACAGACTCTAAATTCAAACAACATAACGAAACCCCTAGAAGGGAAAAGGTTATCCCAATCAAATCGTTAGAAACGAACAATTAACTTTGTTTCAAGAGACGTTCTCTCAACGTTAAGGCTGTGTTGAAATGCCGTTGTGAAATAGTTAATGACCGACGTGCATAGTTTCACGATAGCCGCAGGCCGGTCAGTCAGACAAAATACCACAGGAAAGTATAATGAAGGGAAAGCATTTTCCTGCAACAAAAGCTACGTGACGCAACGATACCAGTTTTGACTCGGGGTCATCCGGCTTTTGTTAACATTGCTTTCAATGTTGCTCCCAGTAATCATTTCTGCCAGTTAATTGGTAGCGCATCAGTACTATTTTTAAAGATATTCCGGTCACGAACCACTAAAAAGGCGCTTTTGTCTTATTATTATTATTATTTGTTTGTTTGTTTAGGTTGTCTTGGAAATTACTCTCTATTTTTCAATTGTTTCTCTCGGTCACGAGTTACTGTATGTTGCTAAGATATGCAAATTTCGTATGCGCTTTGATTATTTTTTACAGAAAAAGCGCAATATAAGTAATAAATACTATTATTATATTATTATTACTCCTTAGATGATGAATACTGAATACACACGTAACTTCAAAACCTAACTTTTCTTGCTGCAAGACGTCTATAAAAACATCAAACGTTTGTTTCTAACATTGAAATGTACAGTGTTTTTGGAAAACCACATGGCCGGGGCAAACTCGGTTTCTGTAGCATAAAGCAATTAGAAGACATGATTACTACTTTCTCGTGGACGAGACGCTAGTCCATCGTGATGTAACACCCAAGTATTTGTTGAATTGCCCATAACACCCAGTTTTTGAAATATACACTCACACAGTACGACAACGTGCTGCGTAGTCTCTTGTTTATGGAAACGACAAGACCATGTAGAGATCAGGCGTGCGTTTCTCAAAAGCCCCGAAACTTTTCGGGCCGATTTCGGGCACGATAATTCACACTGTATCTTGTAAATAAAGACGTTTCTAAACCTGAAAATTTTCGTAAGTCAAAATTTTCTGGTCTTAAACACATGTTAAAATGACAGTGTTGAAGAATGAGTGGTTCCTGTCTGTACAAATGGCTTTTCGGAGCCGAAAAGTTTTCGGGGCTTTCGAGAGACGCATGCCTGGTGTTTCGGGTGAAATGTTTGAGCCGATCCCGTATCACATTACAGACTATCGCGCCTAAAAATCCGGCTTCAAACATGCAACAACATTCAACTTCCCTCGGATAAAGGACTTTCATTTTCGCTCTAATTAAAGAAAGAGTTTTCAGTCTAGACCATTTATACTATTGCCTAAGCACCCGGCGTGTTAAGAAAAGGCGAAAAGGACTTATAACCCAAGAACCGAGTTTGCATATTAAACAGGTTGACAATACCGATTGTCATCTGCGAGGATCTCGACTGAATCAATCGTAGAATGCGTAGCATCTGTTCCAAACTGAGCCATATTGTCAAAAGACGTATGACCGAGAGAGCATTTTTGTCTAGGTGTCAGACACTTGATGATTATAACCATTCGTTTTATTAAGGATACTCTCTCGCAGTGATGTTAGGGACGGTGTCCTGTCGTTTTTTTTTCTATAGTTTCTTTGCTACTGCGAAGTTGCTAGCATCACTGTGAGGATGATACAATCATAACTTTAGCTGCAGTTCATTATATGATTATTTTATTGATAGATAGTTCAGTGGTTAATCTCTTAGCAGTGCCAGTTATACTTTAGTGAGATGAGACTTTTAAGTCCTTAAAAGGACTGATCGGGCTTGCCTCTCTTACAAGCCATTACTGAACTAAAGTCTTATTATTCTACTAAAATTCTATTACAGGTTACCAGGATACTTGTGTTAGCCCTGGTCAGAGCGTTTCCCGTAGCTTATTTCAGTTTCCTCGAGTTTTGATGTTTTCTTGCTCTCTTTGCGTTTGTTGAGATTGCCAAGTGGTGACTATAAACCGGACTACAGCGAAATCTCATAAGCGACCAACTCTCTTAATCAACTACCTCGACGAAATCCCGTTAGAATCAGTTTTCAGTCAAACACTCTATTTAGTTAACATCTGAAATGCATCGCAATCGACCATCTCCCTTTCAGCGACCATCATCATAAAATTCCGTTTGTATTAATTTCTGTATTCAGAATCTCCCGCAAGCGACGACCTTTTCTGATGCCAAAGGTTGGCCACTTACTAAACTGAGATGCACTGTAACTGTGTATTTATTTTAATTATTTCATTTATATTGCTAGATTCAGATCACAGTCAGCACTCCAAAGACCCGGATGTCGGCCTCCGTTTCTCACAAGCAAGAAGTCAATTATTTAACAGTGAAGACGTGTTCAGTGGCAGCGAATCCCTGGAACGAGACTGCAATCAAACGCCAAGCTCCCCGCTTGGGAAAACTACTAAGAGTATCTCGACATCAACAGATGACATCACCAGAACAAGCACAGAAGATAAATCCACATCAACCGATGATTTAGTTAGCTTTGATGTGAAATCCAAATCCCCCGATAGCTCGGCCAACAACACGGAGACAGAGGACAATACGTGTGACGTGTTTCAGGACACAAATCTGACCGACGCGACAAAGGTTCAGTTCCTGCAGAATCAGCTGCTCGCCATTCAAAGTCAAAGTGTTCAGGAAAGAAGAAAATACAGTGAGACACGGAGATATTGGACTGATCCAATGATAGCTAATAACTTGGGTGTTAATGAACTGCACCGGGCGTCAAGTTCACCGAGTCTGCTAGGTTAGTCATGAACCCTCTCTGTACTGATAGCAATGGAGTAGGAGGGCTATTTAAATGTCAGGGGAAAACGGTTAGTTTCTGATCCTAAAATCGCGGGATTCGGACGAGTTTTAAACCTTCCGCGTTTGTGCTATATATGGACAAGACGAGTTTGGAAGGGTTGGGTAACATGCCTTGTTTACATCACCTAAAAATATTTAAGCAACGTATACTGTGTGAATAGTTAGTTTTATTAACCTTGCTTTCTAAATATACTAACACTTAGCCCTGTTTAAATTTTGGAGTGAACCAGGTTTAAAACGCTATTTGACTAACGACTTATGATCAACAATGCGTGGGTGAGTTGTTAGCTATATTTCTGAGCAATCTCTTATGAAAGGTGTATTCGTTCTCACAGGGTCCGTGGAAGATCTCATTGTTACCTTTTGTTAGACCACCGCACTTAATCACAAATCTACTTTACAAATATTACAATGAATCTTTTGTATTTAAATGCGATATGAATGATGCGATATGAATAACTTTCCTGCAGACGGGTGCGGGGAGAGTACAAATGGCAGCAAGAACGGCTCTCGCAAAGACGGCGCTTCCGTTCCAAAACGACGAGTTTCAGACGGAAACAACCCCTTATCACCGGACTTCAGTCCTCGCTCCAGACCCTCATCATTCCATGATGTCGAGCTCACTACAGTCCCCGAGGTGACGATATCACCAGAGGAGGAGGACCGTATTGAGAGCGAAGAGAGCTCTAGATCAGTGTCACCCTCTTCAAGGGTAAGTTCTAACTTGCGATCACTTTACTGGAGAACTTCAACTAGTATATGAATTTGAAACTTTTAGCACCGATGGCTTTTGTGATAAAGAAGCGACACAAATGACTCTACGTTGAGTGGAGATTTTTTTCTAGGACATTTTTGCCTTTGTTACTTAAACATAGTAGGCAGCCAGTCATAGCGCGTACTTGCTGATATCCAGGGGCTCTCTACATAATAACGTATTTAACTTTGACCTATCCCAATAAGCTTTCTCTGAGAGTTTTTCTTTTTTTTGGCGAGATGTGTTTGAAGGTATTTCCAAAAAAGTTCAAATGAAATCTCAAACACTCCACCAACCCAATTTTCTCTTCATTTCAACAGGAATTGCATATTTTTCTGCTCTAAAAGGGCAGTGCCTCCTTTATTTCACGCTCGTTCTACGTCATTCTCTCATGTACTCCCGGCTCGAGGGTCCTCCGAACTACGTATGCCTCACGATACTACCTCAGCAGAACGAGTATTAGTTTATGAAGTTTTCAATTAACTTGCATCAAACCAGTATTATAGAAGCTGGAATTACAAAACTCCTCAGGCTGAGCTTAGACCGGCCAGGCTAGTACAGCCAGAAGACTATCTGACATACCTCTATGCGCTGACAATTGACATATTTAGGAACCCGAATCTCCTCAACTGGTAATTTTAATGTGTCTCTCGAACACTTGAAAGAGAAAGCTCTTCACGCTCTTTTCGGCTTAAGAAAAAACACAGACATTAGTAGATCGAAACCTTCTTTGGCTGGTAAAATATTCGATACGATGATCACACCCATACTATCCTACAACTGTGAAATTTGGAGAGCTTACCAGAAACAGGATTTTAAAACGTGGGATAGCTCTCCAATTGAAAAAACCTACTTACACTTCTGCAAGCGATACTTGGAAGTAAGTAATAACGCTTCTAACGCTGCATGTAGAGGTGAATTAGGCAGATTTCCATTAATAGTTGGTATTAATGAAAAAATTCTTACCTACATTATGTATCTCTTTGAGAACGACGAAGACTCTATTGTAAAACAAGCATTACTTTTATCTATAAATCTTCATTCTAAAGGCAATAAGAGTTTTTATAGTAATATTATGGAATTATCCAAATCTTATAATCTACCGAATTTTGTTCCCAACAATTTAGATGAAACCAAAATATCAAGATATAAAGATATAATGAAACAGAAGTATATCACTCAGTGGCGGCATTCAGTTAATTATACAAGGAAATTAAAGTTTTATAATACGTTTAAGCGTTGTTATGAAATTTCAAGTTATTTAAACCTAACTAGAAAAACAATCAATAGAAAGGCTCTGGTAAAATTACGCTTAAGCAATCATAAACTTATGGTCGAAACTGGAAGGTATAACCAAACTCCTCACGACAAAAGGTTATGTCCAGTTTGAAACTCCAATGCAATTGAAGATGAAATTCACTTCCTCTGCTATTGCCCGAAATATTTCAAACTTAGAAATAAATTTTTCGCTCAAATACAAAGTCATCTCCATAATTTTCAGCAGCTGTCTTACTCGGACCTGGTGATTAAACTGATGAACTCCGAAGATATTTATCTTAATTTACGATTGACGAATTATATTTCATTATTGAATAATTTACGTGACAGTATCCTGTCATATAAGAACGATGTCACTTGGTTATCTGTTATTAATATCATAATAATTATTTCTTTTTCTTGTTGTTCTTGTTTTAACGTACCTTTTGCAATACTGTAAATAATTACAGTCATGCAAATAAAGGTTATTGTTATGACAAAGAACAACTGTGTAGTATAATTTTTCTTTTGATATATTAAGCTGTTTTATTTCTCTGATGACTTTCTCTTTGCTTCTCTAACAGCATTCGCAAGAAGATTTAGCATCCAGTTCTCCATCTCCAGTTCCCTCTCTGACAAATGACGAAAGTCTTGCTCCCCAGAAATCGCCAAGGGCATCTCCCCTGATAATGGACGCTGTCATGGCCGCCAGAAATCAGGTGAGAAGCGGTGTATTGTGGTACAAATACTTTAGGCTTCTCTCCCCCGCCCCCTAAACGAGGTGGTTGATAGAGGGCCTCGACACCCTTTACGTCAGCATAAAACCATTTCACTTTACGTTGCAAAAAATATTGCAAGAAATAGCCAACAGGTGAAAAGGTTTTAAGCCCTCATAAACAACACAAAAGGTTTACATTTTTTATCAACTCTGCTTCAGAGGGACTTTCAAAGCCACATAATGTAGCCTTGTTTGAAGAAACACCTTTTCAAATTTGTTCTGCAATTTCCGCTCGACCATGTCTTTTTTTCAAACAAAGAACGGCAATAGGTTACAGTTAAAGTTACAGTTGTCTTAATATGAGGAATATAGAATCCATTTCGATTAACCACCAAGTATTTCTTTCCAGGTGGTCATGTCGCCTAGTCCCCAACCGAGTCCAGCTGGCAGTCCCCGGATGAGGAGAAAACTGGCGCACACAGTTTCACTTCCGTCTAATTCGTTTGATCATTATCTGCGCATCCAAGGACACAGCAAAATAACCGAGGAAGGCGAAACACAAACAACGGTAGAGTCGCCAGCTCTAAAAATTATCCCCCCCCCCCTCAACTAAACGCCGTACATTTTAAGTTAGACTACAACCCTTTGCCTGGCAAAAGTGTTTAATTTTTTTTTCTAACCTTTGAAGGCGGTGCGTTGAAGTGGCTAAGTGGTTAGTACTTTGCACTTTTAGGTCGATGGTTCAAGTCTTTTACTCTGACGTCGTGTTGTGTTCTTAAGTCCTTGAATCCACGTCGTCTCTCTCCCCCCGTTTGTATTATGGTTACCTGCGAACCATTTGAGAAGCCTGACACAATCCCGGCCCGGTTGTTGAAAGCTGGGTTAATAAGCTAACCCAGGATTAGGGTCAATGCTGAATTCCTTTTTATAGCCAAACGATAAGCATTCCTGTTTTGACTTTGGTTGCTTTCAAACGACCACTTGGAATTTGCTATGAAAACTTCTTTTATAAGAGAAACGGGAACCTAGGTTAAATCTTAAAGCCGGGTTAGCGTTAACCGGCCTTCGAACAACCGGGCCATGGGGGTAACTCTGCAATGGACCAGTGGTGGACTACCATCCCGTTCAGGGGGGAGTGGTAATGCTCCTAGCCGCTGTGTGCTGGGTATCCTGTGATGGACTAGAATCCCATCCATTGGGTAGCAGTAATGCTCCTAGTCACTTTACGATGGGTACCCTGTGATGGACTAGCATCCCATCCAGGGGGGAGTGGTAATACTCCTAGTTAGAAGCGTGTTTCATTGCTCTTTCACTCCGAGTCCTGGACTGATTTATTGACTTGTTCCTCTTGCTTTTCGATATCAAAAAAAGAAAGTTTTGCTTTTGATGTTGAAGTCTATCTTCCTCCCTTAAAATCAATATCATAGTGAAAACACGATCGATTTTCTAGAAATAAAGTAAATCTCTCTTTAATACGTCAATAACGAAAATCAATACTCACTTTAAGGTTCTTACCAATTTTGACCTCATTATAACACGTTTGTTATTGTATATTTTAAATTTCAGCGCCCCACAAGGAGAAAGTCAATTGATGATGACGAAATTTACGTCAAGAAACACCGTCAAACGTCGGTCTCACTGGTAAGAGAAAATCCATTCGAAGATGATTAAACGCAGTAAAACATTCTGTGGGTCAGTGTTCAGATTTCTTGACTTTCTAAAAGCTCCACTTTCCTTTCTGGTAAACTGATCAACCCCTCGTTTCCTGTTAATGTCAATAACCAACTGACCAGGGCTGACCAGCCTCCCGGCGCATTCCTTGTGCACTGTCGTATTACTTTATTTACTTCTAAGTTTTCACAACTAGAAAGTTAATAGTAGTTAATTTCATAATCGTGTTGTTAAAAGTTGACGTTTTTAAACTTTCTTTATAGAAATTTGAAGGCGACATCGAAAGAGAAAATGCGGAAAGTCTTGCCGCGGATATTGCAGAATTCCTTAACAGCCGCAGAAAAAGATCTCGAGCAGGAACAATGCCGGTAATTTGTTTGATGAATAAAAATTATACCAAACTTACCGTAGCCTCGCTCTAAAATGTTGATTTGTTTTTTTTAGAGCCCGCGGTCGATCAAGGAAAAACCCATTGAAGAGGAGATGTCGGCTGAAGAAGAGTAAGCAGCGATCAACATTTGTGTTCTCCTTGAAATTTTAATACACTACGAGATCACCAGATTAAAGATTAAAGGGAATTGTTTGAATTAAAATTAAAAGATTTAGACTCGATGAAGTCCAACAAAAATAGCAAAACCATTCTTAACTTGGGGCTGTAAGGTAGAGCATATATTCAACGGAAGTTGTAAAGAGTGCTGAACTTTCGTACTCAGTGACTCGTAGAAAGATAAGGTTCTTATGGTTATTTTGGTTGATAGCGAGTAAAAAAAGGTTGCTAAAGTATAAACGGTCTATGCTTCTTTCCAGTGAAGCCCGTTTGGTGAATACTCGGTCAATACGCGCACGACGAGGGTCCGCCGTGGTGTCCATGCCTGGGGACCATTATCAGATGGACCTACACGTCCTCGAGAGAGATCCAATGGGTAAGAAAATGGCTATGTACTGTGTTGAGCGCAATGCATCTTTCTAGGACTCAAACCAGTGGACGCTTCAAGGAGTCTAAGAAGAACAATCTATTTTTACAATTTTCTGACGGAGCATGCCCCTTAAGCCCTCTAGAGACTCGTACCTTGAAGATACATGCAGTGAGGTGACTGGCGTGATGATGACGATAATGATATGAACCGTGGATTGAATAGTCCATTTTACAGTTGTGTGCTTGGTGACCAGGCCTTTGACTGGAAGCGAGGCTGGAGTTGACCTTGTTTTGATACAAACCCTCCTGCTTTTAATATGTAAATAAAAACTAGTTAGCATGAGAACAACATGATTTACATGTGAAAATCAAGAGGGTCTTTATCAAGACAAGGTCAACTCCAGCCTCACTTCCACTCAAAGGCCAGGTCACTAAGCACACAACTGTAAAATGGACTATTACCTTAAATTTAACCGACGCTTTGAGCATTTTGTCTACCTCATGTGCAAATCACGCCATTGAGTTTTCAAGTGTTTTATGTAGAGCAGAAGGCAGTGACGTTGCTAAAACGATAATTATTAAAAAAAAAGGGCTAAATGAAAAACGTGCCTTCATTCCGTGAGGAGCTGAAGTACCACTTGATGAGTCCTCGCTGCGTGTTTTTTGCGGCTGCCTGTATTGACGAGGCGAATAGTCGGAAGATAAAATCTAGTAAAAATTTGACCTTCATGAATATTAAAAGTGAACTGGAAACAGTTTTCTGTGATTATTTCTGACCATTTTTCTTTAGTTTAGTTAGAGATAATGTAGCTAAGGACAATACTTGCTACGAAAAAAATAGAAATGCACTCATGCTTTAAAACAGGAATGCATGATGCTGGCGAGTTTTGCAGAGAAATCCGGGGATCTATCCGTGCTCATTTCCGGATATCCGCATTGCAGAAGTTTGTACATTAATAAAGAATGCTGATTTATTGCGGACAGACCTCCAAGGTCTGTTTACCTATACCGCAAAGCTCTGTGAACATGACGAACACCTTGTTGGCGATTTGTGTTATGAGTGAGTGCTGCAATTCAACGAAGTTGACTTTGCTTACGAGACCCTATAATGATATTTTGCCTTTTCTCTTTTTTTTTCTGTAGAGGGAAAATTAAGCGTAATCCGTGAGAAGAAAGAATTGTCCGGTTCATCTACATCACTTAACAGTATAGGTAAGAGAAAGAAAGCATATGTTTAAGTGCCCGTAACACATCCTAGATTGCAATCCTCCACCAGTCTTTTAGTCTTTTCTTGTTGTTCCATAGAAGATGCAAAATTTTAGCGTGTGTTTGATCCTGGCTTTTGTTTTCATTCATTCATTAAGATCCCGAGAAAAGATCTCGATGGTCAATACTCAGACGAAATAAAAAGATGGTAAGTGGCAACTATAACGATGAAGATAGTGCTTTTTGTTATCAGGATTCTCTCGGAAAATCTTTTGTAGTTATGCTCAAAATTTTTATAGTTCTTGCTAATTTAATGCTTTTCTTGTTCACAGTTATCAGCACTTAAAGACAAACCCAGACAGGGCGAAGATTTTAAGGAATGTTTAGCCCGAATGAGAGAGAACCCAAAACCCATTACAGAACACGAGTTGTCTGAGTTTAAGGTAAATTAAAACAAAGTTTTGGTTCACAAATTCAAAAAAAGGAAAAAATGTTTCGGAGTCTATTTTTACTTTTGTTTCAAGATACATGTACTCAACAACCACTTCACTTTTGCACAGGAAACTCGATAATATCGTTTTGATTTTGAAGAACAGTTGTTGAACGAAGACAGAAACCTTTTGGGAAGTGAGAATGGCTGACGATAGCAAGATAGAAATGGTTCACAGTTTAACCTACATCAACGAGCAAAACCAAAAATAATGTTTTAATTTTTTGGAGCAGTAGTTGATGACAGGAATCCGCTGGGAAGTAGGAAAGGCTTGCGATAGTGAGAATGAAAATAGATTACAATATCGGCGAACAACTTGCAGATACGGAGCTCACGTATTCCCAAAGTTGGACACGTTCGCCCTTTAGTTTCGCAATTTGGCTTAAAGAACCCTGAATAGGTGTGGAATACCTCTTATACTAAAATAAAACGTGCTGAAGTGCAACAGTTTGAACATCTGGTAAAAGCACCTGACGACAGGTTAAGTGGCTTAGCGAAAAAATCAGAGTTTTCAAAACATTTATTATTTACACAGGCAAATTAAGAAAACATAGGTCTCAAAAATAAAATTATTCAGAACCTTGGAGTCAGAAAACCTTCCTTAACAGTGAAATTTATCTGTGTATTGTCAATTAAATACTATATGAAACATCACAATTTTTTTTTTCTGGTCTGAGTTTGTTTGATCCCTGGGTCACATAAGTCTCGTTTAGTGTCTTGTCCATGTTATCCGCGTTGGTTTTTGTTAGGATGTAAGACTTTCTAACTTGTTTTTTTTAATTATTGATCTTCTACAGAACAGTCACTGGACTCAACTTATGGGCAATAGCATTGAGAAAAGTCCGAGAAGGCCTCGGTCCGAAGGTATCAACACACTATCGGATCACGAGACCAAAAGACGCGAGGCAGTATGGGAACTGTTTCACAGCGAGGTTATCTATTTGATGAGTCATCTGTTGGTCCTCAAAGAGGTAAGAATTCAGGATTAACAGAACTGAGATTTCCGACAAAATGCCGAAGATGTCTGGACCTGTTTAAGGTTACTCCGGACCTTCACGGGTGTCCTCCCGTCTCCTCCGGGAAAAAATTCGTATGCGCGCCATTTTAAAGGAAAGCACGGCAAACTATGTATCGTTGGAAAGCTTAATAAATGTGGATTTCAGAAAAATATATGAATTGCCAGTTTTTTCAATTCCACAAAAGGAAATTGCAAAAATGACCGCGAAAACGACCATGCGTCATTCCGGAAAACAAATGAATTAAGTAGTGGTCCGCGTAAAAACTAGGCAGGCAGATTGCAAAATCGATTAAAAGGTGTTAGCTTTTAATTATTAAATTCAATTAAATCCGTGAATCTGATTGGTCGATATCAAAAAATCGCCGAAAAATACAAGAAAAACGTGACAAAAACAGCATTTTTTGGCTTAGTTTTCCCCATTCCCCTGTGTTGTTCCTCACGGCCAAAATTCAGCATTGTTCTATGCGCCAATCAAGAGTTAGAACGGAAAACGTGACACGCGCGATCTTCATGCGACGCCATGTTGGATCTGCGATCCGAGAGTTGAGCTAAATGACCTTTAATGGACTCGTATTTGAGTATCTTGGCCCGTAACATCTTACGATTGTGGCTGCAGTTTGCCTAACATTCAAGCGATTTGTATTTGATGGAAGGAAACTGACTGCACAAACACTTTTAGTGTGAAAGAATCATCCCACCTTGGCTGACACGTAGGAGACACGGGAAGACTTGTTTATCAGAAAGGCCCGCAAAGAGGCTATACAAAATCGACTCGTCTGCAACGTGCATTTCTTCTAGCTGCTTGAGAGGAATGAATTCTATGACTACTTTTGTCTGCCAAGCGACTGCAGATGTCGAAGATACCAGGTTGTAAGGAGTAATTTCGCGAAGGACATGTTCGCGCGAAGCTAAATCGTCGTTCAGGAGCATTAGTACACACATAAACATTACGCCTAACGAAGAGTTTAGCCTTTTCGGTATCGCTTGTTTCTGTTCACTGAACAGTCTTTTGTAATAACAGGGGACTAATATTCTGAAGAGATTGTATTTTTTGAGAGACCTTCCCACGATCACAGCGTAGAGACAGTGGACAGCGATTATTTAGTATTTTGATGCAGTGGATATTGTTTCAGTACTTCATATTATTGAAAATACCTACCCGTCGCACGTAAGAGGTAATGTAAGGTAGATGCAGGTAATATTCTCTGACAATTACAGCGAGGTATTTTATTTATTTGTTCTGTTGCAGTTTTCATAGCGCAGCACAGAGAGATGGTTCGTGACTCTAGCGCATTCTACGTACGCGAGCGCGATTTGTTGCTGTTTTCGATCACCAACTTGACAGTTCCTTTGTGAAAGCCGAGCAAAATAATTTTCACGCGGTCGCTGACTGATGTATCACTGTACTAATCCTGATGTAATTTTATGCAAGTTTAACTTCCTCGCTTTTGGCGCATAGGAATTTTCCAAAATTTAGATATGTTACATTTTTGAATGTATTGAATGCGTAACCGAAATAAAACGTTGTTTGAGTGGATTACAAACTATCTTATTTGAAATTTGAAATTCAAATTTCGCGCTTTTCGCCGTATTGGCCAATCAGATCATTCAGATTTAATTTGATTAGAGCAATTAGCGCCTGAAAAATAACTGCCGCTATTGCAGTGGCCTATTGTTCTTTTGCCTAGTTTTTACGCGGACCATTACTTAATAGGGTACCAAAATTCGGCAGATTTCTGTGAAATTTGGCCTAAACGTTCCTTAGATGTTGTGAAACAAAAGCGTGTCGGTGATTTTTGAAATTTGTAATATTTCACCCGTGGCGATCTTCAATGCAATGCCCATCGCGCATTTTTTGCTTCTCGAATTTGACAGATTAATTAAAAAATATCCAGTCAGAATATCGAAAAATGCTGACACACGTTTTTAATTGGTTTCTTCAGTTTTGATGTCAGTCTCGAGCACGGTGCTTTGAAAAAGTGTCGTTGATTTAGAATTGTCCTCCTTTTTCCTTTCTTATACATGTATAATACAGTTTTCAATGGCGGTCGTCAAAATTTGAACATAAACCCTAACATAAAAAAAAAAAACAGCCAATAATAATTCAAAACAAAGACTTGCCACCGATGCCAATTTACCTTATCAACTCAGTTAATAAATCCAAATTTCCTTTGCTACACTTTTCCACCGACACAGCACCACGTTTCTTTAGAAACTAATCCCTTATTCATTGGTACCAAGCGAGGTAAAACGTTGCGTAACCTAAGCCATGGCTTGCTGCTGGTTTTGCTCCTGATTGGAGGACGTTGCCATAGAGCGCAAAGCATTCAAAACCAAAGATAAAACTTATTATCGACATTCAATGCAAAATTGCTCTTTTTATGCTCTTCTCTTGTTTTTTTAATCTCAGGTGTTCTTGGAGCCCTTGAAAGAGATTCAGCAAATGGGGCATCTACAACATGTGGACGTCAACAAAATCTTCTGTAATGTTCATGATTTATGTGAGGTATTATAAGATCTCATTTGCGAATTTGTACAAACATTTCAAAAAGAGCCCTTTTCGGCAAAAACCGAAGAAGAATGGCGTCCTCCTCCGACTGCTCAACACTGTACACAGACGACCTTTCGCCTGTTAACGCCTTAATGTCATTCTGGGACATCTATAAGCCACCTTTACACGGCAACTTTAAAGTTTGCCAAGTCGGGCTTGTGTTGGAACATTTTTGCGAAACAAAATTGTGTAATCCTCGCAAGAACTAAATTGACTCAAAATAGATTCAAGAAGTGTTTCATCGATTTCAAGAAGTCTTTGTCCAGTGAAAAGCATATCGTTCAACAAACAAGTTGGCCTGTGTGAACGAGAAAACAAGAGTTGGCAAAAATGTTGGTAAACTGTTAGGAAGTCTAGATTTGCCTCGTAAAAGCATCTTGAGAGCTTCTTCCTTTCGGTTGTTAGTAATTCAGATTCACTTCTTGTCCCTGTTGTATTTTTTCTTCAGGTTAGTACAAGGTTCGCGAAGAATCTATTGAGTGTGTTTCAGACTGAACAACCTACACAGTTCGGCAGTACAGCCTCTGTTGTATCTGCTTTTACAGAGGTAAGTGGGTTTCCTCTTACGTTTGCTGTGTGATTGTTATCTTATCGAATGACTGCTAACATCGCGGCGTTTCTGTTCCGCAGTTCAGTCGGAAAGTTCACCCACAGTATCAGAGATATTGTCTGAATTACTCCAAAGCTCTCTGCTACCTGGACTCGTTGAAAAAAGATGAAGACTTTCAAGAGTTTATAAAGGTAGTATCCTGACTTGCAATATTCTTGTGTCATTTTCGTCTCGGAGAAATGTCAGTTTAATAAGCTGGATCCTTCTCTTGGAGAGCAATGTCATTTATATTGTCTGTCATCCGGATTGTTGCTGAAATTTCCCGCCCCTGAAGTGCTTATTTACTGGATCAATGAGCGAGCTTAATGGAACTTTAAAACTGCACACAACAAACGCAACTAACCGTGAAATCAGGAATGCTTGTCGAATTTGGTTTGTAAGAATGCGGTCCCTTGCATAGGAGACTAATAGGGATTGGCAATTCTTCGAATTCTTCAATCGCGACGGTTTGTGTTCCCCTTCTACATTCACGTTAACTTTACGTATAAGTGTTGTCATTTTATTTTTATTATTTAGTGGTGTGAGTCGGACGGTAGATGTAACAGACTTCAAATCACAGACTTGTTAGTGGCTCCTTTACAGCATCTTACCAAATATCCTCTTCTACTAAAGGTAAAACTATCAACAAAATAAACAAAAAACGGCAACAAATCGTGGGAAAATAGCGAAAACCTCAGGCAATAATCAAAGAGCTTGCAAGCACGATTGGAATTATTCTTACAACATTAATTCTTAGATAGATAGATAGATAGATAGATAGATAGATAGATAGATAGATAGATAGATAGATAGATAGATAGATAGCTTTATTAAGAAGTAAAATCATTGCAGCCCCCGGGCCGGCTGAAATGTGACCTACTTTACAGTGTAAATATTAAAAATATATATGACATTTGCGATCAGCATAAAGAAAGTTAGTGATCTGGGGGATATAGGGTCTTGATAGGGGGCTTTTAAGAAGATATTCCTCACATGGACATTTGCAACTTGCAGGGACCATTTATGTTTTGAGGTCACATTCCATGGCCATGGAAATTTTTACGAATTTTATTTACTTTCTTGAGGCAACATGTTCTGGACCTGAAAATAAGATTCAGGCAAACGCTGCAGTTTCATTTCTGAGGATTGTTGAGCAACTTTAGCCCTTTTGAAAACCAGTCGCAAAGACAATTTTTTCAGAGTTATATAAGGTCCTTTAAAATTCTTGGTTGTGTCGTTCTTTGGTGGAGAGAAGTCTTGCATTTTTTCACATGTTTGTTTCACTTACAGAACATCAGAAAAAGAACAGCAGAAGGAGACGAACAGCACAGCTCCCTCTCCTCAATAATCAAAGCTGTGGAGCTTTCAATACGTAAGTAAAACGTTTCTGCAAAAAGCTGGATCTCCCTAAGCAACCTCTCCCGTAACGACAGTTTCCCTCAAGTCAAAATCTAATGACATTCCTTTTAAATCTAGTAGGCGACCAATGCCCATAAGCGATCAGTTGTTCGTGATCTAGAAGGTCCTCCCTTATGGGAGATTTAACCGTATTTGTTTTGCGTTTTGAGTATTTCTGAGGTGTCACTCGATCAATTCCCTTTCGTGACCAAGTTTGTGAAATCTCCGGATGAAATCCCGTTTCATTCAGTTCTCCAACTCCCGTAAGCGACCCTCCTCCCTGATCCCTGGGGTGCCTACTTATGAGATATTCAACTTTAAGATAAATGAGACTCGATTACAGGAAAAGCTAACCAAACGTACTCTTTGTTCTGTTTCAGAGGAGCTAGAAGGCAAGGTAAAGTCTCGAGCAAACTATGAAAGATTACAAGAACTTCAAAGCAGTTTAGTTTGGCCTTCAATTACTGAGCTGGACCCAAAGACGTATGTACCTGAGGTGAGGAATGCCTACTTCATATAACTGATATGCGAGACTTGCGTACCTATATTTGCAGTAGCCTTAAATCAGGCTTCACTTGCAAAATTGAAGCCTAGAGGTGTCTAGAATTTTCAAAGTATATATATATATATAATGAGAAAACGCCCACACACACCCTACTGCTGAAATCTGTCTGAAGGTTCCTTCAGGAAAACTCGCATTTCCACATGAAGACCTTCACAAATTGCATAAAACCCGAGTTTGAACGTTGCCGGGCAACGTTTTTCCGCTGACTTTCTCTGTGGTGTGACGCGTGAAATACACATATCTGCCAACATTCACGCGACGAATGAGGTTTGTGAATAGTAAAAAGTTGTTGAAGGAGTTGGCAAGAATAAAGGTGTGTTAACAGTTTGTTAAGACTTTTGCCCACTATTATGGCCACGTTCACGAGCACCAAATTTGAATTTACGAGGTTGTAGACATCATTTCTCCGTGTCGCGATGTGCCTTAAGACCGCATGTGGAGGAAACTAAGGTTTACTTGTCTGCGACTGACATGATGTTCTCAAATAAGTTCCAATACCGATCCGAACTAATCATTGCATGTCTTTGCAGTTTCTAAGAGGTATATTATCTAAGCAGCCTTGTGAGAGTCTACTGGTCAGTCCTAAGAGACAACTGCTGTACGAGGGACCACTTACATTGCATGGTAAGTCTCCCCACCGTTCCCACCTCCCTTATATAACTTGTGTACCTCCAGATAGGCCATTTCCGAAATACCTTAAGCCTCCTTTTCAAAGCGAAGCCTGGTGCACAACCTTTCATGAACATATCTCTTTTTCGTATGAAAGGCTTGTATTGGTTCATATGAATGACTATTTAAGTTGCTAAACGCGGAAGTAGCCTTTTCGAACAACAAACTCTACGAATACACAACAATCGAACGAGAGCGAAATTTAAGTCAAACTCCTAGCGACTCATGTTTGGGATGTAATAATCTTTAGAACCTTTTAAAGTAACCTGTCTGTCGCCCCAAAAGTACCCTCGTCGGGCGAAGACACTTTTTTGGGCTAAATTATGTTTTTTTAGTGTGTTTGTTGACAAGTTTTTATAATATGATGCACAATTAACGCCTGTAATGATTTAAATTTTCAGAAAATGCCAAAGTCGATGTGTACGCGTTCCTATTTGACGACATGCTGCTTTTAACAAGATTCAGGAAACTCCCACAAAAAGTAAACAAGGTGCATTAAAAATGAGTTGTTCTTTTTTATTACCATGCAGTTAAATGAGCATTGCACTGCTGAGCTTTGGTATGTCTTGGTAAATTGGGTTAATGAAACATAAAAATCAGAAATGTACACACCATATGTCATGCTGATTCTACCTGATGGCAGATTATTATCACTTCAATAGCATGCTTGTTAGGCCTAACGGTTAAAAGTAGAGCACAAGTTTTCGGGCACCTGCGTGATGGGAGTTGCAACGCAGGTACAAGTTTAGTTTTAAAGTAGTTTTAATCTTCGTTTCACGAACTGTTCAATAGATCAAATTAGTTTTAGTTTAGTTTCCCGAAAAAAATTTCAAAGGTTGACTATGTTTCAGACGTCTTATGGACAAAGCATCTTTCTTTTTTTCTTATACAGAAACTGAATCTGACTGGGATGGCTGTTGCAGAAAGCCCTCCATCCACCCCTCCCGTGGTCAGACGGAGCATGTCGGGAATCCAGTACACCGTTTATAAACAGGTAAGTAAAATATCGTTACAATGGTTAGACTGGTTAGTAGTTAGGTAGGTATTATAATTCTTCAGTAAAGTCTTTTCTTTTTCCTTTTAGTGTACTCTCTTCGCTGTCCCCAGAACTATGTTCGTACGTGATAGTATCAAATTAATCACCAACCTAAATGCAGTCATGTTGTATTTGCAGCCAATACCTTTGGATAGATTCATTATCATTGATGCTGAGGCCACACATGCAGGTATACATCCTCTTTAGGATAAAAGAAGTTAACTGACAAGAGTCGACCTGTAACTGCACAGAAAACTGGGAATGTGCGTACAAACTTGTGATGCGATCTCACCGGGTGAAGATCCAATAAACGTTGCCAATACACTTGAAAGGATTTGCAACTTTTCTTATCTAATAAGAATACCATGTCCCTTTGGCAGGTGTTACAAACCTATTTTGAAACACAACAACAACAACACGATTCACGGGAGGGGTGGAAGGGATCATGAATGGAGTGACTTTGGGAGTCATAGGCGGCTTAAATCTCCTCTTTCTTAGCTGTTTATTTTTTGGGCACAAATCTTACTGATGGGAAAGCACACTTAAGGATTTCTATGAAATTTGCATTATATATTCGCACTGACATTTAAGTTATGACGAAAACTAAGAAGTTCTCATTGTCATTGAATGTCGTTTTTTTATTTTTAGGAAGCACTTTAAAGAACTCCTTCATAATAATCCATTACAGCAGATTCAAGCAAACTGTAGGTCTATTCACGTTGCAAGCACCGTCACAGAATCTCAAGGTAAAGTAGCCTCAACGCTCCTTCACCAATACCAAGTTTCAGTTGGTCCTTGGATAGTGCCATATTGCTCCTTATATAGTAGCTCAAAGTTTCGTATTTAGGAGAGGGACTGCCCCTTTTGTCTCCCCTCGCCCCTTAAAAACCCGGGGGGCCGAAATTTTTATATACTCTGAAACAACCACCTTTTAACACCGGGTGCCTTACACTTTAACGAAGATCTGGATCGATCGATGCCTTAGTTTGACCATTCACGCTCTTTCAATATGCTCCTTACTAAGACGAAGAAAAAATCATTACTGATTCTAGTGGTGCTAAGCTATTGAAAGGTAACTACAGTTTCCAGTATAACTTCAGGATTAAGAAAGAAGTCTGTAAGTGTTGGATTCCTGCAGAAAACACTGCAGCTAATGCTTGATGTGTTTTGACTGGCAGGAAACATGGACAAGCACGCTAAAGGCAGCTCAAAGCAGATGGTCAGAGGCGGTGGCAGCAGAAATGGCAGCAGAGACTGAAAAGATGACCGCTTTTCAGAACATTAATGACGGAGAGACAAATGAAGATTCGGATCCTAAATCACCAGACGAAGTCATGAGTCAAACTCAAATGCTGTCATACTACAAACCCATTGAATCACAGTGCTGACGAAATGCTATCTGAACACGATGGATTCTACTCAAGTATCACCGGGCTTTTGATCACGTGATTGAGCTGGAACTCAACTTCTGCCCCAATGCGCAGATCTGTCAACATCAGATGTTCTTCACTTCCCTGAGTAGCCAGGCCAGTAGCTTTGCGAGTGCTTCGCATTAGCTAGGGCCGGCAAAACCGCGGTTTTCGATGTCCATCGTTTTGGGAACAAGACTTAGGACAACTGTAGAGAATTCAAGAACAAAGCAACTGTTATGTATTATCACTGGCGTAGATGACAATGGTATAGAAATGTACTGCTTGAAAAACTATCTATTTTATGGACAGGCTGTAAATATGAGCCAATCATAAAGAACTCTTACATAACAAAATATGATAAAGACCTACACGGCTTTTTAAGTCCGGACGTTTCAAGTCTCTTGTCCTTTTATCAGCTTACAAAAGTTACCGTTAAATTACTATGATTGTAGCAGTTACACAAGGATATGATACCGGCATCTTTCGCCTTATTTTATGTTTGAACGACTCGAAACAGCATAGTGATAAAAGGAAGAGTGTGAATGTTGATTTGCTGTTGAAGCCGTAAATTAACTTTGTTACGCAAATTTGGGTTCAAATAGAACCTAAGGGTAATTTCAAGTTAATATGATCATTCGGATGTGGTCCCAGGATAAGGAAAGACCTTTATAAGGATATTTGATTTAAATACCGAGAAATAAGAGAATAATTATGTGTTGAGACAAAGAGCCTAAAATTGCAAGATGTTTATACGTTACCTGTGTTGCATGCGCTTTGGTGATGGGGCTTTCGCCATCAACCCATAATATAAAAGTTCTGGTGGCATGGTTGGAGAGGGATCGGGGGGGGGGGGGGGGGCGGAAGGAAGACTTGAATTTGAGAAAGAAAGCGTGCATGTCAGCATAGCTCGACATAAACAGAAAGCATGTGAGTACTTAAAAGTTCGTGTAATTCCTGTGGCTCGCCTTAGGCACAGGCCGACTAAGGTACGAGTGTAAAGGAGATGTTTTCTATTTAATGCTAACAAATGTGAGGTGACGCAGTTCCGTGTTAGGTTGCCTTGATCAAACTATCAGGGTTTCATTCAGAGCGTGGGGTGTACAGTAGTGATAATTTTATAGAGAGTATTTGTAGTTAGATAACCAAATACTTCAAAATGAATAGCTATTTATTTTTAATGTCAGTGGAAAATTATTTGTACAGTAAGAACAATAATCCATCGCGGTTCAGAGTTTGTTTTGTAACTTCATCGGACGTGTGTTGACGAAAAACGAATAAATGACATGAACACAACACCTTGTTGCGCTATTGCTAGATTTCCTTAAATTCTGGTTTACCACAAGAGAAATTAACACAGAAAGCAATCCGTGTGAAATAAGCTCAAGCCCAAATACACACACAAAATGTTTTTGTGAGCATTTCATCATTCTACTTTTGAGAAACGGCACGTATAAGCACTCAACGGCACGGCACTTTCGTGTGTCAATTTGCGCTCATAGCATACCGGGAATAAGGCCTAAGACAGAAATTACAACACTGCGTTTGATTTTCTAGCAAAAGATTGACTTTCAAATAAAATCAAATAAATCAATTTTTTGCGCATGTTCCATGTGAATATGTTCGCCTGCGCAGTGCCCGGAGAAAACTCTCTCGGAGCAAGGACAAGAACCAATCACATGCCATATATGAGGCCTCGCCCGGGAGTCAGTGCTCTCAGCCCTGTACCATCCCTGCTCAGGCGTTTCACAGATAATTTTAGATTGCCAACGATCGCAGCATTTAACTGAGCGACCCTTAGCGATAATATGTTAACTAAGCTATACAATATTTGTAGTCTGTCCGATTCCTCGATTCTTGTGTATTTGGTTTCCACATATGATCCTTACGATCAGGTATTGACCAATTTTTCAGCGATAGAAGCTCAGTTTTGGCTAGTAGATTTTGTAGTGATTTCCGCTAGCTAGTTTGGCAAATGAAAAGCAGAAAACACGACAGTTTTGGTTTGAAATCACGCTGTGAATACGTTTCATGAATGCAAGAAGAACAGAATATCGAAAGCAAGGGAACACCAGATGAGTGAAAAATTTACAACATTTCCCCTATACTTTCCGGCACCAACAAGTTTGAAAGTACTTAGCTAGCGAGTTGTTATCTGCTTTTTGAAATAACGCGAATTAATATTCTTTTGTACAACAGGAGAATTTGCCCGGCTTTTGTGCTCGTGGCAATACGCGTTATGAATATTTATTCTGGCTAGTAAAATCTGACACATCGAGAGCCACTTCGCTTGTAAGTACCAGTCACAAACTGCTTCCTTGCAAAGTACCACGTGCTATTCGCAAAGTACCTTTGCTAAATTGAGATATTTCACATGCAAAGTGCTCTTACTTTTATATATTTCAAAAAGTAACACTTCGCTGGTTATTTCTGGTGCACTTCGCATAAAATATTTCGCAAAATCTTTCACGTTTTCAAAAATAGTCGACCTTCGAAGGAAAGGAAAATAGAGAAAAAAGAAAAAAACATGTTTTATGAAATAAATTTGGAGAAAAGAAAATCTCAAAATTATCTTATTATTGTTTCACAGAAGTTTCATTTTCCAAAGTGCATTTGCAGATAACTATTCTTACAGAACAACTTAAACTTTCGCAAGAACAATTCGGAAAATGTGACACTTCGAAAAGCATCCTTTTCATAGGTATCACTTGGCAATATGTACCTAAAAAGAGCCACTACCAAAAGAACAATTGTGCAAGTACCGATACATTATTGTATTATTTCCCTCGAGCACAGTCAATTAATTCTCCAATACACAACTTTGGTTTTCCAACCCCCCTGCTCACCAATATAACATCATCAATAACAATAGACCCCCTTCGAAGGAAAAAAAGACAAAACAAAAAACTGAACCTAAAAAACATTTCGCAAGGGACTGTTTCACAGAAATATTGCACTTGGCATGGTTTCATCTCACACACTACTGTTATGTCAACTTCTATTTTCAAAAGTAGGACCACTGTCACAACACATACACGGATGAGGCAAATGGGTGATTTGGGGGTATTATTCTTACTTCTAATAAACAGCAATAAAACCAAACAAAACACAAACAAAGAAAAAAAGCCAAGACAAAAAACAAAAAACAAAACCAAAAACTGAAATAAATTTTGGCAAGGAACTGTTTCACAGAAATGTTATATTTCGCGTGGTTTCATCTCACCCACCACAGTTACGGCAAGTTTTATTATTAAAAGAGAAACCACTATCGAAAAACGTACACGGAACAGGCAAAAAAAAAAACAGGACTTCTGAAAAAGCCTTAATTTGGGGTGTAAAGCAAGGATTGCAACATTATGCATGTGAGGTATACTTGGCCATCGTATCCTGTTACCCCAGCAGTTTCTTATGTCTCCTCAAAACTAGATGGAGAAGGCAACACGGATTCTAATTCAGACAAACCATCAAACCAAAATAAGCTGAAAAGCGATTTTAAACTTTACTGCAAAACCATTGGTTATCTTTGCATCAATGAAATTATTTGTTATTTTTTATTTTTCATTGTAACGTTCCCTCCGTCAACCCAGGCCAAAATGGCATCTAAGCATTAATGTGCTCAGATACATCTGTTAGTCCACTGGATGCACGGCTGGAGCTGAGCTTCTGAATACAAACTTCCTCATTTCCTTTTGTCGCCAGCAGTAAATTAGTGGATTAAGAAGCGCGTCTAACATCACAGTTGTACGAATCCATGCTACATACATATCAGTTGAATTCTTTGGAAAGCCCATCCCCAAGATTTGCAATAATGGAAAGCAAACCGCTGGTAGAAAACAAAATATAACAGCACTGACTACCAACACAGTTGTCTTCAGGGATTTACTCTCAATTGAGGAACCTTTCTACTTCTTCTTGCGGCAGTTGTTGGGTTTTGATCATCTTTCGGTGCCAAAGTGTTTCAAAATACAATATTACGTAAGAAGACGAAACGAAAGTAACACACAAAAGCACGACAGGAATAATTAATAAGAGGCGTACTATATGTTGATTAACTAGATAACTGCATATACGAGCAATTATACTATAGATCTAACATAAACTGACTGCTAACTTCATGTTTCGTTTTGTGAAAATGTAAGGGTAATGAAAAGTATATTTGATCGCCACAAGTCTCTCGCCAACGACTACCATAAGATGAAGACAGGAGCAAACTGACAAGATGCGAATAGATGTGTCGTGAAAATCATTGACTGCCAAATGGTCAGTACCAAGTAACAGGAATGTTCGCCACAGGACAAACGAAGGCTGCGCTGCAAGACCAGTTAACGCATCAGTTGCTGCTAAACGGGCCAGCAAGATGTTAGCGTTGCTCTGTAGGCTTGTTCTTTTTTTTTGACGACCATTATCACCAATACGTTAAGCAGAACAGTGAAAGGACAAGTAAGGCTGTTAAAGATCATTGTGATTATCACAGTAACCTCGCTTGAGATATGTTGTGGATGTTCTACGAAAGAAGAATTCAAAAACTTGCTGTTAACGTTTGTC
This sequence comes from Siderastrea radians, assembly GCA_964017195.1. NCBI lineage: Eukaryota > Metazoa > Cnidaria > Anthozoa > Scleractinia > Rhizangiidae > Siderastrea > Siderastrea radians. The sequence goes on from OZ024894.1 coordinate 19,665,036, forward strand.
GACTTTGAACTGCTGAGGTTGGCCATCTTCAGAAGAATGAAATAGAATATCTTATAGTGATGAGGGTTATTTATTATCTTGGTTGTAGCTCAGCCTCTTCAGTCAGTGTGAAGACTATGAAACCAAGTGAAACAATTTTCAGGTCGCTTTTCATAATAGCTGAAAACTTAATGTTGAAATTGAAATCGGCAACGTCAGCCATGCTAAGGGAGAGTTAATTCTCTCAACGGGTTTTATAAGATTTTTTTGAATTTTCCCACAGAAAATGACCTTCGTTTCCATCAATTTAGCTATGCTGAAAATAATTTACTGTTCCGGAAATACTTCGTTCGCAAAATGATCTCTTGTTAAGTACCACTCGCAATTCGCAAAGTACGTTACCTCACTGAGAAGTTAACTTAGGTTTGGAGGAAGTGCTATTTCTCAGGAAGTTTCTTTTCGCGAATTGATTTTTAAAAGGTATATTTGACTTTTGCATGTTCTGAAAAGTACGTTCCATCAAGTACTACTTTGCCAAAAGAGTCAAGATGTATTTCGTAAAAACTATCATGGAGTGGAGTGCGCGAATTTTTAAATAACATGAAAGCAGTTCCTGTCAGCAAGAAAAAGTACAATTTCCATCCGTCTTCGAAAAGTGGGACTTTGTTTGCTTTGGACTTTCGTTTAGTGTACTACTTTGCTAACTCAACAACTGTTCCACCGCAAAAAAAATTTTACAATCACCGCTACCAAATGAAAATCAATAAAAAAAAAACATGCTAAAATACCTTGTTCTCACTTAATTTCGCGAGTACTAAATTTCGCGATTTTCGTGATTTTAATACTCGCAAAATATGGGACACGCGAAGATTAAAACCGCGAAATTTTATATTATATAATATCAATAAAATAATGAATTTTAAGCTGTTGCTTTATTACCATTATTCCAACATGTCTCAGCTTCATGTTTAGGAGTTTTTTGTTTGATTTTGTCCACCATTTCTCTTCCACTGCATCACATGATAAGAACGAAGTTTATCAGAGTGTAAATATAGATGTACCTATCGGGTATTTAGACTGTGGAATACGTTATGCTTTGTTATGTTTAGCTTGTTTTGTTTGCTATTGTTTACGATGACGATCATATTAATTATATTGTTACAGTTCTAAGGTCAAAGCTACATATTGAAGAATAGAAAAAAAATTGCGAAATTTAATACACTCCAATTCTAATTTCCTCTCCAAATCGCGAAATTTAATACTCGCAAAATACTCACGTGTAATTCGAGTAAACTCACGCTAACAACTGTAGAATTGACAAAACCTTTTTTTTAATAACTTGCTATTTTAATTATTTATTATCTTAGTATTTTTGTATTTAGTATTTAAGGATTTTAGTACCTTAGTAATTGTTGTATTTAAGTTTCATAGAGCCATAAGGGAGACAACAGTCTGACTGTAATTATGCACCCTATTGAAATAAAGTGTTTCTTCTTCTTCTTCTTCTTCTATTCGCGAAATTTAGTGAGAATAAGGTAGTTAATTCCGTGCAAAGCCCTGTGCAATGATAAACACGCAAATGAAATGTTTGTATTTAGCAGACTGCTAAATCAAGAATTAAAAAATAACATTACATTTAAGACTAAAGAAAAATGAAATAATTGTTATGTTTGTAAAACTGCTTCTAAATGAAACTTAAGACGGATTCCGCTCAACGTTCGAGCAATACGTGGAAAAAATATTTACCAAAAAACTACTCATAGCACGGTAACATTTTAAATGCTATTTGAAACATCTCACTCTAGTTCACTTGCCCAAGTGACCCCGCGATGAAATTCTCAAGCATTCTCAAGAAAATTAATTTCAAATCTCGTAAAAGTATGCTAAAAACGGGCGCCATTTTGTTTTGAACTGACATGAAGCGTCTTTTTAATTGAAATATGGATAACTTCAAATCCAATTTTCTCTCGCGGGGTCAGCTTGGGAGCAAAAGTAACGATAAATTCTTCTTATCTGTTCTCAAAATGTGACAGTGCTGCAAGTATTTTTTTGGTAACTTAATTTTTGCACTTACTGCTCGAACGTTGAGCGGAAATCGTCTTAATACAAATTGTAATAAACTAGATAATTTCACTACGCATGAGCTCTGCCGTTTAAATCAAACCGCAGTCGAAGCGAATTTTAAATTAAAGACCATAAGTAATTAACAATCGAAGTAAAAACTGCCGCACAATGACCCGCAAAATTGACAAGATTTTTAATTAATCATATACACGTTTCTTGTTAAGCTCGTTTCGAAGGACAATTCTGCCGGCTGAATTTCGCTTTTGAATCATCGTTTTCCCTTCGAAATGATCCGTCCTACTGCGGTAACCGTTACGCAACGAGCGAAGAGAAAGGAGAGAACAAGAAAGAGAACTTTCGAAATTGTTTTGCCATGCCGTAATCCTCATTTACCCTCGCGAATTATATATCAAAATGCCGCAAATTTATTCAACTATTTGAATTTGGCGGTACATTTATCATTCGAAGCATGCGCTGTCGAGCTTACCCAGTTTTCCTCAGCCCAGTAGTTTTCCGACCGGTCAGACTCTTACATATCTTACATCAAATCGACGCCAGAAAATATAAAAATGCCATGCCTAAATCTCGACAAAATAACTTTAGCTTTTTATCAGTAGTAGGTTAGATATTGCTTAACCTATTTCTGGTGGTACATTTGGGATATGAGTTCTACTTTGGGAAAGAAAGGCAATATTGTGTCCAAAACAGAATGTTTTCAAAGCGATTTCACCAGATGTCGGCGTTACCCGATACGACATAGGGCAAATGTCGCAATGAGTTTAATATGTGTATGATACACGTGTATGATACACGTTTGTAATAACTGAAATGGCAAAACTTTGCAGGAAACTGTTTCATATAAATAAACCTTTAATTAATGTCTTTCCCAGTTCTGTCGACGTGAGTAGAATATGAAAAAAACAAAAAAACAAAAACAAAACAACTACAAGTGAATCCACTTAAAATTCTTAGTCTGAAGGTACTCTGCGAAACAAAGACTTTATAAAATGCTGGGATACTAAATACTGGAATAGAATGATTAAACTGTTAACGAGCTAAGTAAGGGAGCTGTTTCATATTGGGCCAATACCAGTTTCGTCCACAAATTGAGTAAAGTGAAACGAGCTGACCTGCTCACACCTTTTCAGCGAAAAACCTCAAAATCATTTGTACTTCGGTGGACCTTTTTCCTGACACATTTTAAACAGACTGGGCTCAAAGATTCAGATAAGTATATTTGGTGCAACTGCCACCACTTGGTTTGTTGTAAATGTTAAATGACATGGTAGAAAATCTTATCGAAAACTTTTTTTTCCCAAATGTCTGTGTTATGATTAGTTGTCCTGGTTCCGTTAATATATGAACAATTAACATTTGATTGACGTTTGATTTCGTAAACAGCTTGATTGACATTTAGTTGCGTAACCGATACGGTCAATTGACCTTTGAGCTCGGATATAGAGATTACTCCATGGAAAATGCGCGCGTACGATTTTTATTCACGAGTTGAGTAGTATCAGAAAACGAACGAGTGAGCGCAGCGAACGAGTGAGTTTTCTGATACAACTCAACGAGTGAATAAAAAATCGTACAAAGCATTTTCCATGGTGTAATTTGTTTATTTTATAGATACTGAGATTTTTGAAAAGCCAAATTTTGTCAATCTTACGCGCATGTTTAGGGAACCCATTCAACTGCAATGTATGCGTGTAAAACTAGAATAACTAAAACATCAGTTTCTCTTTCAAAATCAAATATTTAATGAAGTAACACAAGAAATAAAACGTCAGTTTATACCTTCACAACTTTTATAAACATTTTTCAGTTGAAAAAAAAAAAACCTGACTGAGGCTTATAAGTTCAAATTTAATGTTTTTAAATCAGATATTATAAAACAGCGGTATACGCTGAACAACACAACGACAACGCAAGCGAACTATTACCAAATCAGTATAATACAACAAAGTCAAGAAAACTGTATGCAAAAGCCTACAGTGTCTTAGTCATCATCTGAATCGCTAGAGACTCTGATTCTTTTCCATTGTCGCTTTTCCGAGGGAGGAGGAAGCGGTGGCGATTGATTCACAGTGTTGATGGTCACAGAAAACTGTCCTCCATGAATGACTGTACCCGAGAATAAAGCCATAGACTGTTGGCCAGGGTTACTGAAGCGACAGGCTCCTTCTGGTCGAAATACAGCTGAAGTTGACGGAGTTACAGTCGGAGTGAATGGAGTGATGCTTGAACACTCACTAGAAATGTTTGCCAGTACATTTGACATATGCATTTGTTGTTTTGTGCTGAGGTGACTGTAGTTTTCAATACTTTTCAGGTTTTTGTGGCCGGAGAGCTGTGCGATTTGTGTCGGTGGCACATTATTTTCACTGAGGGTTTGAATCATGGCTTTCCTAGCGCTGTGATTGCGGAGTTTATTGTTCTGAAGACCCGCTTTCTTTGACATTTCTTTCATAAAACCCCCGAGTTTGTTGGTGCCGACCGCGTTGCATTTGAACCAGCACTTTTCAGAATTCGAAGGTTTGGATTTCATCGATACGTTGTTAACTGCAATGTGAAACGGAGCGTCGGGATCTTTCATTTTTTCCGGTCTTTTCTGAACAAAAAGTTTGTAAACTGCTACCGGATCTTTTTCGCTATCATCAGTTGAAAACATTTTTGGTGCGAAGGGTCTCACATCGCGGTCGGCGCCAGTTCTTGTTTTCGTTTGGCGCTCGTTGAACTCCAAGTATTCAACACCCTGGTCTGTTTTGCACAACTTAACATCGCCCCAGCGCATATCGTGGTGCTCTTTTACTCCTCGAAGCCCAAAATGGAGGCTGTTGTTCAGCCACAGGGTGTTTAAAATGGCTTCAGGACTTGATACACCGAGGAGGCCTTTGTCGACGAGAAGTTTTATTTCATCCTCTGTTAGAGCCACCGATGCATTAGGCTTGTTTCCTCTTCCCTGTTTCTTGAGCTGTTTCTGTTTAGACTGGAGTGTTTTTCTTAACTTTTCAAATGCTAGGTCATTGATGATGCTAAATGGATAGGACTTTCTTTTAAGGTGCCTTTCAAAACTCGCTACCATCCCTCAGAGCGAAGACGGCTCGTATTCTTGCCCTTCCTTTGTGCGGACGCTTAATATGAATTCGCTGAGAAGTTCATTCAACTCAACAGGAGGAATTTCTGCTATCTCGCGTGTTTCTCCTTTTGTTTGAAGGAACACTGTCAACAAAGCAACCTCTCGTTTTGTTTTTTTCACCGTGTTGGGGTTTTCATGCTCTTCAATAAACGACTCAATTGTGTCGTCTAAAGACACAAACCTTGAAGCAGTTGCCTCCGCCATGTCGCCGAGACGAAAATGGACGACAATCGAAATCGCGATGCGATGTTGTTCACTAGTGAGTTTTCGTCGTTCACGTTTGTGATTGGACGAACGACGTTTTTTCACTAGTGAGTTTTCATCGTTCGCGTTTCCTATTGGCTAATGCATTTTACGTATCATTTTTACGTAATCTTTTTTACGTGAGGAAATCTCAGTATCTATGATATAAAAGTTAGTTTTTCGCAGATATTTTCACTGAGAACACATGTTTGTTGCTGACCTGTTTCGCTGACCCGTTTTCTACTGTTTTCAAATCTGTTTTATCTGTTTCCTGACCTAGACAAACCGTAAAACGATCTGATTGGATATCGTCAAAGAAGTAAGTGTTCAGTACTGTAACTCAGGCTTTTAACAATGTAATTTAGATTTTGCGTTTATATTCCGATCGTCTGTTTAGTTTCTCAATGAAATTTTGTATTACTTCTTTAGATCGAATAATCTTGAATCTTGGAATAAATTATACGATTGGCGTACCCCAGTTAGATTGTCTGCTTGGTTTTTACGGAACCATTTTCATTCGATTTCTTGGTTGGATGAAAGAAACCCTGCGCTGATCCACAGAAACCCACATGGATGAAGCGGCGGTAAAACAAGCCAAGACCGACCGACGTATTGCAAACTCGAACTTTACAAGAGTTGGAAAAGGGTTGGTACGTGCAGTTGAGTACAAAAGGCCTCCGAATGAGGTAAGACAAGCCGTAATTAAGCTTCAGGGAGCGTATGACAACTTAGTGGCTAAGCACGAGGATTATGCCAAGCACATCGAAGATGATGAAGCGTACGAAACTGAAGAAAAATGGCTCTCTGAATGCCAAGAAAGTTTCATAAGGCTAGAAGTAGACGCGAAAATGTTTATCGAAAGTGTAGAGCAGTGTGGTTCGAAAAATTTAGCTGAGAATGGTGATTTAAGTAAAGAAAAAGAAAGCGCTTTACCCGATGGAGTACTTGAAAACGAAGGAATTCCAAATATGCAGCCGCCAACACCTAGCCCAAGCGAAGAGCCTCACACCTCTGGAATGACAAATATTCAACCAATTAACCAAACGCTTCCGGAAATTAACGCCGAAAAAGCTAAAGGCACCTCAGAAAAGGAAATTAACAGTGTTCAAAAGGCCGATGATAAGCAAAATCCCGTAATAAACAAAGAAAACACTGGTAACACAAGTCAAACTGGCGCCTGTACGTTTAAACTCGAAAAACCAAAGCTACCTGTTTTCGCTGGGAATGTAAGAGATTATGCAATTTTCCGCTCTGACTTCAAACACGCGAAAGAAGCAAAATACACAAAGAGAGATGCAATAACACTCCTGCGTACATGCCTGCGAGATAAGCCGCTAGAACTGATCAAAGGAATCGGAAGTGACTGGGAATATCTGGACTCGATCTATGGCGACCCGAGATTTGTGTCAGACACCGTGACCCAGGATATTGTCCAATTTAAAGCCTTGCAGGAAGGGGAAGACGCACGATTTTGCGACCTTGTACATCTAGTCAAGAGATGTTACAATAACCTGAAAGAAGTCGGTCTCCCTAGTGACATGGACAACAGTCACATGCTTTCCATAATCGAACAAAAGATGTGCTCTGATGACAGAAAGGTCTGGGCGAGAGATCTCGAGAGAGAAAAGAAGCCTGCTACCCTGGAAGCGTTAATGAACTGGATGAACGTGGAAATGAAGTCACGAATGCTTGCCACAGCTCCTATCAGAGTAGGCTCATCTGGAAGACGCCACGTGAATCACTTCAGATCTGATGACGACAAACCCGTCTGGCACAAATGTTGGCTGTGCAAAACTTCATCCCACTGGCCCGATCAATGCCTGAAGTTTACAGCCCTCAGTATTGATGACCGGATCGCAACTGCAAAAGCAAATCACCTGTGCTTCAGCTGCCTGAAGAGGGCCGGAAGAGTACACACCGTGGATAACTGCAGGCGCAAACAACAGTGTGCAAAGCTGGAGAATGGAATGCGGTGTCCACAACACCACCATCAGCTGCTTCATAAGAGCAATGCCGTCAAGATTAGCGTCGCTACAACCGTCAATACGAAAGAAGCTATATATTCTCCCAGTCCTCTCCGCAAACATCGGCAGCGCTAACGGACTATTTAAATGCGGAAATGTTCTTCTTGACTCTGGCGCTCAAGTAAGCCTTATTCGTCAGGATACCGCAGAAACTCTCGGTTTGAAGGGAAAGGATGTTTCCATAACAATTACTAAAGTCGGCGGGGAAGAAGAATCAATAAAAACCAAAGAATACAAACTTCAGCTAACCTGCATAGACACCAGCAAGCGTTTTACCGTTATTTAAAGCAATCGGCATTCAGAGCATCAGTGACGAAATCCCAACAGTGAAAGCTTCGCACTTACCCGAGCTTCTTGGCCTACCGAACACGAGATTTTGCCATGGCAAAGGACATGTGGACCTGCTAATCGGTATTGATCACGCACACATGCATGCTGGTGAAACGAGACAAGTGGACCAACTGCTAGCTCGCAAGTCTCCACTTGGATGGGTTGTTTTTGGAGGAAAACCAGAGCAGATCTGTGACGTAACCAGCATACTACACGTCAAGTACGCCTCACCAATAGAGTTAACTGACTTCTGGGCAACAGAGACTATGGGTGTGGCCGTGAAACCCTGTGTCTGTGATGCAGACAAACTGTCTCAAACAGAAAGGGAAGAAGCTAAGCTGATAGAGGAGTCGTGTATTAAAGTTGGAAGTCAATGGATGATTCCATACCTCTGGAGAAAAGACCCCAACCTGCTCCCAGACAACAGAGATTTGGCAATGAAACGGCTAGAGTCAACAGATAGAACGACGCCTGAAAAGAAATCCTGAGCAAACCGAAGCCTACTGTAAACAGATAGAAGAAATGGAAAGCATGAAATTTGCGCGAAAGCTGTCAAAGGAAGAACAAGACGCGTATCAAGGTCCTGTTCACTACTTTCCTCATCACGCCGTGCTGAGGCCAGACAAGAAGAGTACTCCTGTTCGAATTGTTTTCAATTCATCTTCTGCATTTCAAGGACATACTCTGAATGATTACTGGAAGAAAGGTCCCGATCTCTTAAACAGCATATTTGGAGTTGTCTTACGATTCCGAGAGAAGAAAGTCGCAGTAATGGGAGACATCTCCAAGATGTATCATAGGATCCTAATTCCCGAGAGGGATCAACATGTACATCGATTTCTCTGGAGAAACATGGAAACGGATAGAGATCCTGACATCTACCTCAAAACTGTTCTTACATTTGGGGACAAGCCTGCACCCGCTATGGCGCAAATAGCCCTGAGGAAAACAGCTCAAAAGAACAAGGTAGATTACCCAGAAGTAGCTGAAGGCCTCACAAACAACGTGTACATGGATGACATCTGCGATTCCGTAGACACAGTGCATGAAGCCCGAAAATTAACGACAGATATTGACAAGGTCTTGGAGACTGGAGGATTCAAAGTTAAAGGATGGATTTCCAACGAGATGCTTGAAGAGAAAGAAAACAGTGACACAGAGAAGGAGATGAATCTATTTCAAGGAAATGAGGAGAAAGTCCTGGGAACCCTGTGGAACTTTAGAACAAACGAGTTCTACTTCAGAGTGAGATCAGAGTTGCTAAAGCTAGACGACAGACCAAAACCTGTACCTTTGAAGATGACGAAGAGAATGACCTTAAGCCAGGTGGCTCGAATTTACGATCCAATTGGATTCGCAGCAGCATTCATAATCAGGACCAAGATAGGGCTGCAAAAACTGTGGCAGCTGGGACTAGACTGGGACGATGAGGTACCAGTCGCAGTTCAGGATCAGTGGATATCTTTGTTCAAAGAAATGAAAGAGTTGGACAATGTGTCCTTCGAAAGATATTTAACTGCAGACAAAGCCGTGGATCCGCCAATGCTGTGTGCTTTCGCTGACGCATCACAAGACGCATTCGGAGCATGCGCCTACGTACGCCAAAGAAAGGATGACAACACTTACTCAGTCAAGTTCATCGCAGCGAAGTCCTGAGTAGCACCGCTGAAACAGCTCACAATCACGCGCTTGGAGCTACAGGCAGCCGTTCTCGCAACCCGCCTAGCCAAATCCATTCAAGAGGAAACTAGGATACAGTTTCAAGATGTTAAGTTCTTCACCGACAGCACTATCATCTTGGCCTGGATTCAAAGTCCGTCTCGCAGCTTCAAACCGTTCGTATCCTCCAGAGTGGGAGAAATTCAGAGTAACTCAGATCCAAGCTAGTGGAAGCATATCCCCAGTGAAGACAATGTAGCTGACGACCTGTCACGAGGAATCTCCGTTGATGAACTGCAAGGCAGATGGATGAATGGCCCGGAGTTTTGTACTTACCAGAGAGTCAGTGGCCGATTAAGAGCGCTTCGCCAAGCCCGGATGAAGACATGGAGCGTCGACAAGCACAGATACTGACCGCAGTCGCAACACAGAAGGCTGAAGATGTTATTGATCCGTCCAAGTTCTCCAGCTGGAGAAAACTAATCCGCGTGACAGCACGCATTCGAAGACTAGCCGAAAAGATATGTTTACGGAAGCACGCTCAAGAAGGAAGGAACGGTCCACTCACTCCCGAAGAACTAGAGAGGGCAGAGATATTCTGGATTAAGGAAGCTCAAAGGAATTTGCATCGTCGAAAGGAAAAGGGGGAATTCAAGTCACTAAGTCCGTTTCTGGACGTTAAAGGTGTCATTAGAGTTGGAGGAAGAGTAGACGAAACCATCGTCTCATATGACACAAGGCACCCCGCCCTTCTCCCGAATTATCACTGGATCTCCTGGTTAATAACGAGACACGCCCATCAGTACGGGCATAACGGTTTAGCAGCCACGAAAGCCAAGATAAGGCGAAAGTATTGGATTCTGAAATCAAACAAACTAAGCAAAGCAGTAAAGTACAAGTGCGGATTCTGTCGTGAGATGGCTCACAAGGCCGAGACACAGTTAATGGCAAATCTACCAGGCCTTCGCTTAGCTCCGCACACCCCACCGTTCTACTTCACCGCATGCGATTATTTCGGGCCTTTTAACGTCAAGATCTCGAGAAACAAAACTGCCAAGCATTACGGAGTCTTG